>OU015761.1:3612218-3629896 GCA_907173295.1 Fagus sylvatica
AAATATTAATATTACCATATAAATGCCCATCCTCCTTCACCTTCATATTTTTCTTTTGGACACACTAACCATCTAGATATCTCCTATAGGTAAACAACTTAGAAAAACGAAGCCAACACATTAATTTTGGTCTAGCCAACAACTACAACAAATGACATCAAAAACACCATGATATAATACAAGGCTTCAACTACTGAATTTCTAGCTGTACTTGCTGGCTAAGCAGGAACATGCCAAACTTGCATAGTTTGGGCAATATCCCAGCAGCCCAAATATAAGTAATTTCATTTACTTTCTTTCTTTTCCTTTCCTTTCATCATACAATTTTTTGGTACCTTTTATGGATGAAACTAGACATGGAGTTAATGTCAAGTTAGAAATTTGATGTGACGTTTTAGAATCTAAAGGTTTTCGGTTAAGTATGACTAAAACAAAGTACATAGAATGTAAATTTAGTAAAAGTATAAACAAATATGAAGGGGTTGTATGATCATAGAATACCTATTAAATTAAAGGGAAAGTTCATAAGACTATTACAAGGCTAGCTATGCTCTACAGTATTAAATGTTGGACTGTTAAAAAGCAACATATTCATATAATGAGTGTAGCTTAAATGAGAATGTTAAGATCTATTAGATGGAAATACAAGGAAAAATAGGATTCAAAATGAACAAATTCGCATGAAGATGGGTGTGGCTCCGATTGATGAAAAGATGAGAGAGAGTCGTTTGAGATGGTTTGGTCATGTTTAGAGGAGAACGATTTACGTACCAATGAGAGTGAGTTTATTGAAGTTGGGAGAACGAAAAAAGGTATAGGAAGACCAAAAATAACATTAATAGAAGAAGTTAAAAATGACATCAATTAAAAAAGTAACAAAAAGGATTACTTAGGATAGAATAGAATAGTATAAAATAATACATATAGCCGACCCTGACTAGTATGTTGAGGATTAATAGCAAACCCAAAATTTTGGACTAAGGCTTGGTTGTTGTTATTGTTGTTATGGCAAAAACCGCCAAAGAAGTTAACTTCGTACCACTTTTACCACACTACAAAAAAAATGACTTTTTGCGAGGGTCAAAACCCTCGAAATAAGTATTAAAAACCTTCGAAAGGCGTCAATAGAAACACCGTCGCAAAAGATGTTTCAACAGCCTACACAACGGTCGAAGAAAGTATATTCTCTTTATCGAGGGTCATAACCCTCAATAAAAAGTGTTGGATTACTTCATGTGTATTACTTGTATTGAGGGTCATGACCCTCGAAATAAGTATTTTTTCTTTATCAATGGTAATAACCCCCGATAAAAGCAACTGTTATCAAGGGCTATGAGCATTGAAAAAGAAAAAAATACTTATTTCGAGGGTTATGACCCTCGGAATAATTTTTTTTATTAAAAAATTCTTTAATGCTAAATAGGGAACAATTGTATTCTTAGTACACAAGAATAGTTAACAAACTTAAAACTCATGAACCAAAAAGCTCCAACTACCTGGTATGTAACATTTATTTGTGATGAGAAAATCTATAAATAGTGTTATGATTTCAAAACTACCAAATCAACTTACATGCCAGGTTCTTGTTACTTCTTGTATAGTAGATAGATCTGCATAAGTCTTGGCACATATTGGGATAAGATTATAGTCTTCAACACTTCCTTCATGACTAGTGGAACTTTGGTTTTCATTGTGGGAATGATAACAAAATCTGCGACCTGAACAAAGTAAGTAGAACAGATCAAAATTGTAAAACTAACATTGCCTAACATAGTTAAAACCTTAACATAATGCAACTGACACAAATTTCAACTTATGGTATGGTTACTACAAGTTACTCCATCTCAATAATTTGGTATGCTTACCCTCACTAAATCTATTCAAGTTAGTGGGTGTCTCTTTCTCTTTCTTTCTCTCTCTCTACTCATCAATTTAGAAATAGATTTTTTTATTAAAAAAAAAAAATCCAATCTAATAATTTGAGTTCATTGTATGTACAATAACTATATTTGGAATTTCGCACCTCACTTCACTCAGGCAAGTGCCTTTTTGGCGCCTAACGTCCCAATTGATACAGGGACTTGGCGCCTTAAGGCTGCCTTTCACCTTTGACAAAACTGAAGGGCAATAGACCCTATAAAAACAAATTTCACCTACAATACATATATCCTGCCAAGGACTCTTCAACCAAAAACACCCACAACATTGGGCATGCAGAAAGGGACAGTAACTAAAGCATTTTTTTACGTGGAAAAAGAGAAATTCACAATGAAATAAGAGTTGATATCATGTTAGATATAATTTTTAAACTAGATATGATAGTGGGTTGTTATCAGAATAATCTTACTTGCCGAGCAGCAGCCTTTGATATCCAGGATGGTAGCAATTGTCACAAATACCCAATCCACGATTCAATGAACTCTTATAGAAGTAAAGATGCTAATTTCAGCTTCTGGTTGCAGATGATTGAATTTAAAATGTAACATAGATTAAAGGAAATTCTCCACTATATAATTGTACCAAAAATGAATGCAGTGCTGGCTAGGCAACATTAAGAATCATAGTTCAACGTGATTGCAGTGGCTTTAATCAAACAGCATTCTTTTCATGTCACCTGACTATGATTAAATGTTAAATGCTTAACTCAAAACTAATGTAACCCCTACAAAAAGGAATGAAATATATAAAAAGCAACATGATAAAGCTATCAACAGCACCTTTGACAATGAGCCAAAGAAATCCGTGCAGTCACAAATCAGCACCTTTTCTATTCCACTAGCTGGAATGCTTCATTTAAATCATACTATCATTTCCAATCATAACACGCACATTTCCATTCAAACTTCAAAGTATCTTCAATTCTCAATCGCGATAAGTAAACTAACTAACTATCTATCTATCTACCAAACCTCAATTCCATTGTGATTCATAAATCAATAATAACTGTGTGAAAATGATTAGACTAATGGCTCCTAATATTACAAACTAGCTAGTAAATAGAACCAAAAATCACTGAATCAAAAGAAAAAAGACTAAGAGCTTACTGATGCCAATGAGCAAAGCAAAGAACCACTTCACCACCATATATTTTCCGACATAGAGCTTCCCTCTCTGCGCCTATACATCTCAAAAATCACACAAAAATTGAACTCAGAATTCAACTTGGAGAAATCTAATTTCAACATTTCAAGCACAACTTTGTGTACTCAGAGAAGAAGAAACCGGACCTGCTCTTCCCAATAGGTGTAGTTCTCGATCACTTCGTAATCGAGGCTCTCGACGCTGCTGCTCACTTTCGGAAACTATTGTTTTTCACAATCAAATGAAAGTGAATGTTGGGGAACAAGTTACATCCCTCGACCTCACCCTCCCTGAAATGAATTACCAAAACATTGAGTACAATGCAACCCACCAGTCTAATAGAAACAGGTGATCAACCTTGTTAGAACTAGTTTAACTCATTATAGAATCTCATGCATCAATTCAAGTGTCAACATTTTTAAGAAGTGGAACTTAAATCAAAACAATGCTCCAAAAGATCCAACTTAAATCATAGACTTCGTTCTGTATCACACAACCAACTAATGATGCATATTTGGTAATGTAAAATTCTTATGAACCATAATAAAATAACTCACATGCTGTCTGTGACGAAGAACATGTCCAAAACTCTACCATTTGGGGTTGGCATCACTTTTACTCTTTGAATTGAAAGTTCAAACAACAGATCAGTTTATTTAATAGAAAAAGTATATTTCATTGGGACTTTCACTTCCACCAGTGAATTGGCATTTTTTCAAACACCTTCAAGGCCTTATACACAATACACAAACACCACAGACACAAAAGGAAGGCTTCTAATAGTTCCTAAGAAATTAAAGTCACTGTAGTGCGTAAAAAATTGATTAAAACAGAATCTTGAGGAACATATTGCATTCATGGATGTAAGTACTCTATCCAGTAAAGAATCCTAATTGAATCTTAGCTGCCCAAGTTATAAAAACGTTTATCAATTGTAAAGCTTACCCAAATCATCCAGAATTGAATAAAGGGAGCTATTTATATCAATATATGAATATGACAGAAAAAACTTATTTCTACAATAGAATACTTTCTTCAAATTTACCAAAACATACGCAACAATAATGGCTGCAGCAGTGAGAGCCATAAATCTCTAAAATGGCCATATTTTCTTATAGAGGTGCAACAAACAAAGAACTATAGCTATAACTGAGAATACCCCATAATAAAGTTCAGCATGCCCACAAAAGTTAAGGTTTTTTAATAAGAAACTATACCTCCGCAAGAGTGCCCCATGATAATCAGCTGGATTGAAAGCCCCCACCAATCTCAAGGCCTCTTGAATGTGAGCTCTCCTTAACCATATATTAAAATTGCTTCAATCATTCCAGTTAATCAGAATTAAATACAAACCAAACACACAAATTCTTTTTTTTTTTTTTTAATAAGTCAAACAACTTTAATCTACTAATCGAATTCTAATCATTCATATTGAACAACAACAAACAAAGGCATTGTTGATTCTAGAATCTCCATTTACAGATACACCATTGCACATAAAACTACAAAGCATTGAAACTACTCCAATTTCTTCGGCTAGACAATCAAGCTCTGATTCTGAACCCCAACTTTAAACTATCATCAAACCCTAAATCATTCAGCGAGTAGATCTGAATTATGCAATAAATCCTTAGCAACATAAATTAAAGATCTGGATCGAATTTCAGGAACTGATCTTTCCACATAAAATCTAAAAATTACAGCTTTACTTATTACTTTACTTATTACTCTTCATCTAAAATTCAAATAGCAAAATCAATGAATAATATAAGCTCATACCAAAAACCTAGCATTGAAATTCCTAATTCCGTGATAGACATAGTTAATTTTTTTTTCTCAGGACACAAACAGTGAGTTATAGGGAGAGAGACCTGTCGTCGAGAGTCGGCGGCAACGGAGCGCTCGTCATCGAAGATGAGATCGGCGACCACGATGCCTCGGGTCTGTTGCTGCTGCGACAAGAGCTTAGTTTTTTGTAAGAATTCGTTTTTTTTTTTTTTTTTCCTTCCTTAGACTTGAGCCAAAATAGGCGCGAGGATGAGCGAGACTTCTTTTTTATGGCTTATTTCGAGGATTCTTACTGGCAGTCGAAATATACCTGATTGATGAATGAGAAGAAGAAGAAGCTGTCGATTTGGGGTTTTACGATTTTATCTGGTATTTCTTTTCCGTGCTTTTTAATTTAATGCTTATTTCGAGGGTTTTATTTAATAACCCTCGAAATAGGTGAATTGTATTTTGTGCTAGTCCAAAACAAGCAAAGACACGCGCGCGCTTTTTCATGCTTATTTCGAGAGTTTTTAATGAACCCTCGAAATAAATGGATCGAAATAAACCAAGTTTTTTGTAGTGCCAGTAGACGCATCATTTACAGCCATCACTCATCTGGTCATAGAGTAAAACAATTTCAACAATGTCTACTATATAATTTGAACAACATCTAACATAATTCAATTAAACCATCATTTATCTCCACATATAGTGGGGGGAATTGCCCAAGAAAAGACCTACTTCATTCATTTGCTTTCTTTCTTTCTTTCTTTTCCTCTCCTGTCGTCATAGTTTATTTAGTACCTTTTCTACGGTCAACTCTTGTAACATTACTACGCGTATAGATACGTCACTGTCACTCTTCCACTCATGCAAAATAACCATTTCAATGACATCTAACACAATCTAAAACCATTATCTCACCATAAAATTACCTCCACATGCTTCACAACACACATCCCCACCGCAAAAATCTCCCCCGAAAACCCTCTCCAAATAATTCCTTTAGAAATTCACACCCAACAGTCTACATGCTTCTATCAAATGTGAAAATTCATCACTTGAAACCATTCATTCACTTGAAACCATTCATTTACAAATTCCACTCTATTGCTGAAAGCTGAAAGGATCTTGAATCAGAGTAAAGTGGTGGCTGTTATGTAGAAGGCATGGAACCCAAAAAGAGGGGTTTCGATCACAACCATGGGAACCAACGCGTACCTCTTCGAATTCAACTCTATTGCTGAGCCTAGATACAGAACCTGATCACTTGTGTGCCTAATATTGTGGGAAAATCAGGAGGTTTGGTATTATTTTGGAAGCAAAGGTGTTGATGTAGAAAAGACCCTACAAAGCAAAAGCCTTATCGGATCTCATTGAACCAAATAGCTCAATCTTTTGTGGGTCCATGGTTTTCTTTCAATGATTTTGATTATATTCTGGACCTAAAGTGAGAAGAAATTATTGACTAAGAAATAGATTTACGTGGCAGGGTAAATATCCAAGAAAGGTTTTGACAAAGCTCAAGCAAATGTGGATTGGAGAGTAAACTTCCCAAAAGCTACTGTGAATCACTTCTCAATAATTTCATCAAACCATTATCCCACATCAGTGCTCAGAGTGATCCCAACATTGGCCTTAAACCTTTCATAATTGAGAAGAGACTTTGGATATGCTCAAAGAAACGTAACATCTTTCCTCAACAATTGAAAATCTAGATAAGGAGAGGAAACTAAGATGGGGAACACAATGAGATTCTTAAAAGGGAAGAAACAATGTGGCGACAGAAATCAAGTGTACAATGGCTAAGTAGCTCCTAATCTCAACACAAAATTCTTTCACTTAACAAGAAGCATGAGAGGAAGAAAAAATCCTATTGATTTCCTGAAAAATAGTGACAGAACTTGATTAGATGGAAGAGAACAAATTGGCTCCTGCTTTACTGATTTCTTCAAAAATCTGTTTTAAGTCATCAAATCCTAAATTCCCTCAAGAAGCAAAAGAACTACTAAGCCCAATCATTACAGATGAAGACAATCAGATGTTAACAGCTACACAAACAATGGAAGAAATAAAAAATAAATCACCAAGTTTAGAATGTTTGCATTCTTCTTCAAAACCTATTGGAATGTGGTACACAGTGACTGTTTGATGCTGTGACGAGCTTCTTTGAAAATGCACATGCAACCTTAAAAATCTTTGGAACCACACTTTATTGGCTCGAATCCATTATATTCAAGGAGCCTCTACAATTTAAAGCTTCTGACTAATAAGCCTTTGTAATGTAGCCTACAAGGTAATTTCCAAGATCCTAATTGGAACTACTTTTCACTAAAATCATCTCACCTTGACAAGGTGTTTTCGTTCTAGGCCGGCTTATACAAGATAATAGTTAATAGTGCAAGATATTGTTGATACTGTGACTAGAATAAAAGGAAAGAAAGGGTTTTTTATGGCTTTAAAACTAGACATGGAGAAGGCTTTTGATAGAATGGAATGGTCCTTAATCAACATCGTCCACTGTCTTGGTTTTATTTTAAACTAGATAAAAATGATTGAAGAATGTATCTCTACACCTGTTTTCTCTGCCCTTTAAATATTGGCAGCCCATATGGACTTGTTTAATTTCCCAAGGGGCTTAGACAATGGACCTTCTATCTCCTTTCGTCCTTCATAATCGAGTTTGATATTTATCAAGAATTTTACAAAAGGCAGAAAATGAAAACCAGCTGTAAGGAAAAAATGTCTCAAATCAAGTATCAAGGTTAGTCATGTATAGTTTCCGGATGTTCTTCTAATTTTGAGGAAGGCTTGCCCTTTGGAAGCTAGCAATATACAGGAATGTCTTCACAAATATCAAAGGTGGTCGGCTCAATCATTAAATGTGCAAAAATCCTCTATCCTCTTTAGCAAAAATGTCATAGAAAATCTAGCAAGAGAAATTAGTCAAATACTAAGCCTGAAACAATCCCACTCACATGACATCTACCTGCAGGGAATCCCAATGAGCACTCTACAAAATCTAACAAAGAAGCACTAGAAACAGTGATAGAGAGAATTAAAGATGGATGGAGGATGGAAGTAATGTCCCAAGCCACACGTACTTGTCTGATTAAATCTGTGGCCACAGCCTTACCTCAATACCAAATGCCTTCTCGAAATTTCCTCGACTCTATGTTAAGGGACTTCTAGTGGAGAAAATAGGGAAGTAAAGGGAAAGTTTACTTAAAATCTTGGGACACAATTTACTTAATAGGTATTGATAGCAAAAGCTAGCTGGAAAGTCTTGTCAATTGAAGAAAGGTCCTCGATTAAGATACTGAAGGCGAAATACCTTAGAACAACCATCTTTAGGAAGGCAAAAACTCTCAAATCAATCTCTTGGCATTAGAGATCTATTATAAGTGGTAGAGACCTATTAAGGAAAGGTAGTTGCATAAATTGGCAATAGAATTATAGAACATGTACATGTGTTTGGAATGACTCTTGGATCCCATTCAATAAAAGGCTACAAAGTGCAAACCCACTGCAAAACCAAATGCAAACACAAGTGTAACTTAGGTGTTGGAGCTACATACAACTGATCCAATCAGATGGGATAGTAAAAAACTCTTTGAAGGTCATGGACCCAATTTTTGGCCTGCACAGGTCCTCAAAATTCATCTTCCACATATTATTTCTTACAACTTACTCTTAGTTTATGAGTTTTTGTGTTTTTATAGCTTTACTTTAGGTTAATTTGTTTTGGTTTTTAGGTGTTGTGTTTTTTAATTCCTCATCACACGTTCTTTCTCCCCCTTAGATGGCTTTGCCTATGTAGAAAGTGTTAAAATACATCTTTGCCTAAGTAAGTCTACTTCTTCTAAAAACAGTTTATTCTTAATATATACTCCCACGCAATGTGTGGGTCTGTGACTAGTGATATTAACCCTATAACCCACTGTCCTCTTTCCCAGTAGTATGTTGCTACAATTATTGCAGACATTAGAATTTTGTTATCTTTTGTTTCTTTTTAGTCTATAATACATGTGATCATAGAAGCAAACTCTTTGGCCCATGATATTGGCGTTAGGCTTCTATGTCATTGTACCGGTGAAGAATCCCCATTTCCTTAATTACTCTCATGTAATGTTAAAAAAATTAAAAAATTTCTTTTGGTATTTTATCTTGGAATATTGAATTTGGTGTTTGGTTTTTGATGCGGGTGATTTAGTTTTTATATGGGTTTGATGTTTTGGTGTTTTCCCTAATTAAAAACCAATCCAATTTTGTGTGAGGGATTTGATGTTTTAGTGTGAGATTCCAAGAAAACAAATCTCTCAAAGATCATTTTGGTTGAACAAAAACTATTATAGAATTTTCTTCTTCTTTTTTAAGAAAAAAAAAAAGAGATCATTTTCTTGTTTTTGTTTTTGAAATCTATAGAAGAAACCAAAATGGTCGTTTTTTGATACCTAGTGGCACATTGTGGACAAAACTAGATAGAATGACTGAATTAAACATAAATGGACCAAAATGAATTTTGACCATAGTTAGAGAGTGTAGTTTATAATTTAGCCTTAATAATATTTTTGTGAATGAGGTTCATATCATCTATCCTTGCACCTATAAGTTTTACATTTCCCTTGAAAATAGTCACAACACTAGGCTTAATTCAAATCCCATATCCTTTCTTATTTAATACGCACTACAAAAAAATCTGTTTTTTACAGCATGCCTTTTACGTCAACTTAAAAGTTGACGTACTAAGCTTTAAAATAGGCTGTGTAACTTCTAACTTCTCTAACTATACTTTAAAATAGGCCTGAGGCTACTAGCCCAATCGTTTAAAATAGGCCTGGTAGCAGTCCAGCCCAAAACAGTTTCCAAACAAAAAGTAAAAAACCCAAAACATTCAGAAAATTCAGAAAATTTCTCTCTCCCGCTCTCTCGCTCTCTGTACGTAGCAGTAGCACACCGATGTGAGCTTCAACAAAATTTCCCTCTCAAGTCTCATGGATGCCTCTACTTATCTCACGCTGTAAGTCTTATCATACGAATCTAATCTCTCTCTCTCTCTCTCTCTCTCTCTCTCTCTCTCTTATCATAGGAAAATTAAAACCCTAGAAATTTACACTATCTTCTTTCTATGGATTTGTTTTAATTTTATCTTATTTTGCATTTGAAAGGATTTCATTTCAAGATTCGAGCTAGGTTCTTCGCTTACTATAAAATTTTCTGGTTTTCCTCGATTGGTAAGTTCTACTGTTCCATTGGTTGTGCTCACATTGTGGTATAATCATGTTCAGGTCACTGACACAAAGTGTTGGACTGCTTTCTTATACATTTTTGACACAAATGGGCTATGACAGAATAGTAGTACCCATGGTGAGCTCGGTCTTACAGCACCTGTTCAATTACATCTATTGCAAGTTTACTCTGACTGTAATTTTCAATCCATATTGTATCATTAAAATATATGACCAGTTAGACATGTTATTTTGGGAATCCCTCCTTGGAGATCACTAAAAAGGACCGAGGTGCATAATTGCTATTTATAGAGATTTTCTTTTTTTAGTTTTAAGTTGCTTCTTTTAAAACAATAGCATGCAAAAAGGAATGAGGCTTTGGCATAGGCTGGTACTTTGTTGACAAACTCATGTCATACTATTCCATAACCAAAGAAAAGACTGCAATGTCCTACTGTGAAGTTGGATCAGGAAGTGGGCTCTACTTTAGGTCATTTATTGAATCAAAATCTTGTGAAGTTATTTGTAACTTCTTTGGTTCTCTTTTCCAGGTTCAGGGCTGTCCTAATGTGCCCTTTTCCATATGCATAATTTTATTTTGTCTTACCCATAATGTCCTACCTCACAACTCACTGTTAGTTTTTCAAATGTTATAGGTAACCTATGAGTTCGACGCATCATCTGGAACATTTGGGCCCATACTTTCTCATGTTAATGAAAATTTTTCTTTTAATCTTTCCACGCTGTTGCAGTGGTCTCCTTATTCAACAGAAGAGGAGCTGCTGAAGCAAGTAAGCCAGCAGACATTTCAGAATGGAATGCTTCATATAACAATGTTTCAAATTTTAACTTGCATGCCTAAAAAACATAGCACGTTTCGCAATTATTTTTAGTCCACATAGAATTAATATGTAATTGCCTGGTAACATTCTGCATAATTGACACTGATGAGATTGCCCTAAAGGGGACATTTGGAGATTCTTTGGTCATTGAATCCATGCATCATGTTTGACACAACATTTGAGAATACAAGTTGGTGTTGTAACTTGATGAGATTGTTGCAAGTGTCAAAACAAATTCTGCCAAAAATATAACTTCTTCAAAAAGGTGTTTTGCATATTTGACATTGACAAGATTGCACTAACGGGGCCATCTGGACTTCTTTTGGTAATTGAATCTGTGGATCACATTTGACACAACATGTGAGAGCACGAAGTTAGCGGTGTGACATGGAGAGATCATTGCAATCATCTTGATTAATTAGAAAGTAGAAAATCATTCTCTCCTTACCTAAAAGCTAATCACTACCCCTGCAGTCATTGTTCCAGCACACCATTGCCCTCCAAGTCTCTTTCTCCCTCTCCTTCCTCTTTAACTTAGATACTTGATTCATCACCTACAGTTGCTGCTGATTCCTAAGCATATAGCTGCCTTGCAATGATAGCAACTAGTGGGTATTTGATCGTTACAAAATGATAACAATAACATATATGCTCATTTACTTGTAAACAATAGTGGTTGTGTGGTTGTCTTTGTAAAAGTATGCACAGAATTTATTCACTGTTTGATTTTAAACCATTCATGTTAATCATAATGTGTTCAATTGAAATAATTCAACTTTTGATGTCATTGGTGCTTGATTTGTGGGTACTTGTCTTACAGTTTTTGACGTAATAATGTCTTTGAATTTTCTCTACATGCATTTACAAACATTATGTAGATTCATATATTCACCCATGTGTGATCTATATTTCCATTAATATGTACACCATCTTATTAATCCAATGGTCAGTTTGATGATATAGGGCATCATGGAACAAAAATTGTTGTTTACAATCTTTGGTTAAATGAGGATGGCTATATGGAACTAGATTTTGATTCTGATATTGAGGTGTGCTTCATCACTTTGCTTTAATTTGATAAGGAGAGCAACTGAAATTTGTTGAATTTCACAAAAGTTACAAGACATGTGACAATGCATACAAATTCTAATTTATGGTATCAGATACCTATCATGTACAATTAACCAAGTATGACAGTGTTACCTGCAGGTTGGGATTTATGTTGAAAATCCAATACCTAGATTGCAGAGTCAAATATAACGCTGTTGATAGACACATGAAGGGGGTTGGGGAATGTCAAAAACTCTTTAAAAGCGTTACAGAATTTCAAAGACTAAAATCCATCTTTATGAAATATCATAAATGGAATAGTTGTTTTTCATTTTCTCTTATTTTGAAAACAACAGAAGAGGGGTAGACTATTAACATGTAGAATAACTGAATGGATCCGTGTAAATAAGGGATTCATTTATAAAACATGAGCCTCTAGAGACCACTTCATTATATGTCCTCTATGTATGTCTAGATTGTTATCCCCACCTCAGTAGATTACCTATCAAAAAAAAAAAAAAAAAAATCATCCAGCTAAATATTGTTGAACCATGAATTTGATATGTCAACTTTCTCATTACGTGAGCCAATTTTCTGTTATATCTTAGCAGGAATTTACACTGTGAACTGATTGGTTATCGTCTACCGAAGAAAACTACCCCTGCAGTATTGCCTTCTCAGGAGTCACTTTCTACAAGTCAGTTCTCTAGAACACTCTGTTAATGAATCATGATTTTCTCTAACTGATAGTTCAGGAGCAGTTTCTTCTGCAGATGGATCCTCAGAAGATCCCATAGCCACCTCGTTGCATGCTGAGACATGGCAAGTCAGGTCCAAAAAAGGTACATTTTAGATTGACGATGACTGATAGATAGGAATCGCTTAATTGATGAAACCAATTGGTACAAAGAAATGCCACTTTTTGCTCTGTGTATCTTATGAATCCATATTTGATTGAAAGCAGATTTAAACATAAAGAGGAAGGGGCTACATCCTCCAGTGGAGTTAGAACATGCGAAAAGGCACACAGGATCCAAAGCCTATGTAACTGATACATGGCATAATAAGGAAGTACAGGTTTGCTGAGAGATCCCTATCTAAAAGTTTAACTAATAATGAAAATTCATCTAGTTTCAAAATATCAAATGTGTACCCTAGATCCAGGTTGTAATATCCCTGAACTTCACATTTTCTAAAATACCTCAACTCTTTAGCTAATAGGCAAGTATATTACTATTTTGGGTTTATCAACTTTTTATTTTTTATTTTATTTTTTATTATGTGTTATGTATCTTTCTATTAGACGTTATTATATATTATATTTGAAAAAAGTTTGCTTTACTTCAATCAAGCACATGCTTGTGCTTTGCGCTTAGGCTCCAAGAGGCCTATGTGCTTAAGTGCGCTTGGCACTTTTACCAACACTGCAAACTAGATCATGCAGCTGACCCCAAATAGTTTAGACAAAGGCTAGAGGGTCAGTAAATAAGTGTTATGCATATATAATTTTGTCCAATGTGGTTTCTTTCAGATTTTACTTTGTCGGATTGGAAATTGCAATTCTTCTCTTCGCATACGTTTATTTTTAACTGGAATTATTAAAAATGCATATGGTTTATATCCACTGTGCTGGCCCAAGAAATATCATTCTAATGTCTTGTGAATATCTACTTGTCTGATTTATTTTTCCTTTAATTTGTTTTACATCAGATTCTACCTCTCATATAGAGAATTTTCTTTTAATAGTCAGCATTACTTGCTAAATGAGGGATTCTTATTACCACTTCTTTCCATGTTGTGTTGGTAGCCTGAAAATAGCTTCAAGAACCCACTGCAAGTTCTTCCGGAGATAGCCACTCTGATGCAAGAAAATGAAAAGCTCCATTTACAGTGAGTACAGAGCAGTTATAGTTTATCCGGATTATTTTTGGTTGTAGGTAGAACTTAGAGGAGTTTAGGTTAAGTAAAACACCAATGAGCTTATGCCTAACCAATTCATTATTAGTTTGAAAAAACTAAAATGGAGCCTGAGGCTTCTTTAAAGAATTTCTAACAAAACAAAATCGTTGTTAACATGTATATTGCATATGCTTCTTTCCAACCACATATTAGTTAGATTTTTGTTAGCTGATATTTGCAATTTTTTGAGGAAAAAAAAAAACCCACTGGAACTATTGAATTTGACCACCCTGAACTCCGTTTGATCTCTGACTTCTGGTGCACATGATGGGCTGGAGAGTTGTTTTCTGTGAATGTCTCAGTCTGAGCTTGGAAAGGGCATTTACAGCTAAGTTTGGGATTAACCTCAGCCCGGAAAAGCCTCGGCTGCACTCCTACTCCCAGCTAATTATAATAAATCAATGAAATTCAGTCATTGCTAAAAATGCACTTTATAAATTATTTGTATTATATGAACTCTTTCACCTATTATTATAGTAGACATTGTGACTGTGACTGTGTAAAACATATAGAATTAGAAATATTTATGCTGTAGATCCATTTTAGAAAGGGTTTCCTGATAATTGTGCATATGGCCATGTGCCTGTGTCCTTATTCCTTGCATATGGCCATGTGTTTTACTTTTTTTTTGCAGGTTCTCTATGTTGGGGATCATATCTATGGAGAAATTTTGCGCAGCAAAAAGGTTATTGGTGTACTACTCAATATGTACCTTCAGATTACAATGAGATACTTGACATCATGAATCTTTTTTTGATAAGTTACTTGACATCATGAATCTCCTTGAAGATAGACTTCAGCATGCAAATGGTGTTGTAGTCTTAGCAACCATCAAAGTGTTTCAATAGCTAACTTTGTCCATTATTGATGTTCATCAGCAGCCAACAAGTTCTTTCAACCTCCATGTCTTTTGTTTGAAAACTTCTCCTCTGTGACGTATCTTTTTTTTGTTATTTTTTTATTAGTTCTATTTGTAAATAGTTACAGTTTAGAGGGGTTTGATCCTTGATCTCGTTTGAACATTTATGCTATAACATTGATATTGAAATCATCCATGAATAAAAGATACTTTCTCGATGTTTTTGGAAATCTTTAGCTTGTTATTTTTTTATTTATTTTGTTGTGTAGACATTTTCTTTTCTTTTTTCCTTTCATCATCTCTATTAATTTTTTATTTGATTGTGAAAAAAAATCGAGTAATAACAAGAAGATAAAAAAAAAGAAAAAGAAAATTACTGCAAGCCTTTTGCGTCAACATTTTGTTGATGCTAAAGATGTTATATGAGTTTTTGGCGTCAACAAAATGTTGACGCTAAAAGATGTTATATAAGATTTGGCGTCAATGTAACACCCCGGAAATTTAATTGTTAAATTGAGGGTATTTTTGTAAATTTCCCTACTAGATATTTTGTTATAAACCATCCCTCACCACAATTTATTTCTTCTTCTTTTTAAACCAGCCCTCTCCCTTCTTTCCTTCTCACCCGATTCTCTCTTTACACCCATACACACACCCACACACTACCACCACCAAATCACACCAACGGACCAGCAGTCTTCCACAACCCGCCGGCAAAGCTCCTCTTTCTCTCATGCCGGCCATATCTACATAATCTAAGGTGAAAATCTTTGACCCATTCTCTAATTTCTTAAGATACCTATACAAAGTTTGTTTGAGAGTTGTTCTTGATGTTATGGGTTTGAGATTGGGTGATTATTTTATGAAGTTTGTGGGTCATTTGAGACTTGAGTGATTCTAAATTTGTAGTTTGCCTTGGAGTCCGAAAATACACATATTCTTCTTATTATTTGTTTTGCAATTTATTAACATTTGGTTTGAAGAGGGTGTGGGAAAGATGGATTATGGAATTTTAAAAGAGTTTATTGATTTGAATTGTGTTTCCTTGAACCAAGTAGTCATTTCCCTTTCTTAACTCCAAATCCGTCAGATTTGAGTCAGCCACATTGCAGGATTTTTAATAAATTGTGTAGAACTCTTTTTGAGCTGAAATTTCTGTGGTACATTATACACATATAAAGGTATATCCTTATAAATTTTCAGGCTAATCGGATGACTCTAAGTGGGTCAAACGAATTTTACAGAGGGCTGACCTGCTTCCATTTTAATCTGAAAATAGATATTTTTGCAGAATTTGTCCCAAGCTTTTATTTATTGAATTGAGTTGAAATTTCATATGAGTACTCCTTGAAGTGTGTGCTACTTGGTTGATCTTCATGATTCTTACACTTTGAGGTTATGAGTTTGTAGAAATATGATTTTGGGTTAAGGAAAATGAATTTTTATGGTTAATAGTTGCTGGAAATTTACTGCTCTGTCAGGTCTGCGTGAACAGTAAAATTTCGTGGAAATTCTGTTATTTTTGAAAATAGATATGAGGAAACGGTTTTCTCTAGGCTAATCTATCATATGTCTAGTTTATGTATATGAAATTTCATAGAAAAATATTGAGTTTTGATAATTATTTGTTAATTTACAAGAAAACTGTACAATCTGTCAATTTGACAGATTCTGTGTTTGTCGGTTTGAAATTGCTTAATAAATCCAATATTTGGAATTTAAGTGATTGGAGTAGGTTTCTGGAACCCTAGGATGTATATGTTCTTGATGGAATTAGCCTCATGTGATTTTAGTAAATAATGAATTGCAGGTACTGATTCAAAGTCACTTTAAAAACTGAACTGACAAATTTGAGTTCATTAAAGTACCAGAATTTTAATAAATTCTAGATATACTGTTTTGAGTTGAAATTTTGAGGATAGATGTTAAATATAGGGTGTTACCTCACAGTAAGATTTCAGGATATTTTGATGTCTCTAAGTTTGTCAAATGAATTTTATAAGATGCTGTTCCTGCAGAAAAATCTGTTAAGATGGGTTGAAAACATTGAGACTTTGAAGAATTTATTCTTGCAATTGGACAAGTGAATTGAGCTGAAATTTGGTATGCATGATAAATAATGTGTTTACTAAATGGGTGAATTTTTATATGTCCTAATTATACCATCTAGTATAGAAAAGAAATATTTTGAGTCCAGCAATACGGTTTCTGTTTTAGGCAGTAAATAGAACTAGTTTTGATGTTTTGCCACTATTACTTCGTTTGCTTGTTTGGTTGCCTTTGGGTTGCGATATAGAGACTCCTAGGAACCTAAATAGGGTAAGGATGTGAGAAGGATTAGAAAACCTATAGAATTGATAGTTAAGGGAAGCCATGAGTACTTTTGTGAGTTAGAATATCTGCTAATCATTGGATTTTAATATCCTTTGGTCTAGGGATTGAACAAGGAAAGTAGAGAACTCCACTGCAAGCTTTGAGACTGTTGTGCTGCTGCTGGATCGAGGTAAGGGAATGTGCCATGAAAATTTAATAGTCCATGTTTTAAGAATATATTTATATATGTTTTATCGATGCTTTCAATAAACTCAGTTTGATATTTGTTTATAGAGAAAATGTGCATTGATTTAGAAACTGTTTTGAGTTAGTACAGTTAAGACAGATTTTAGAAACAAGTTGTGGATATGCTATGATTTTGGCTTAGTAAGGCAAGAGAGAGATTGAAAAATAAACAAGCATGATATGTTTTAAGAACACCAAAAACAGTTTTGAGTGTGATGCCCTGTAGACTGACAACCCAAGGCCACGAGGGGATCGTATGCCCTAAAGACATGGCAAGAAGGCCTCGAGGGGTTTTATTCCCTGTAGACCGGCAACAAGTAAGGCCACGAG
>OU015761.1:3629996-3649778 GCA_907173295.1 Fagus sylvatica
TTGTTACCCAAATATCAACCTAAGAGGGGGGGTGATTTAGGTTGAGGCAAACTTTTTCGATTTAAATGCGGAATTAAAAACTATTTTCAATTAGCAAATGTTGATTTACAAATTTAAGAACACAATTCAATTGCAATAAGATATGATATGAAAATCAAAGCACAAGTATATATATAAGCAATTGAATAATGTAAGAGATAGAGATAGAGAAAATCAAACACGATGATTGTTATCGAGGTTCGGCTTCCCGTGCCTACGTCCCCGCCTCAAGATCACTTCTCGAGGATTCCCAAATTCCACTAATTTGACAATCTTCTTTCGGGTGAAGATCAAAACCGTTACAAATCTTCTTTACACGGTGAAGAGTAACCACCGAGTGAAAAATCCTTTTCACTCTTAGATTTATACCAAGACCCAAAATCTTCCTTACAAGGTGAAGAGTAACCACCCAGTGAAAAATCCTTTTCACTACTTAGGATTTATACCAAAACCCTAACAAAAACACTCACATGGTTTCAACAAAGTATTTGTTGTACAAGATAAGGCTCTCTCAAAGAGTAATTGTACACAATATGCTCACTCTAATAGTATATCAAGGATTTGATCAATATGGCTCAAAAAGTGTTTAGAGAAATTTTCAATCAAGGATTTTGAATGATATGAAAATATAAGCTTGAGAAGGATGGATTGATGTATAAGATGTTATCTTTTCTATCTTTGATTTCTCTTGTATGCTTGATATTTAGAAATGAAGAAAGGGTAGTATTTATAGCCATCATGTTGTCTTGCATTCTTCTTGATTTTCAATCAATCAATTTGTTTTCTTTGAAAACTTTTCTTCTTAAGATTTTTCAACCATAATTGATATGGTTGTCTTGCATGTGAATTTCAATCAATTAAGTTTGTCTTTGAAGACTTTAAGAGATTTTTCAATTGAATTGTTGTCTTATATTTGAATTTCAACCAATCAAGTTGTCTTTGAAGACTTTAAGAGATTTTTCAATTGATATGGTTGTCTTATATTTGAATTTCAACTAATCAAATTTGTCTTTGAAGACTTTAAGAGATTTTTCAATTGATATGGTTGTCTTATATTTGAATTTCAACCAATCAAGTTTGTCTTTGAAGACTTTAAGAGATTTTTCAATTGATATGGTTGTCTTATATTTGAATTTCAACCAATCAAGTTGTCTTTGAAAACTTTAAGAGATTTTTCAATTGATATGGTTGTCTTATATTTGAATTTCAACCAATCAAGTTTGTCTTTGAAAACTTTAAGAGATTTTTCAATTGATATGGTTGTCTTATATTTGAATTTCAACCAATCAAGTTGTCTTTGAAAACTTTAAGAGATTTTTCAATTGATATGGTTGTCTTATATTTGAATTTCAACCAATCAAGTTTGTCTTTGAAAACTTTAAGAGATTTTTCAATTGATATGGTTGTCTTATATTTGAATTTCAACCAATCAAGTTTGTCTTTGAAAACTTTAAGAGATTTTTCAATTGAAGTTGGTTTTAAAGTTGAGCCTTAAAGATCAAATCTTAATAAACTTTACAAAACCTAACTCTTACTTCTCATATGTCTCGGATCATTGTCTTTGAGCTTGATTTCTTTGTCTTGAGTCTTGATGACTTTGATCTTCAATGAATTTGCAACTTGTCAACTTTGTATTTGCTTGATATTTGAATTGGCCATCTTGGTCCAATTAAATCAATACTCAAAATTAAGCTTTAAAACATAAATCATTAGATCATATGAAAATATCATTAATGAACAACTTAAAATCATGGTTATCATCAAAACTACATGAATGTCCTTGGATTAATTAGCCAATTAATAATTATTGAAACCTTGAGGGTAACAGATTAGTTTAATTTAATGATCAACACCAATTTCTTTTTTCTTTTTAAACGTGTGTTTTATATATTTTTTTTAATGAACACAGAATATCTTTAAAATTTTTGAATAACGTGTATTTTTTGTTTGTATGTTTTTATTAATTTTAATTCATGCCAAAAACCTTTTAAATAAAAACAGATAATTACAAATTCTTTAAAATAAATTTCCTACTACTAAAAGACATCTTAATAAAATATACTTATCTAAAATTACTTTTTTTTTTTTTATTTTTTTTTTTTAAAAAAAGAAGATTAGATTAGTTCAATTTAATGATCAACACCAATTTTTTTTTTTTTTTTTTTAAACGTGTGTTTTATATATTTTTTTTAATTGTTTTATTAATTTTTTAAATATGTTTTTTATTTATTTATTTTTATTTTTTTAAATTAACAATCTCTGCGTTATATGCTTGTGTTTTATTATTTGAAACGCTACCTCTGTTTTATTATTCATTCTCTTCCCTTGCAAATCAGTTACAGAAAAAATAATGATAGTCTTCTCTGCAAAACCAATTTACTCAAGGAAGTAAGTCCTTTGTTTTTCTACAAACAGAGTTAGAAGAGATCCAAACAAGTTCAAATACTCAAGCAAATTGAAAGGTTAGGCAAACTTATTTGTTTTTCTAATGTTTGTTAATGCACGTATAATTAACAGAAAAGAAAAGAAAAATCCAAGTCAAATTATAATTGATACATTTGCTGTTCTTTTTTCTCTGTTTCTAAAATTTCCATTGTATGTGATTATACTATTTTATAGACCAAATACTGCTTTACAAAAAGCCTTTATAATAAAAATATTTCTCTTTTAAATTTAAAATAGATAATTACAAATTCTTTAAAATAAATTTCCTACTACTAAAAGACATCTTAATAAAATATACTTATCTAAGATTATTATTATTTAAAAAAAGAAGAAGATTAGATTAGTTCAATTTAATGATCAAAAAAAAAAAACTAAACAATGTGTAGAATAAATGTCCTTTCCTGCCGATCATTTTTTGAAAAATATGCGTTTGACTATTACTATTTTTTATGGAATTAAATTTGTTTAGGAACTCTTTTAATAATAGGCCAATTAATTTTTAAAAAGAAGTCTTTTAGTAGAATTATGATTAGGACAATGAATTTTTTAAAAGAAGTCTTTTAGTAGAATTATGATTCATACAAAGTTGAGTATGAGTGTATGACACATATTGATAGTCATTGAAGGTATTGAACGTTTGATTTTTTTTTTTTTTAATACATCTTAATATAGTATCATAATTAATTTGTTTGATGACTATCAAGTTTAAATAATTCTTCTTATAGAAACAGATAATAATTAAAAAAAAAAAGTCTCCTACAACTAAAAAGACATCTTCATAAAATATCATAATAAACACCTACTACTAAAAGACATCTTCATAATCCTAATAATAATAAAAAATTTTAAACGTGTGTTTTATTATTTTTTTTACAAAAAAAAATTAACAATCTCTGCGTTATACGCGTGTGTTTTACTATTTTATAGACCAAATACTGCTTTACAAAAAGCCTTTATAATAAAAATATTTCTCTTTTAAATTTTTCATCTTTCAAGTGTAAAGTGGTTTCTTGAAATACACTTCTTAGTTTATATGATTTCTCTTTTATGTGATTACACATTAAATAAAAATATGATACTTTGTATTATTTGATTATATTCTTTATGTGAAGTGGTTGAATTAATTTATACTGTGTAAAAATATCTTGCTTTCTCTTTTATATGATTAAGATACTCTTTAGTTAAAATATGATGCTAATAATATATCATGTTTGTATTTGATTATATTCTTTACTTGAGTAATTGAATTGGCTAAATTAATATAGATGATTCCGCGCTTTGCGCGGGTTATATGCTAGTTATTATAAATATTAAATTATATAGGTATCTTAATCATTAAAAATAAAATAAAATAGTGAAAAGAAATATACATCTATCTAATGCATGAGATATCCTTCTTTTTTATTAAAGACGTGATATATTGCCAAACTAGTATCTATGTTGTGCGTTTGGCACAAGCTTTTTTGACTTTTTACTAAATACTTTTTTAACGAAAGTGTTTTAAAATATACTTATACTAGAGAAAGATAAACTTTAAAAAAAAAAAATAAAAAAAAAAAAAAAAAAAAATAAAATAAAAAAACTTAGATAAAAAATAGTTACCAATTTTGATTTTTTGTTGATTTTTTTTTCCTAAAAAATGCATTAAAATATCCTTCTATCTAAAAAGAGTGAGCTTTTAGACCATTCCTAGTGGATTGCTTAAAATTTAAGCTAAAATTTGGTTTAAGACCCTACTTTTTCTATTTTAGCTTACCACTTTTTAAAACACTCACATCCGATTCTCTATTCTCAACTCTATTTCATTTAAATATTCATTATTTATTTATTTTTTATTATTTCCTCAACTCCCAAAATACTTTCTTTCCCATTTTCCTCTTCCATCTCCCTCTGTTCCGTTGTATATCTCCTTCTCTTTTTTTTTTTTTTTTCCTTTTTTCCCCACCACCCACGTACCACTTCTTTTCTCTTTCTTTTTTTCTTTTTTCTTTCCTTTTTTTTCCCCACCACCCACGTACCCCCCTCCCTTTCTTTTTACTTCTCCCCCACAGCAACTTCATCAACAGAAACCCAACAACTTCAGCAAAAAAAAAATCAGCAAATTTACAAACTTTCACAGCAATATTACAGAAAATAATAGCAAATTTACAAACTTTCACAGCAATATTACGAAAAATCATCAAAACCAGACCAGCACATCAAAGCAAAATCACACACAAACCATCACCATCACTGATCTGAAGAAGAAGAAGAAGCAGCAAAAGAAGCCGAGGAAGAAGAAGAAAGAGAAGAGAGAGAGACGGTAGCAACGCGAGTTGGTTCCATGGCTTTGACAGCCACGGAGCAGACAGAAGAAAGAAAAAAAGGAAGAGAGAGGAGCAGAACAGAAGACAAAATAATAAAAAAATGAAATGGCAAATGAATAGTGCAAAGCATAAATGGCTTGCAACTGTAGCAAAAACCCATTTTGCCTCACGTGAAATTCATCCATTGGGAGTCATTTTTTGAGCTTATGAACTATATTTGAGTTTATTTTGACTTTTGACAGACCCGTTAGGAATGCTCTTACCATGTTTAAAAAGTTGCATATCAGCCAAACAAGTTAAAAGCTAAGCAAAAAAGCTAATAGTTGTATACTTGTATTTCAAACCAGGCCAGCAATCGAATGCAGTAATTCATGATAAACAAAAAGAAATTCAAGCCCAAGAAACAGATGAAGTTTTGTTCAGCCCAAATGATTCCAAATCCGGTCCAGCAATAATTGACCCAGTCCAGCCCAAATCTCCATGATTCCCTATATGCATTATGAAGTAGATCTTCGACAAGCACAAAAACAGCCCAAATTTTACAATAAACTAAAATTAGAGCATCCTCCCCTTGGCCTCTACACTATTTCATATCCCCAAGAATTTACCTTTTTGTGTCTCAATTTGGCACCTATCGTATGTTTGCCACTTGATTGTACTTGGCTATTTCTCAATTTGCCACCTAAACGATGGTCAAAAATCTTCCTCACTGTAAAGTGCTGCACAAGTGGTTAGTTAACAATGACACTTGATTGTACTTGGCTAGCTATTTCTAAGTTGAGTGAGGCTGGTGGGTATGGGATTCCATTTATCTTTCCAAATCCAGACCTGGCTTTCATCTCCTATGCATACCACTGTATGCTCTTTTGAGAATCCATAAATGATGAGGGAATCCAAACTTAAAAAGAAAAGAAAAGAAAGTAGTCACACTCACACCATTGTGGAGGCCTCACTTTTCAAGCGCGTGATTAAAGAATGGTCAATGGCTACAATTAAGCACTTTTAATGACTTTGAGTTCTCATGTGAAGAGAAATAAACTTATAGGGATAATAACTAAACTACGATAGGATAAATCAAACTGAAGATATGTCTATGGAATGTCATTATCTGATAAATACCATTTGTCTTAAAGAGTTTAAGCGATTAAGAAAAGAATAAATTTACTCCATGCATGCTGTTTGCCATAATTAAGTGAAATAAAAATTATAATACATGATTCACAATATCTTGGATGCCATCTTATAGGCAAGGAAAGCTTCAACAGTACTAATTAACCTGAGAAGCCAAACGGGGGTAACAATAATGCAACTTAGTGATTAATTTTAATGCATTCTTTGGTTTAATTTGTGGTTGTCAACGAACGAACCTAGCTAAACCGAATAAGAGAAAAAAGAGCGCGCGAGACCTTCCATATGAAAGAATATGAGAAGAAAGAATCATAGTGTGAGAAGAGAAGGTGCTTAATTTGTGAAGTAGTTTCTATTTTTCATCAGTCAAATAATAATAAAAGTACTCACTAATTAGACAAAAAAGGATAGTCATTTCATGGTTGTAAAGCCAGTGAAACATAGTATTCAAACCACCAGAGAATGGACTAGAAGCAAGCAGGTCCATCACCAAGAATAGATTGTATTACAGTATAAAGAAACAATAAACGTAGACACATCTGCATAAATATATATAAACTGTGACAATTTGGGATAATTAGATCATATATAATGGCTTTATATTGTCTTTTAATTTATTCAAACAACACATGAAGATACAATATGCTTACACTACAAAGATTACCTAGTAGGCACCAAGCCAACAAAACCAAATTAAAACCAATAGATAAGCTTATTTACATAGGAGAATTCTCCAATTATTACAAAGAGTTATGTGAAGAATTCTCCAATAGCTAAGCTTTACATCACTTCTGATAGCCTTCACAATCTGCTCCAGGGGCGGTGCCGGTTGTGGTACCGATCTCCATGGAAATTTTATTGGAATTGGATGGATCCTGGCTCTGGCTCTGCCACACTTCTTTTTTTCTTGCAATGATTTTTCCAGCTCTACTGTCAACATGGGGGTCACCTACAACACCAAAGCGGTTGTCACGATCACTTGGAAATACCTTTTCTGACTTCCCTCGATTACTCGAAGAATCCCCTCCTTGATACCTCTTATCTTTGAAGATGTTGAAGCAAGAAAAAAATGAACTTCTTCTCTGCCTGTTTTTGCTCATGATCACTCTAGCTAGCTCAATGCACGGAGGCTTGGTTTATAGTCTATACCCTATATTTATATATAGCAGCATTGGTGTATATATAAATGTAAAACTCAAGACAACCTTTTTGTTTTTTGTGAATCAATTATTTTCTTACTCTCTCTTTTGATGGCTTGTAATTAATTAACTTCCTATATTGAGTATTGAATCCCTCAATTGGTGAAAAACCCAAGTGGGAATGGGAAGAGCATATATAAATGTATAAAGAACCGTTGGATTTACAAAAAAGTAAATACAAGACGCTTGGAGACTGTTTCAAAACACGGTTTCCTTTTGGTAAAACAAAAGACACGAGTCCCACCGCAACAAATTGTGTTTCATCTTTGTTGATTCTGCTAGAAGAAACCTCCTATTTATGCACATATTCTAGTTTGACATTTCAACGAGTTGCTCCTAGTTTAACATCACATCACAAAGCTCCACCACTGAATCTGTCTTTACTTTTCTACTTTCCCATGCAATTCAACTTTCACATGCAAATAGTTGAATGCACTAATTCATCATAAAGAAAAAGAAAAAAATTTGTAAACAAAGGCTCTGTTACTTGTTAAGCAATTATGTTATCTCTTACTAAACAAATGAGCTTGCAAAATTTGTAAGTCCTTTTATGTGGTGTTCATCACGCATTTGATTTAACATTCAAACTCTACAAATTATTTGTATTACATTATTTTCTGAAAACAAATCATTAGTATTGTAACCGAAAAAAATGTATTTCCCCAAGCCCACACAACCACATAGGGCCACAAGCCGAAGAAAAGAAGAAAGAAGAATCAAAGAGAAAAAGAAAGAGGAAGAAGGGGAGAGAGCTCACTGCAGAGCAGAGAAGAGAGAAGAGAAAAGAGAAGAAACAATGGGGGCTCCAGCTCCGTGGTTATCATTTTGTAGAAGTTCTGTATTTTGTTCACATGACCAACATTTCATTCTTACTATTTCGAGTGCACACACGTAAGGAAAGAAGTGACTTTGCCAATCTTCTCTTTTAAAATTTATTTTACTATTTTAATTTTTAAGTGAATCATCATGTTTTGTTTTAGGTCAACTTAAGTAACCTAACTATTTTATCTTTTACCGTCCACTTTAATTAATTGAAATGTTTTATTTACACCCTCTACTACACTATAACAATCAATAATTATAAATAAATATGATAGATTAATTGATGTTCACCTACCGTTTCAGATGACGTGATACCAGTGGCGTAGCCACGTTGTGGGTAGATGATAAGATTTATCAAATCTAGATGATAAGAACACGCCATGAGCGAGCATTCACATTTAACTCTTTAAAACTAATTTTTTTGTTAAAATAGATGAGGTGAGTTCTCATGTGATCAGCTATAAGACTAAGCAGGGCTACAATTAAGCACAGTACATATGATCAGCTATAAGAAGATGGCACCTTTAATGACTTTGAGTTCTTATGTGAAGAGATATAAACTTATAGGGATAACTAAACTACGATAGGATTAATCAAACTCAAGATTTTGCCTATGGAATGTCATTATCTGATAACCATTTCTCTTAATTAAAGAGTTTAAGCTATTAAGAAAAGAATAAATTTACTCCATGCATGCTGTTTGCCATAATTAAGTGAAATAAAAATTATAGTACATGATTTCCAATATCTTGGATGCCATCTTATAGGCAAGGAAAGCTTCAACAGTACTACTAGTAGAATTTTAGCAATGTAGCATATATACTAATTAACCTGCTGAGAAGCCAAACGGGGGTAACAATAATGCAACCTAGTGATTTTAATGCATTATTTGGTTTAATTTGTGGTTGTCAACGAACGAACCTAGCTAAACCGAATAAGAGAAAAAAGTGAGACCTTCCATATGAGAGAATATGAGAAGAAAGAATCATAGTGAAGAGAGAAGGTGCTTTGTAAGGTAGTTTCTATTTTTTATCAGTCAAATAATTATAAAAGTACTCACTATACAGACAAAAAACGATCGTCATTTCATGGTTGTAAAGCCAGCGAAACATAGTATTCAAAGCACAAGAGAATGGACTAGAAGCAACCAGGTCCATCACCAAGAATAGATTATATATATTACAGTATAAAGAAACAATAAACTGACAATTTGTCATAATTAGATCATATATAATAGCTTTATATTTGTTAAAGTCCAATAGGACTAACTCAATCTCAAAAGACGCCTTATGAGATGAGGATTGCCTATTGTCTTATAAACCCATTATTCACTCCAACTATTTCCAATGTGGGATAATAATATCCAACACCCCCCCTCAAACTCAAGCAAGAAGGTGTAAGCTTGAGTAACTATTTTTAATGTGGAATAATAAATATCCAACAATATTGTCTTTTAATTTATTCAAACAACACATGAAGATACAATATATGCTTACACTACAAAGATTACCTAGTAGGCACCAAGCCAACAAAACCAAATTAAAACCAATAGAGAAGCTTATTTACATTGGAGAATTCTCCAATTATTACAAAGAGTTATGTGAAGAATTCTCCAATAGATAAGCTTATTTATCCTCCTTTGCCACCATCTTCAGACTTCAACTGATGCTCAATCTTTATTCAAAGGTTGGTCCGTAAGTCCTGCTGTTAATTAATCACTATTAATAATTTATACAAAGTCACACACAGACACAAACTGTGAAAGAGAAAGAGACAAAAAATCAAATTATTTAATAATGAATTATTGGTAAAGACTTTATATGTTGAATAATTTAAAGATTATGAAATTATCAATGAAAAGAAATTTCAATAAGTTTTATACCGTAGGTCACTACATGGGCGGATCTAGCATACGACCAGTGCCCACCCTCAAATATTTTTTTTTTAAAAATCATTAGGTATAAAATATAAAAAAATAATTGGCTTTTAAAAAGTGTCCATCCTCAATTTTTTTGGATAATTCAACAATACCCACACTTTTTTTAGTGCGTGTAATACTTTTAATAGATAAAATGTCACATTGATAGTATTAGTGTCACACATGATGGTAATTACTCCACATATGTTGATATCTATGATCACATTACTTTATACACTAAATTTTTATTTATTTATTTAAATTTAATATATATAAAATTGGAGAGTACCAACATCACATTGGATAGCACTACCATCACATATGATGGCAACTACATCATATTTGATGATAACAATTGAGTGGGTACCAAACTCACAAAATTAAAAGAGTGAGTATTGTAGAATGATCCTAATTTTTTTGTTAAATTTTTTTTTTCTAGGTATATATATATATATAACTTACTATCAAACTTACCAGTTATGACTGCCATTTTGGAAATTAAAGATCATTTTCAGCTATGAAAGATTGTGAATAATCGATTACGTAAGTCGAATGAAGTGATCAATGGATGATATAACAACTTGATTGTATACATAGGGAAAGGACATTTCTCGTAGTATTAATAATAAAGTTATAATGTAACGGTTTCAAAATATGAAACACACGTCGAAATCAATTGTAAAAGGCTATAATGAGTTTAATGTTTGTTATTTTTTTGTTATATAAATAATGTATATCGAGCTTTTAAGACATTTTTTGAATTATGTCTATTAAACTTTAGGATTAAAAGGTGCCCACCCTAGATTGAATTCCTGGATCCGCCCCTGGGTCACTACGTATATAATAACAAAAAAGGTATAATTTATTTTTACCACTTTGCAATATTCCAAAAAAAAAAAAATCCCACAAAGTCGCACAATGCCACATAAATCATAATGGTATGTGAGTGTGGTTAATTAGATTTGATAAAAGAAATTTGGCCAACAATATTAATAACTATGGTGCTGGTGAAATTTTTAAGAAAAATACAATTTTTCATAGTTACCATAATACAAACATAGCATAGAAATGACATATACATGTATATATTTTTCCTTTCTAAAATTTGGTCGAAGTTCAATTTCCGTCTTATTTAAAAAGTGGCAAATTTTATTTTTGAAAAATTTATAAGATATCAGTTTCATCTTTTCGTTCACATATAATTAAAGAAATTACTTATGTCACAAACTGAATATTGATAGATACCTTAAAAAACTAATAAGACTTATAATAAAACTAAAAGAAATCCATGGTACTGACTATTGAGTACAGCTGAGTAGTGTACCATAATATATGTAACGTAACCTTGTTTACCAACCCCAACTATTCGGAAACACAAATCGAATATGGTGTTGAAACATAAGTAGAGTTAATTTTCAAAGCATAAGAGATCGAATTGCGCACAAACAAATTTTCATATATTTATTTTTGACTCACACATGCAAATGCAATGCATATATAGAAGCAACCATGCAGATTATATATCACAGTATAAATTAAGAAACAACAAAAGATGGAGATGCATCTGCATGAGAAAACTGGGACAATTAATTAATTAATTAATTTGTTGGATCATATATAATTGCTTCACCAATTACTAACCTTGATTTACATCTTCTGATTTGACGTCACGATCGTCAATGTCTTGATTTTTTTTGTGGAAATTGGAAATGAATTCGTCAGCTTTAGTGTCAACATGGCGGTCAGCTACAACAGGAAGGCGCTTGTCGTGATCACTTTTATATGCCTTTTCTAACTGCGGTGGATCATCCGACGAATCCCCTTCTTTGAAGTTGTTGAAACAACAAAAAAATGAACTTCTTTTCTTCATGACTCTAGCTAACTAATTGGGTTTGAACTTTCAATTCCCTTAGCTAGGCTTGCCCTTCGACCTATGATTTTATAACTAAACAAAGTGCCTCCGAGAACTTCGCTCATACAATGATTAACCGGTCCAGCATCTCCTCCCCACGGCAATTGTTTAACCAAGTAAATATGTTTAATTTTGTGCATGCATGACTCAATAACATGCGGCTTGGATTGAGATCCCATGCAATACATAAGGTATTGCATAAGTTGCAATTCATTTGAATAGTTAGGATTTAAAGTTAAAAAGTTAATTTTTAATCTCAACCTTTAAATAAAAAAAACAATAAAAGTCAAAACGGCAAAATAGTTAAAAACTATAAAAAATAAAAAATAAATTATGAGAACAAAAGGTAGTATTGCACTCATGTGGGATCTCATCCCTGGCAGCTTGTATGCTCTCGAGGCTCTTTCGCTGTCCACTCTAATTAATTGAAATGTTTTATTTTCACACGGCACTATAATTGACAATCAATAATTATAAATAAATATGATAGATTAATTAATTGGTGTTCACCTATTGTTTCAGATAACGTGATGAAGACTTTATAATTAACTAGCGTATGATCCGCGCAATGCACGGGATATACTTATTTAATATGAATAATAAAAACAGTAAAATATGTTAATTTGTAGGTATAGTAGCTAAATTTATAATGAAATTTGATGTACTATATTGTGTATATAAATTACTATTATTTAAACCATTGAAATATATCTAAAAAAAATTACATCAAGTCAAATGTATAATGATTAACTACATTAAACACATAGAAAAAGTTTATATGAAAATACAAATATAGGTTAGTAGGAAGAAGTTGAAGTATCAATATCTTTAGTTAGGCATTAATTGTTTTCCAGCTGCATTTGCCATTAACCTGAATTCAAAATTTAAAATATATTAGTTTTGTATTATTAATTGGAACTTCAAAAACATATATTTTTCCTATTGGTAACATACAGATGAAAAATATGATTGATGTAGAATTTATAAGTACATACCTTGTGACGATTTTGCATAACTCTTTGTACATTAAATGGTCTATGTCAGCTTGGGACTTTAAAAACTGCCATTTAGCATCCAAATTTTAAAATAATTGTCTCATGAAAGTACATGTAGAAATAGATTAGTAATAATTCTATACCTGTGTTATCATCATATCGTTTAATCTTTTTTTTTTTCCTGTCTTTATTCTCATGGACGTTTGAACTGTCAATTGAAGAAGAACAAAATAGTTTGTAAATGTTTGGATAACGTATTAGCTAATACCCAATCCAAAATGATGAAGTGACACACCTTTCATATAATTGTGAGATCAAGACTCGCTTCACTAATCTCCATAGGTGTATCTTGTCAGTTTGAATAGTACATCCCCAACCGAGGGAATATATTCGTAATTTCACAACCTAATCCATATAGATGACAATTGTTATTCCAATTCGAATAATATTATAATCGAAAAATGATGATGATCGAACATAACATTAAGACATGTACCTTGTTATCAATAGATCCTAAGTTTGATATTGACTGGCTGGTCTTCCACATCTCCCAAAGATCGGTGTCATCAATCTAAGCCATGTTCAAATAAGTGTAACACCACAAACACATTCTACTAAGGTTTTTTTAATTAAATGAAAGTTTTAATGTCTTCTAGTTTCAAGGCATTCATTCAAAGAAGACATGTGGGTACTTTTAACACATACCTTGCTACTACTAATTGCACCATTTTTATGAATGGTCAATCCCCTGAATTCTTTTTTACGATCATCCAATATTGGTTTATGCATCATTGCATCCTTCCTATTAACATTATAAAACAAAACCGCTATTAAAAGAGAGTTAGGAAAATAATTTTTTATTTTCTTCTTAAAAAAGCTTGCAAACAGAAGAGCCAAACAAAACCTGAAAATAGTGTTTTAAGTTTAAAATATTTAAAAAATATATATATAAAACACACGTTTAAAAAAGAAAAAAGAAATTAATATTTAATATAACATAGATTATTTAATGAAACACATGAAAGTTAAAGGTCCCCAGTGGAGTCGCCACTGTGAGAACCACGACCCGAGGGTCAAATGGGCCTCAAAATGTGACCCAACCAACAATGGATCAACCCTCTCGATTTGAAGGTTGATTGTACATGTAAATGGAGTCGCCACTTATTTTAATTATTTGGACAAAATAAGAAATTCCACAATAATAATAATTTCTCTTTATTCATCTTTGAATTTGTACAATTGCCAATGAATTTGTAAAAAGAAATAATTACATGTAAATGAGTTTCCTAGTTACAGTCTAGTAAAGGAAAAACTGTTTGTTTATAAGACACTTTGTAATACGAACCGTCAATTCAAAATGGGAAGGTGTTTGCATCCCATTTTACCTGACATACGTCGGTCTTCTAGATTAAGCCCCGCCAATATTCATATCATGTCAAAGTACATAAACTCATGTTCACATCAAAATCCAATTTTAATGTTCAAATTGTTGTTTAATTTATTTCATGTGAAATATCATGTTATAGTCATATAAGCATGGTATTCAAGAAAAAAACAAAACAATCAAATACAAGTAAATAAATTTCAGTCTAGAATTTATATATGTATGTTTGTATGGCTTGTAAAGAATACCTCAAGATTGCTTGTATAGCTTGAGAAGAATTGCTTGGATAGCTTAAGAGGAACTGCTTGTATAGCTTTAAAAGATGCTTGTATGGCTTAGGGGTCAAAATTCAATTTTGGGAAATTTTGGGGTTGAAATGCAATTTTGGAAGTTTTGGGGTCAAAATGTAATTTTGAGGAATTTTATGGTCAAAGTGTAATTTTGGGAGAATTTGGGGTTGAAATGTGATTTTGGGAAAGTTTGGGGTAAAAAATGTAATTTTGTGGAGTGTGGACTGGTTGGGTTTGGATTTGGATTGAGTGTGAAAATGAATGTGAGGCTTTATTTATTTTGGGTTTGGGCTTGGGTTAAATGGGTTGTGGATTGGGCTTCCTTGGGTTAAATGAGTTTGGTTTAAAGGAATTGGGTTTGGGTTGATTTGGTTTTTAGATTGAGCTGCTTAAATGGGATTGGGCTGCTAAAATGGACACGGGCTGGGCTGACCCGGTCCAATAATCTCTAAAAAAACCGGGTAGGGTTTCACTTAAAATACTGGGTCGGGTTGACCCGACCCGTCTCTTTCTTCTCTTGTTTTTTTTTTTTCTCCAGCCGCCTCCCTTCTCTCTCCGTTTTCTTTCTTTCTCACGGCTCCCTCTCTATTCTCTATCACTGAAACCCCAAAGGCTACCATAGCCACTCCAAGCTCTCACCGGCGCCGCTCATCACCGCCACCATTAATGGCGGTTTTTGGTTTGGCAAGGCCGAGCCTTGCCTCTCACTACCTCTCGGCTTTTTCCTCTCTTGGGCACACGGCTCTCTTTCTCTCTCTCATATTCACGGCTCACTCTCACTCTAGATTTTGGTGAACCCATGTATGGGTCACGGGTTTTGTGCGAAGTCAAGACCATGGAGGCCTTGGGTTTGTGGAGTAGAAGCCACGAGGCTCACGGTTTGGCGATGGTTGTGGGCTTAAACCGTGGGTTATGCCGTGGGTGGTGGGTATTTGGTTGTGGGTGATGGATGTTTCACTGCCTTGCGATTGTGGGTTTGTAATGGAAAAGATTTGTGTGTTGTGATTGTGAGGCATGCCTTGTATGGGTGGTGCCGTGGGTTGATATTTTTGGTGAACCCGTGTATGGGTTGATGTTGTATTTTCATGGATAGGCTAATGAGGGGTGTTTTTGGTGAGATCGGTTTCAATGGTGTTGTGGAAGTTCTGGGTTGTGTATCTGATGCAGCAAAGAATACGGAATTGAAGACATACCTTGGGGCAGCATTTGCCGTAGTTGGAACAGCGGATGAACTTGACGTGGCCATGGTGGGAATTGCACCAACCGAATGAAAAGAGAGTCATGTGAAATGGAAATGGTGCAATTGTTGATCATTGCAGTTGGCAGCATTGCCGCAGACACTTGGAACAGTTCACACGGACTGTGAACTTGACTTTATATGTGGAAATTATCAATGAAAAGAAATTTCATACCGCAGGTCACTACGGATGAACTGCAAAAGTCCCCAACCAATGAATGATGGTTAAAGATTTGATAAAAGTCAATATTAATAATGTGAAATGAAATGACAAATTTAATTTTTGAAAAATTTTGATCTCAGTTTCATCTGTTGTTCACAATCATTTCAATTTATTAAACAACATATCACTTGACACAATTTAAACAATACAGAGATTTAACTTGTTTTAATTTGGTGTTTTAATTGCTGATGTGGCAGCCATATCAGTTTGTAAGACACTTGGCAGAACCTCAGTTAAAGGTTTCTGCTTTTATATATATATTGATATTGATATTGATTGGTGTTCACACGGCACACACAGACACAAACTGTGAAAGAGAAAGAGACAAAAAATCAAATTATTAGTAAAGACTTTATATGTTGAATAATTTAAAAATTATGAAATTATCAATGAAAAGAAATTTCAATAAGTTTTATACCGCAGGTCACTACGTATATAATAACAAAAGATGTATAATTTATCTTTACCACTTTGCAATATTCCAAAGCCAACAAAAGAAAGAAAAAAATCCCACAAAGTCGTACAATGCCACATAAATCATAATGGTATGTGAGTGGTTAATTAGATTTGATAAAAGAAATTTGGCCAACAATATTAATAACTTTGGTGCTGGTGAAATTTTTATGAAGAATTTCCTTCTCTTATTTTAAAAGTGACAAATTTAATTTTTGAAAAATTTATAAGATCTCAGTTTCATCTGTTCGTTCACATACAAACTAATTTAATATTGATAGATACCTTAAAAAACGAATAAGACCTATAATAAAACTAAAAGAAATCCATGGTATTGACTATTGTGTACAGGTGAGTAGTGTACCATAATATATATCTCTCACTCTAACCTACAAATCATCACTAAATATTTGTAAGACCTTGGAGATCTCTGACTTTGTCTTACTATTATTTTAACCACGAAACGTAACCTTGTTTACCAACCCCAATGTCGAAAAGCAAGCAAATCGAATGTAAGTGGCCGGAATATAGTCTTGAAACATAAGTAGAGTTAATTTCCAAAGCATAAGAGATGGAGAAATTTTCATATATTTATTTTTGACTCACACATGCAAATGCAACGCATATATAGAAGCAACCAGACCAGGTCCATCAATATCATCAAGAATAGATAAAAGATGGAGACGCATCTGCATGATAAAACTGTGACAATTACTAACCTTAATTTACTTCTTCTAATTTGACGTGTCTTGATTTTTTTTGCGGACTCTGGCGATCATTTCTGCAGCTTTAGTGTCAACATGGCGGTCACCTACAATACCAAAGCGGTTGTCGCGATCACTTGGATATACCTTTTCTGACTGCGGTGGATCATCCGATGAATCCTCTCCTTTGCAGATATTGAAACAACACAAAAATGAACTTCTTTTCTTCATGCCTCTAGGCTCTAGCTAGCTAATTGGGTTTCAACTTTCAACTTTCAACTTTCAATGCCTTCGCCCTATTTTATAACTAAACAAAGTGCATGCCTCTCAGGCAATTGCCCACTTGGCTCATTACTGTAAACGTTAATCGATCTGTCGTGTTGTGGTTTTAATATTAATAGTGGTTGGGAAATATCATAACAACCTCCACGAGACCCCAATATAACCTCCCCACGGCAATTGTTTAACCAAGTAAATATGATCACAAAAGATTTTAATGCTTAATTTGGTTTAATTTTGTGCTTTCTCACCTTTCAATAACATTTCTGCTTGTTTCCAAATACTGTGCCTGCTCTTTTGCCGTCCACTTTAATTAATTGTAATGTTTTATGGTTTCGAGTGTCTTTATGGCAATGATTAATGAGGTATTTAATGTTTCCACTTTCTAGGAAGTAGTGAAATTTTAATATTTTGTTGATGAAATTTTCAACATTTCTTTCAAGATCATAGCTAGTCAGCATCACTTGGATATATTAATTCTTCTTGCCATCACTGCATCATCATATAAATCATCTCTTCCCCGAGGGTTCCTCTCTTCGATGTTGATGAAAGCCAAAGATGAAGTTTTTCTCTATTCTACTCAATTCCACATTTTATAGACAATGAAAGAAATTACATGGTTTTTTTTTTAATAAATATGGAAATATTTTCAGTCATTAACTTTCCCTTGTAACATGTTGGATAACTCGTCTTTTTTTTTGCTAAGGTTTGATAACACATGTGGCCATCTTATATATGTATTTATATATATAAAATATTTAATAGGTAAAAAATATTTTAGGTCTTTTTTTAAACGGAAATTTGTGAAAAGAAATATACATCTATCTAATGCATGAAATATCCTCTTTTTTGTTAAAGACATGATATATTGCCAAACTAGTATCTATGTTGTGCGTTTGGCACAAGCTTTTTTGACTTTTTACTAAATACTTTTTTACCGGAAGTGTTTTAAAATAAACTTATACTTAGAGAAAGATAAACTTTAAAAAAACTGTATATAAGCAAAATAAGCTACCAATTTATTTGGTTTTTTGCTGATTTTTTTTTTTCCTTAAAAATGTGTTAAAATTTCCTTGTATCTAACACTACAAAAAACTTGAGCTATTTCAATGCATTTCATTTCGAGGGTTCATTAAAAATGGTTGCAATAACACACAATTTTGTACGGTCAGACATTTGTACTTAACCTATTTCAACGGTCACTGATAGAATCCTTGAAATAAACATTAAAAAAAAAAATTTATATAATTCACCTCTTTTAACGGTTATTAGTATAACCTTCGAAATATGCTTTGTATTAACAGACCTATTTCAACTGCCAATAAATACCTTCGAAATAAGCATGAAAATAATTAACAGGCTCACCTTCGCGCGCGACTACTCATTTGGTGCACGCCCAAAGATTTCTGAAAATGACTACTCATTTCAAATCTGAAAATGTAATTGAAATTCAAACTTCATAAAAAAGAAACAAAACCCAAATCCCAAAGCTCCCAAATCCAAATTCACGCTCAAATTCTCATGGAATAGGAATTTATCCACACCAGATCTTCTCCTCGCACCAGAGATCTCTCTCATGGAATAGGAATGCAAAACCCTAACCATAGTTAAGGATTGCGATCAGCCATACGCAATGGTATTGTCCTCGCTCCACAGGTGACTTTCCAATTTCGGGTTGCGATCAGCTCATGCAGCTCTCCTCCACGGTTCCACCTCTCATCGCTCACTCCATCTAACTCTACGACTGTAAGTTCCAACTTCGAACTCCATCTTTTTTTTGGTTTTGTAAAAGATTTTCATACAAAACCCCCAAATCTTCAAAACCCCCAATTCGTCAAAACCCCCAAAATTGAAATACCTTTTCACGCTCAAATTCTCACACTAGATTCAACAAAGCCGACTGGAAAACTGTGAGATCTCCCTCAAATCTCTAGCCACAGGTAATTATTCTCTCTCTCTCTAACTTTTCATTATCCTTCATTTTCTGATCTGAAAATGCCTGTGCATTTGTTTAATTCCTGTATTTGTTTGGTTGCAGAGAAAACTTAGGAAAAGAAAATAGGAACTATTGAGTTGATTAAAAATGTGATAAACGTGCTATTTATACAAATTTAAATTTGCAGTGATGTGGTTCTTGAAATCTTCTATAGTAAGCATGGGCGGATCTAGCATACGACCAGGGTGGGCACGTGCCCACCCTCAAATATTTTTTTTTTAAAAATCATTAGGTATAAAATATAAAAAAATAATTGGCTTTTAAAAAGTGTCCATCCTCAATTTTTTTGGATAATTCAACAATACCCACACTTTTTTTAGTGCGTGTAATACTTTTAATAGATAAAATGTCACATTGATAGTATTAGTGTCACACATGATGGTAATTACTCCACATATGTTGATATCTATGATCACATTACTTTATACACTAAATTTTTATTTATTTATTTA
>OU015761.1:3649878-3698224 GCA_907173295.1 Fagus sylvatica
ATATATAGAAGCAACCAGACCAGGTCCATCAATATCACCAAGAATTGATTATATATATATATATCACAGTATAAATTAAGAAACAACAAAAGATCGAGACGCATCTGCATGAAAAAACTGTGACAATTACTAACCTTAATTTACATCTTCTGATTTGACGTGTCTCGAAATTTGTTGTGGACTCTTTTGATCATTTCTGCAGCTTTTTTGTCAACATGGCGGTCACCTACAATACCAAAGTGGTTATCGCGATCACTTGGATATACCTTTTGTGACTGCGGTGGATCATCCGATAAATCCCTTCCTGTGAAGATGTTGAAACAACCCAAAAATGAACTTCTTTTCTTCATGACTCTAGGCTCTAGCTAGCTAATTGGGTGAGAACTTTCAATGCACTTTTTTTTTTTCTTTGATAATGAACTTTCAATGCACTTAGCTAGGCTTGCCCTTGGCCCTATATTTTATAACTAAACAAAGTGCATGCCTCTCAGGATTGCCCACTTGGCTCATGCGTATCTCACGAGGGTTGGTACATCATTACTGCCAGGAGTTGTCACTTCACTTGTAAACATGTGGATGTGTGAGAAAAAAAAAGGACATTGAGATATGTAGTCTTGTCTGTTGTTATCAGTAGTGGTTTTTTTAATATTCTTTTCATTTGGTTTGGGGGCTAAAATGAAATCTCTTAGCAATGACTTTTCATCAGATTTGCATCTTTACAAAGCAAGAACACCACAAGGTCACGCAAGCGGTGATCCCCAAGCCTCCTCTGATGACAACCAAAGATGAAGATTTACTTCAAGAGGTTTTTAAAACCATGCTTCAACCTCGAGGGATAGGACTCAAAGCAGGGCGAAATCAGGAATTTATTTTAAGATGGACTGAAATATCAAGTAAGTAAATTTTAACGATACGAAAAAATTTCATTAAATAGAAAAAAAAAGTACACCTAGTCAGGAGTGACATAATAAACCTTACCTTTCAATGTATATTCTATACATAAGCAAAAAAAAAAAAAATGTAATGTAAATACAATAGATACTATCTTAAATAAAGCAAAAAAATAAATACTACTTAAGTGGTGCCTGCGAATCTTGATAATGTACTAAAACAGTGAAATAAATAAAACAATAAAAAAGAACAAATTGCTAATTGACTAATTACTGAAACAATGAGCTAATTGACTAATTACTAAAACAATGAAATAAGTACTGAGCAAAAAAACAAAACAAAAAAAACTGAGCAAAAAAAACAAACAGTGAAATAAGTAATAAGGTAAAAGAATAAAATAATAAAAGAATCTGAGAATCAGAAAATAAGAGAGAGAGAGAAAGAAAGAAAGAAAGGAAGGAAGGGAGAACCGGAGAAGAAAGAAAGAAGGAGGGCTAATGGCCGGTTTCGATTGTCGCAATGAGGTTGTGGTTCGTCTCCGTTAGTCCGTGAGTGGCTTCAGTTCAGGCAGTCAAGCCATGTGAGTCACAGAGGCATAGATGAAAGAGTCAAAGAGCGAAAGAGAGAGAAAACCATACCAGAGGGGTTCCGGGCAGACCGGCGGAGGCACGCCGCGCGGAGGAGAAGAGGACCGTTCCACTGGTGAGGGCTGGCCGGTGGCGGCTGGATCACGCACGGCAGTCCAGTGAGTGTTTTTTTTTTTTTTTTTTTTATGAAAACAGTGAGTTTTTTTATTAATTGATTTTGAGTTTTTTTTTTTTTTTTAATTTGGAATTAATTGGGAATTTTATGTTTAGATGATATTGAAATTGGAATTAATTGGGTTAGGGTTTGATTGGAATTGTTGGGCTTGATTTTATGTTTAGATGATTTTGGGTTTTAAATTGGAATTGTTGGGCTAGTGAATTGGACTGGGCTAGGGCTGGGATTGTGATTGAAATTTAGACTGGGCTAGGTATAGGACTATTAAAAAATAAAAAAAAAAAAAAAAAAAGCTTAACTGGGCTGGATGAGAATGAGTTGAAAGTAGAGAGAGAGTCAGAGAGCAAATGAGAAGCGTTTTGAAATTTTGGCTGAACCAGTCTATAAAACTGGTTAAACCGTACCAGTCCGTGGTTTTTTCGGTTGAATCGGTGGTTTTCGGTTTTTCTCTCTTTTTTCCTAATTTCCGGTTTTTGCAAAGATCCGAACCGTATCAAATCCTGGTTTGCAGTTGAACCGGTTAAACCGGTCGGTCCGGTCCGATTTTTAAAACCATGATTACTGGTTTTAATATTAATAGTGGTTGGGAAATATTCTAACCTCCATCATCTCATCCCCACGGCAATTGTTTGACCAAGTAAATATCACAAAAGATTTTAATACTTTGGTTTAATTTTGTGTTTCTCACGTCTCAATAACATGGCTGCTTGCTTCCAAATGCTGTGGCTCCATGCTCTTTTGGGACAAGGATCCTTTTTATTTGAAATAAAATGGAGAGTCTTTATTTTATGGTTTAGATTAAATATCTCACACTAACAATATATAAACTACCATATCATATAAAATTTTAAATGACATGATACTCTGTACACCGTTAGATTTGTGAAATAAAATCTGAACCATGAAATGGACAAATAGAGAAATTTTCAAATGGAGAGGATTCTATTCTACTCTTTGCCGTCCACTTTGATAACTCTTCTTCTCTTTTGCTAAGGTTTGATAACACGTGGCCATCTTATATATGTTTAAAATATAAAATATTTAATGGGTAAAAAATATCATAGGTCTTTAAAAAAAAAAAAAAAATGGAAAATAGTGAAAAGAAATATACATCTATCTAATGCATGAAATACCCTTTTTTTATTTAAGACGTGATATACTGTCAAACTAGTATCTATGTTGTGTGTTTGGCACAAGCTTTTTTATTTTTTTTTTACTTTACTTTTTTATAATAGTTTGGCACAAGCTTTTTTGACTTGTTACTAAATATTTTTTTACCAAGTGTTTTAAAATAAACTTAGAGACTTAGAGAAAGATAAACTTTAAAAAAACTGTACACAAGCAAAATAAACTACCAATTTATTTGGGTTTTTACTGATGTTTTTCCTTAAAAATAAAAATGCGTTAAAATACCCTTGTATCTAAAAAGAGTGAGCTTCTATTTGTGTTTTAAAAGTTGCATATATTTTTATTATATTATATATATTTTTTTTTTTTGGATGAATATTAGTAAGAACCAATACAAACAAAGAGCAAGAAAGCCTCAGAACCCCAACAAAAGACAAGCTAGCCACACTAGCAAACAAGCTAAAGGCCTACAGAATCAGATTAGGCCAGCCGCACAAAAGCAAAGAAAGAAAATTTTGCAACTTCAAGTCTACAACAAATCAAAATTGACATTTTCCTACACCGCACTAAAGAATGAATTCCCCAATTACAATAAAGCACCCGATTATAGATAGAATTACAATAGGAAAGCATATTCTCAGATCTTATAAAGTTGCATATCAGCCAAACAAGTTAACCAAAAAAAAAAATGGTTAAAAGCTAAGCAAATAGTTGTATTTCAAACCGGGCCCAGCAATCGAATGCACTAATTCATGGTAAGAGCAGCTCCAACACTGCTATCTATATCCACAACTGAAGAGTCAAAACCCAAAAATCAGCTCCAACAGACTCTTCAGCCGGTTCTTCAAATCCTTATATTGCTACAATAAATATTCATTTCTGAATAGTTACTGTTCATCCTTCAACCATTATTTTAATTTATTTTGACCGATTATATAAAGTTTTTTTTTTCTTCCTTTTCTCTCATTTTCCCGAAAATTTTCTCTCTCCTCACATTTTTCTCCGTTCTCTCCCTCTGTTCTCGGCGTGGTGGTGGAGCCGTGGGTCTTGGGTTTGGCGTGGGTCTTCATCCCGTGGGTCACCGGTTTGCCGTGGGTTTGCGGTGGGTCTTGGGTTTTGGTCTTAGCGTGGTGGTGGAGCCGTGGGTCTTGGGTTTGGCGTGGGCTCTTCATCCCGTGGGTCACCAGTTTGCCGTGGGTTTGAGGTGGGTCTTGGGTTTTGGATCTCGGCGAGGTGGTGGGCCGTGGGTTTGGGTTTGCCGTGGGTCTTTGGGTTTGTTTGCCGTGGGTTTGGGTTTGTTTGCCATGGGGTTGCCGTGGGTTTGGGGTTTGGTGGGTTTGTCGTGGGTTTGGGGTTGTTGTGGGTCTTAGGAGAGCACAGCGAAGAAGAAGAAGAAAAGAGAAATGAGGAGAGAGAAAAAAAAAAGTTAAAATAAAATAATAAAAATAAAGATAAAATAGAGAGTAGTGTTGGAGTGAAGTTGTAAAAATGACTCTCCACATGTGAAAAATTCTCCACATGTGGAGATAAAATGAAAAGCAGTGCTGGAGATGCTCTAAGATTTATCAAATCTGGATGATAAGAACACGGCATATGATCAGCTATTAAGCCTAAGCAGGGCTACAATTAAGCACAATACATATGATCAGCTATAAGATGATGGCACTTTCAGGGATAACTAAACTACGATAGGATAAATCAAAGTCAAGATTATGCCTATGGAATATCATTATCTGATAAATACCTGTAATACCCGTAACCCACATGAGAAAAGAAAAGAATTTTTGTTTAAGTAGGTAATTTAGTAAATTTTAATTGTAGGGTAAAAATACAAATAAATAATTTATTTTAGAAGTTTTTAGAAATAAAAAATAAATTCTCTCTCATGATATCATGAATGTTCGTACAACGTTGAACTTGATATCATAAATGTTCTAGAATGTTCAATGAACTTTCTATGATAAACTGAACCTAGACACAAAAGCTTGATGGAAGCTTTGGCTATAAATACAGTAACTCTACCTGACCTCTTTATCTCTTCAATTAAATACCTCACATTTTCATCTACCTCTCTCTCACTCTCACCTCTTGAACTCCCTTACCTCTTCATCTCCCCAATTAATTGCACCCTCAATTTCCTATTTAAATTTTATGCTGTGATTCTTTTTTTTAGTCTTCATGTGGTTCCCTATAGTTCTATTGTTATTTGAGTCTCAAATGTTGGACTTGTGAATTTTAAAAGGTTGGACTTGTGAATTTTAAAAGGAGAGGAATATTACATTTGTTTTTGCTAGAGGTAAGTAACGTTTTCTTAACTAGTTATATTTTGCTGAAACTTCTCTATTTTATTTTCATTGTATTTCAGTACAGATTATTATTTTAATTATTTTAGATACATTAGTTTAAAGAAAAGAATTAGAGTTTTGTCTTTTTGGAATATTATAATGTATTTGATTTAATTAGTTGATTGTTTAGAAAGTTTTGTGTCTTCAAGTGGGATCAAGCACTTTTTGAATTTTATGAAAAGAACCAAACATTGTTGAACTGTGATTTTATTGAATATGATCTTTTGACATTGACTGAAATAAAATTGAATCTGAAAATAATTCTGAACCATTTGACTATGCTTTGGACCCCTGCCAATGGGGTAAACGTTAGCACAGAAACTAGTTTCTTCTGGGGCTTACCATCGACCTATGTGTGGTTTTGGGCCTAGTCATGGAGATATAGCGTGACCATAGTCATATTGTCTTGACCATAGTCATATTGTCTTACTTAAACATTTGATATCTAATTGTTTGCGTTATTTTAAGTAAATTGAGACTTTTGATGTTTTGAACTTATTGAAATTTATATATAGTTTTTCCGCTGCATTGTATTATATTTCTTAAGTTCATGAGATTTATCCTATGAACACTTATATATTTTATTTGAATAAATGCTTGATCTACCATTTTCAAACTATAGTTATTTACTGAGCCTCCCAGCTTCACCCCCCTTTTCTTTCCCATTTCAAATTCTGAGGATTAGTTAGCTCGGACGTTACGGAGGAGTTGTGTGAGAAGGACTTCTAGGCATGAATAATATTAGTATTTCTTATTTGTTGATTAAGGACTTTATGTAATAGACTTTTGCTTATTAAGATTTGAGATAGCAATGTATGGATTTTAATTCATTTGAACTTATTGGTTAATATGTTTATTTGGAGATTTTATATCAAGGATATTATTCTTTTTAGAATCTGTTAGTAAGGCCTGGCACACTTGTAAGGCACGCCTTATGGGTGTGCGGCTGTTGTCACGTGTCGAACTCATGCTTTGGGTTCGGGGCGTTACAATACCATTTGTCTTAATTAAAGAGTTTAAGCTATTAAGAAAAGAATAAATTTACTCCATGCTGTTTGCCATAATTAAGTGAAATAAAAATTATAATACATGATTCCCAATATCTTGGATGCCATCTTATAGACAAGGAATTCTTCAACAGTACTACTAGTATAATTTTAGCAATGCAGCATCTATACTAATTAACCTGCTGAGAAGCCAAAAGGGGGTAACAATAATGCAACCTAGTGATTTCAAAATGCATTCTTTGGTTTAATTTGTGGTTGTCGACGAACGAACCTAGCTAAACCGAATAAGAGAAAAAAAGTGAGACCTTCCATGTGAGAGAATATGAGAAGAAAGAATCATAGTGAAAAGAGAAGGTGCTTAATTTGTAAGGTAGTTTCTATTTTTTATCAGTCAAATAATCAGACAAAAAACGATAGTCATTTCATGGTTGTAAAGTCAGTGAAACATAGTATTCAAAGCACAAGAGAATGGACTAGAAGCAACCAGGTCCATCACCAAGAATAGATTATATTACAGTATAAAGAAACAATAGACCTAGACACATCTGCATATATATATATATATAAACTGTGACAATTTGGGTTAATTAGATCATATATAATGGCTTTATATTGTCTTTTAATTTATTCAAACAACACATGAAGATACAATATGCTTACACTACAAAGATTACCTAGTAGGCACCAAGCCAACAAAACCAAATTAAAATCAATAGATAAGCTTATTTACATTGGAGAATTCTCCAATAGATAAGCTTATTTATCCTCCTTTGCCACCATCTTCAGACTTCAACTGATGCTCAATCTTCATTCAAAGGTTGGTCCGTAAGTCCTGCTGTTAATTAATCACTATTAATAATTTATACAAAGGCACACACAGACAAATCTCACAAATACAAGCTCTCAATAGAAATTTGAAGTAATTTCTGACCAAAGATATGCGCAGTAAGTGGAAATTGTAGCTATACTATAAGTAATTGTTCAAAATTTTAGTACATCTAAGGTACAAATTGCATGTGACAATGTAAGAAAGCATCTCAATGTTCTAATTTCAGGCGATTTGGCCATTATTATGACAATCTTATATCATAATCAAATTGGTCCATTAACTTCATAAATATGTCAGCTATATGACTTTGTTGGTGCTAGAATTAATAACTTTGAACATGTATAAGCAGAAATCATTTTTTTCTAAAATTGATAGTGAAACTATATCTTTCTTTCTACTCTAATGTGGTCTTACTTTTGCATTTGCATACAGTTCATTGGAACCATTTTAGCTGGAACAATTAATCTCAGTGTAGCATGGTGGCTTCTGAACTCTGTCGGCAACATATGCCAAAAAAATCTGCTTCCTCCAAATAGTCCTTGGACATGTCCCAATGGCCGTGTCTTCTGTCATCTGGGGTTTGGTGGGGCCTAGGCGCTTGTCGCGATCACTTCGATATATCTTTTCTGACTGCGGTAGATCATCTCCTTTGAAGATGTTGAAACAACAAAAAAATGAACTTTTTTTTCTTCATGCCTCTAGGCTCTAGCTAGCTAGGCTGCCTGACCGTACGCCCTATATGGTCCTATTTTATAAGTAAACAAAGTGTATGCCTCTCAGGCAATTGCCCACTTGGCTCATGCGTATCTCACGAGGGTTGGAAAATCATTACTGGAAACGTTAATCGATCTGTCGTGTTGTGGTTTTAATATTAATAGTGGTTGGGAAATATTATAACAACCTCCAAGGGATTAATTGATATATATATATTACGATGCCTTGCAGAGTTGCAGTTGCACCATATTGAATTTGGGTCAGCCGTAGCTTTAAGTAAATAAGATACTGCAAAATATGTTCTCTTCTTTTTGTTTTTTTTTGTTTTTTAATAAGTTATATGTTCTCTTCTTTTTTGATAATTAAGTAATATGTTCTCTTCTTTTTCTTTTCTTTTTTGAATAAGTAATATGTTCTCTTCTTTTTTGATAAGTAATATGTTCTCTTCTTTTTGTTTTGTTTTTTTTGAATAAGTAATATGTTCTCTTCTTCTTCTTTTTTTGAATAAGTAATATGTTCTCTTCTTTTTTGATAAGTAATATGTTCTCTTCATGAACGGGCCCTTCATTCTACTCAATTCCACATTTTATAGACAATGACAGAAATTACATGGATTTTTTTTAATAAATATGGAAATATTTTCAGTCATTAACTTTCCCTTGTAACATGTTGGATAACTCGTCTTTTTTTTCGCTAAGGTTTGATAACATGTGGCCATCTTATATCTATTTATATCTATATTATAATGTAAAATTGAAGCTTTTTGACTTTTGGTTGACCTCATAATATTGCGCCACATAAGCTTTTGAGTTCTCACAATTTTACACCTCATTATTTTAATATATATATATATTTTTTAATTGAATTTAAATTTTATTCTATAATTAAACATCTCATTAGAATCTTGACATATTATATTTTCTTTAATAGAAATAATATATTATTTCATATATATAAACACAATCATAATAAATGTCTAATACTATAATATATTTTATATATAAACACAATAATAATAAATGTCTTTTAATAATTATCAATTTTCATATTTAGATAAAATATAAAAGACAATAAAAATCATAGTTAGACTAATAATTTTTTAGATTTAATTTTAATTCATTTTCTGTGCATCGCACAGGTTTGCGACTAGTAATATATAATAGTAGAAGATATGAACGTTAAAACCAAGAGTATCTGATATCATGACAAGTGACATATCTATCAATTGTTTTATTTCTCAAGTGATACATTGTTTTAATAATTTGACTTAATCCAGTTTATTTATCAAACGGTAAACACAAAATATCTTAAAAAAAAATTTGAACAACGTGTATTTTTTGTTTGTATGTTTTTATTAATTTTAATTCATGCCAAAAACCTTTTAAATAAAAACAGATAATTACAAATTCTTTAAAATAAATTTCCTACTACTAAAAGACATCTTAATAAAATATACTTATCTAAAATTAGTTTTTTTTTTTTTTAAAGAAAGGATTAGATTAGTTCAATTTAATGATCAACACCAATTTTTTTTTTCTTTTTAAACGTGTGTTTTATATTTTTTTTTTAATGAACAAAATATCTTAAATTTTTGAATAACGTGTATTTTTTGTTTGTATGTTTTTATTAATTTTAATTCATGCCAAAAACCTTTTAAATAAAAATAGATAATTACAAATTCTTTAAAATAAATTTCCTACTACTAAAAGACATCTTAATAAAATATACTTATCTAAAATTATTTTTTTTTTTTTTTTTTTTTTTAAAAAAGGATTAGATTAGTTCAATTTAATGATCAACACCAATTTTTTTTTTTTTTTTTTTTTTTTTAAATGTGTTTTATATATTTTTTTATTATATTTTTAATTTATTTTTTTTAAATATGTTTTAACGTGTTTTTTATTTATTTTTATTTTTTTAAATTAACAATCTCTGCGTTATATGCGTGTGTTTTATTATTTGAAACGCTACCTCTGTTTTATTATTCATTCTCTTCCCTTGCAAATCAGTTACAGAAAAAATAATGATAGTCTTCTCTGCAAAACCAATTTACTCAAGGAAGTAAGTCCTTTGTTTTTCTACAAACAGAGTTAGAAGAGATCCAAACAAGTTCAAATACTCAAGCAAATTGAAAGGTTAGGCAAACTTATTTGATTTTTTAATGTTGTTAATGCACGTATAATTAACAGAAAAGAAAAGAAAAATCCAAGTCAAATTATAATTGATACATTTGCTGTTCTTTTTTATCTGTTTCTAAAATTTCCATTGTATGTGATTATACTATTTTATAGACCAAATACTGCTTTACAAAAAGCCTTTATAATAAAAAATATTTCTCTTTTAAATTTAAAATAGATAATTACAAATTCTTTAAAATAAATTTCCTACTACTAAAAGACATCTTAATAAAATATACTTATCTAAGATTATTATTATTTAAAAAAAAAAAAAGATTAGATTAGTTCAATTTAATGAAAAAAAAAAACTAAACAATGTGTAGAATAATGTCCTTTCTGGCCTATTATTTTTTGAAAAATATGCGTTTGACTATTACTATTTTTTATGGAATTAAATTTGTTTAGGAACTCTTTTAATAATAGGCCAATTAATTTTTAAAAAGAAGTCTTTTAGTAGAATTATGATTAGGACAATGAATTTTTTAAAAGAAGTCTTTTAGTAGAATTATGATTCATAAAAAGTTGAGTATGAGTGTATGACACATATTGATAGTCATTGAAGGTATTGAACGTTTGATTTTTTTTTTTTAATACATCTTAATATAGTATCATAATTAATTTGTTTGATGACTATCAAGTTTAAATAATTCTTTTATAGAAACATATAATAATTAAAAAAAAAAAGTCTCCTACAACTAAAAAGACATCTTCATAAAATATCATAATAAACACCTACTACTAAAAGACATCTTCATAATCCTAATAATAATAATAAAAATTTTAAACGTGTGTTTTATTATTTTTTTTACAAATTAAAAAAAAAGAAGTAACAATATCTGCATTATACGCTTATGTTTTACTATTTTATAGACCAAATACTGCTTTACAAAAAGCCTTTATAATAAAAATATTTCTCTTTTAAATTTTTCATCTTTCAAGTGCAAAGTGGTTTCTTGAAATACACTTCTTAGTTTATATGATTTCTCTTTTATGTGATTACACATTAAATAAAAATATGATACTTTGTATTATTTGATTATATTCTTTATGTGAAGTGGTTGAATTAATTTATACTGTGTAAAAATATCTTGCTTTCTCTTTTATATGATTAAGATACTCTTTAGTTAAAATATGATGCTAATAATATATCATGTTTGTATTTGATTATATTCTTTACTTGAGTAATTGAATTGGCTAAATTAATATAGATGATTCCGCGCTTTGCGCGGGTTATATGCTAATAGTTAATTAAATATTTAATGGGTAAAAAATATTTAGGTCTTTTTTTAAAAAAAAAATAAAATAGTGAAAAGAAATATACATCTATCTAATGCATGAAATTTCTTTTTTGTTAAAGACATGATATATTGCCAAACTAGTATCTATGTTGTGCGTTTGGCACAAGCTTTTTTGACTTTTTACTAAATACTTTTTTAACGAAAGTGTTTTAAATAAACTTACTTATACTAGAGAAAGATAAACTTAAAAAAAAAAAAAAAAAAAAAAAAAAAAAAAAAAAAAAAAAACTGTAGATAAAGAAAATAAGTTACCAATTTATTTGATTTTTTGTTGATTTTTTTTTCCTAAAAAATGCATTAAAATATCCTTCTATCTAAAAAGAGTGAGCTTTTAGACCATTCCTAGTGGATTGCTTAAAATTTAAGCTAAAATTTGGTTTAAGACCCTACTTTTTCTATTTTAGCTTACCACTTTTTAAAACACTCACATCCGATTCTCTATTCTCAACTCGATTTTATTTAAATATTCATTATTTATTTATTTTTTATTATTTCCTCAACTCCCAAAATACATTTCTTTCCATTTTCCTCTTCCATCTCCCTCTGTTCCGTTGTATATCTCCTTTTCTTTTTCACTTCTTTTTCTTTTCTTTTCCCACCACCCACGTCACCACCTTCCTTCTTTTCTCTTTCTTTTTTCTTTCCTTTTTTTTCCCCACCACCCACGTACCCCCCTCCCTTTCTTTTTACTTCTCCCCCACAGCAACTTCATCAACAGAAACCCAGCAACTTCAGCAAAAAAAAACCCAGCAAATTTACAAACTTTCACAGCAATATTACAGAAAATAATAGAAAATTTACAAACTTTCACAGCAATATTACGAAAAATCATCAAAACCAGACCAGCACATCAAAGCAAAATCACACACAAACCATCACCATCACTGATCTGAAGAAGAAGAAGAAGCAGCAAAAGAAGCCGAGGAAGAAGAAGAAAGAGAAGAGAGAGAGACGGTAGCAACGCGAGTTGGTTCCATGGCTTTGACAGCCACGGAGCAGACAGAAGAAAGAAAAAAAGGAAGAGAGAGGAGCAGAACAGAAGACAAAATAATAAAAAAATGAAATGGCAAATGAATAGTGCAAAGCATAAATGGCTTGCAACTGTAGCAAAAACCCATTTTGCCTCACGTGAAATTCATCCATTGGGATTTGGGAGTCATTTTTTGGGCTTATGAACTATATTTGAGTTTATTTTGACTTTTGACAGACCCGTTAGGAATGCTCTTACCATGTTTAAAAAGTTGCATATCAGCCAAACAAGTTAAAAGCTAAGCAAAAAAGCTAATAGTTGTATACTTGTATTTCAAACCAGGCCAGCAATCGAATGCAGTAATTCATGATAAACAAAAAGAAATTCAAGCCCAAGAAACAGATGAAGTTTTGTTCAGCCCAAATGATTCCAAATCCGGTCCAGCAATAATTGACCCAGTCCAGCCCAAATCTCCATGATTCCCTATATGCATTATGAAGTAGATCTTCGACAAGCACAAAAACAGCCCAAATTTTACAATAAACTAAAATTAGAGCATCCTCCCCTTGGCCTCTACACTATTTCATATCCCCAAGAATTTACCTTTTTGTGTCTCAATTTGGCACCTATCGTATGTTTGCCACTTGATTGTACTTGGCTATTTCTCAATTTGCCACCTAAACGATGGTCAAAAATCTTCCTCACTGTAAAGTGCTGCACAAGTGGTTAGTTAACAATGACACTTGATTGTACTTGGCTAGCTATTTCTAAGTTGAGTGAGGCTGGTGGGTATGGGATTCCATTTATCTTTCCAAATCCAGACCTGGCTTTCATCTCCTATGCATACCACTGTATGCTCTTTTGAGAATCCATAAATGATGAGGGAATCCAAACTTAAAAAGAAAAGAAAAGAAAGTAGTCACACTCACACCATTGTGGAGGCCTCACTTTTCAAGCGCGTGATTAAAGAATGGTCAATGGCTACAATTAAGCACTTTTAATGACTTTGAGTTCTCATGTGAAGAGAAATAAACTTATAGGGATAATAACTAAACTACGATAGGATAAATCAAACTGAAGATATGTCTATGGAATGTCATTATCTGATAAATACCATTTGTCTTAAAGAGTTTAAGCGATTAAGAAAAGAATAAATTTACTCCATGCATGCTGTTTGCCATAATTAAGTGAAATAAAAATTATAATACATGATTCACAATATCTTGGATGCCATCTTATAGGCAAGGAAAGCTTCAACAGTACTAATTAACCTGAGAAGCCAAACGGGGGTAACAATAATGCAACTTAGTGATTAATTTTAATGCATTCTTTGGTTTAATTTGTGGTTGTCAACGAACGAACCTAGCTAAACCGAATAAGAGAAAAAAGAGAGACCTTCCATATGAAAGAATATGAGAAGAAAGAATCATAGTGTGAGAAGAGAAGGTGCTTAATTTGTGAAGTAGTTTCTATTTTTCATCAGTCAAATAATAATAAAAGTACTCAATAATTAGACAAAAAAGGATAGTCATTTCATGGTTGTAAAGCCAGTGAAACATAGTATTCAAACCACCAGAGAATGGACTAGAAGCAAGCAGGTCCATCACCAAGAATAGATTATATTACAGTATAAAGAAACAATAAACGTAGACACATCTGCATAAATATATATAAACTGTGACAATTTGGGATAATTAGATCATATATAATGGCTTTATATTGTCTTTTAATTTATTCAAACAACACATGAAGATACAATATGCTTACACTACAAAGATTACCTAGTAGGCACCAAGCCAACAAAACCAAATTAAAACCAATAGATAAGCTTATTTACATAGGAGAATTCTCCAATTATTACAAAGAGTAATGTGAAGAATTCTCCAATAGCTAAGTTTTACATCACTTCTGATAGCCTTCACAATCTGCTCCAGGGGCGGCGCCGGCAGTGGTACCGATCTCCATGGAATTTTTTTTGGAATTGGATGGATCCTGGCTCTGGCTCTGCCACACTTCTTTTTTTCTTGCAATGATTTTTCCAGCTCTACTGTCAACATGGGGGTCACCTACAACACCAAAGCGGTTGTCACGATCACTTGGAAATACCTTTTCTGACTTCCCTCGATTACTCGAAGAATCCCCTCCTTGATACCTCTTATCTTTGAAGATGTTGAAGCAAGAAAAAAATGAACTTCTTCTCTGCCTGTTTTTGCTCATGATCACTCTAGCTAGCTCAATGCACGGAGGCTTGGTTTATAGTCTATACCCTATATTTATATATAGCAGCATTGGTGTATATATAAATGTAAAACTCAAGACAACCTTTTTGTTTTTTGTGAATCAATTATTTTCTTACTCTCTTTTGATGGCTTGTAATTAATTAACTTCCTATATTGAGTATTGAATCCCTCAATTGGTGAAAAACCCAAGTGGGAATGGGAAGAGCATATATAAATGTATAAAGAACCGTTGGATTTACAAAAAAGTAAATACAAGACGCTTGGAGACTGTTTCAAAACACGGTTTCCTTTTGGTAAAACAAAAGACACGAGTCCCACCGCAACAAATTGTGTTTCATCTTTGTTGATTCTGCTAGAAGAAACCTCCTATTTATGCACATATTCTAGTTTGACATTTCAACGAGTTGCTCCTAGTTTAACATCACATCACAAAGCTCCACCACTGAATCTGTCTTTACTTTTCTACTTTCCCATGCAAATAGTTGAATGCACTAATTCATCATAAAGAAAAAGAAAAAAATTTGTAAACAAAGGCTCTGTTACTTGTTAAGCAATTATGTTATCTCTTACTAAACAAATGAGCTTGCAAAATTTGTAAGTCCTTTTATGTGGTGTTCATCTCGCATGTGATTTAACATTCCAACTCTACAAATTATTTGTATTACATTATTTTCTCAAAACAAATCATTAGTGTTGTAACGGGAAAAAATGTATTTCCCCAAGCCCACACAACCACATAGGCCCACAAGCCCATACGGGCCCACAAAGAAAAGAAGAAAGAAGAATAGAAAAAGAAAGAGGAAGAAGGGGAGAGAGCTCACTGCAGAGCAGAGAAGAGAGAAGAGAAAAGAGAAGAAACAATGGGGGCTCCAGCTCCGTGGTTATCATTTTGTAGAAGTTCTGTATTTTGTTCACATGACCAAAATTTCATTCTTACTATTTCGAGTGCACACACGTAAGGAAAGAAGTGACTTTGCGAATCTTCTCTTTTAAAATTTATTTTACTATTTTAATTTTTAAATGAATGATCATGTTTTGTTTTAGGTCAACTTAAATAATAATTATTTTATGTATTGGTTATATGCAACCTAACTATCATAATATATAGACCTCATAATTATGTGAGATTCATATATTATTAAAGACATGTTATATATGCTTGATATAGGAGATACTTTCTTCAACTTAAGTCCCACGCTCTATGCTAAGGATGTGACTTAGCTCTACAGAGTACAATCTACGTAATATTGCTTCTCAATAATTGAATGCATTACTATTTCTTCCTAAACAAAAAAGAAAAATATTCAAGCCCAAGACACAGATCAAAATTAGTTCATACCAAATGATTGAAAACAGGGCCCATAAACAATCGGGCCAGTCCAGCACACTATATGAAGTAGATCTTCTAAATTAAACATTAACTCTATCCTTATCACTAGCCATCTTTATCCTCATTTGCCACCATCTTCATGCAAAGGTTGGTCATCCGTATGTCCTGCTGTTAATTAATCACTATTAATAATGTATACAAAGGCACAAACTGTGAAAGAGAAAGAGACAAAAAATCAAATTATTGGTAAAGACTTTATATGTTGAATAATTTAAAAATTATGAAATTATCAATGAAAAGAAATTTCAATAAGTTTTATACCGCAGGTCACTACGTATATAATAACAAAAGATGTATAATTTAATTTATCTTTACCACTTTGCAATATTCCAAAGCCAACAAAAGAAAGAAAAAAATCCCACAAAGTCGCACAATGCCACATAAATCATAACGGTGTGTGAGTGTGGTTAATTAGATTTGATAAAAGAAATTTGGCCAACAATATTAATAACTTTGGTGCTGGTGAAATTTTTATGAAGAATTTCCTTCTCTTATTTTAAAAGTGACAAATTTAATTTTTGAAAAATTTATAAGATCTCAGTTTCATCTGTTCGTTCACATACAAACTAATTTAATATTGATAGATACCTTAAAAAACGAATAAGACCTATAATAAAACTAAAAGAAATCCATGGTATTGACTATTGTGTACAGGTGAGTAGTGTACCATAATATATATCTCTCACTCTAACCTACAAATCATCACTAAATATTTGTAAGACCTTGGAGATCTCTGACTTTGTCTTACTATTATTTTAACCACGAAACGTAACCTTGTTTACCAACCCCAATGTCGAAAAGCAAGCAAATCGAATGTAAGTGGCCGGAATATAGTCTTGAAACATAAGTAGAGTTAATTTCCAAAGCATAAGAGATGGAGAAATTTTCATATATTTATTTTTGACTCACACATGCAAATGCAACGCATATATAGAAGCAACCAGACCAGGTCCATCAATATCATCAAGAATAGATAAAAGATGGAGACGCATCTGCATGATAAAACTGTGACAATTACTAACCTTAATTTACTTCTTCTAATTTGACGTGTCTTGATTTTTTTTGCGGACTCTGGCGATCATTTCTGCAGCTTTAGTGTCAACATGGCGGTCACCTACAATACCAAAGCGGTTGTCGCGATCACTTGGATATACCTTTTCTGACTGCGGTGGATCATCCGATGAATCCTCTCCTTTGCAGATATTGAAACAACACAAAAATGAACTTCTTTTCTTCATGCCTCTAGGCTCTAGCTAGCTAATTGGGTTTCAACTTTCAACTTTCAACTTTCAATGCCTTCGCCCTATTTTATAACTAAACAAAGTGCATGCCTCTCAGGCAATTGCCCACTTGGCTCATTACTGTAAACGTTAATCGATCTGTCGTGTTGTGGTTTTAATATTAATAGTGGTTGGGAAATATCATAACAACCTCCACGAGACCCCAATATAACCTCCCCACGGCAATTGTTTAACCAAGTAAATATGATCACAAAAGATTTTAATGCTTAATTTGGTTTAATTTTGTGCTTTCTCACCTTTCAATAACATTTCTGCTTGTTTCCAAATACTGTGCCTGCTCTTTTGCCGTCCACTTTAATTAATTGTAATGTTTTATGGTTTCGAGTGTCTTTATGGCAATGATTAATGAGGTATTTAATGTTTCCACTATTTATTATTTTAATATTAAAAATTTGTTATTTTTCGTAAAGTATAAGTATTTAATGCTCCTTAACTATTGTCCAAAGGGTACTGGTTAACAAAATCCTAAATTAATTGATGTTCACCTACCGTTTGGTTTTGATCAGACGAAGATTTTTGTGGATTTTGTTGATGAAATCTTCAACATTTCTTTCAAGATCATAGCTAGTCAGCATCACTTGGATATATTAATTCTTCTTGCCATCACTGCATCATCATATAAATCATCTCTTCCCTGGGGGTTCCTCTCTTCGATGTTGATGAAAGCCAAAGATGAAGTTTTTCTCTATTCTACTCAATTCCACATTTTATAGACAATGAAAGAAATTACATGGTTTTTTTTTTTTTTAATAAATATGGAAATATTTTCAGTCATTTAACTTTCCCATGAAACATGTTTGATAACTCTTTCTTTTTCTTTTGCTAAGGTTTGATAACACGTATGTGGCCATCTTATATATATATTTATATATATATAATATTTAATAGGTAAAAAATATTTTAGGTCTTTTTTTAAACGGAAATTTGTGAAAAGAAATATACATCTATCTAATGCATGAAATATCCTCTTTTTTGTTAAAGACATGATATATTGCCAAACTAGTATCTATGTTGTGCGTTTGGCACAAGCTTTTTTGACTTTTTACTAAATACTTTTTTACCGGAAGTGTTTTAAAATAAACTTATACTTAGAGAAAGATAAACTTTAAAAAAACTGTATATAAGCAAAATAAGCTACCAATTTATTTGGTTTTTTGCTGATTTTTTTTTTTCCTTAAAAATGTGTTAAAATTTCCTTGTATCTAACACTACAAAAAACTTGAGCTATTTCAATGCATTTATTTCGAGGGTTCATTAAAAATGGTTGCAATAACACACAATTTTGTACGGTCAGACATTTGTACTTAACCTATTTCAACGGTCACTGATAGAATCCTTGAAATAAACATTAAAAAAAAAAATTTATATAATTCACCTCTTTTAACGGTTATTAGTATAACCTTCGAAATATGCTTTGTATTAACAGACCTATTTCAACTGCCAATAAATACCTTCGAAATAAGCATGAAAATAATTAACAGGCTCACCTTCGCGCGCGACTACTCATTTGGTGCGCGCCCAAAGATTTCTGAAAATGACTACTCATTTCAAATCTGAAAATGTAATTGAAATTCGAACTTCATAAAAAAGAAACAAAACCCCCAAAGCTCCCAAATCCAAATTCACGCTCAAATTCTCATGGAATAGGAATTTATCCACACCAGATCTTCTCCTCGCACCAGAGATCTCTCTCATGGAATAGGAATGCAAAACCCTAACCATAGTTAAGGATTGCGATCAGCCATACGCAATGGTATTGTCCTCGCTCCACAGGTGACTTTCCAATTTCGGGTTGCGATCAGCTCATGCAGCTCTCCTCCACGGTTCCACCTCTCATCGCTCACTCCATCTAACTCTACGACTGTAAGTTCCAACTTCGAACTCCATCTTTTTTTGGTTTTGTAAAAGATTTTCATACAAAACCCCCAAATCTTCAAAACCCCCAATTCGTCAAAACCCCCAAAATTGAAATACCTTTTCACGCTCAAATTCTCACACTAGATTCAACAAAGCCGACTGGAAAACTGTGAGATCTCCCTCAAATCTCTAGCCACAGGTAATTATTCTCTCTCTCTAACTTTTCATTATCCTTCATTTTCTGATCTGAAAATGCCTGTGCATTTGTTTAATTCCTGTATTTGTTTGGTTGCAGAGAAAACTTAGGAAAAGAAAATAGGAACTATTGAGTTGATTAAAAATGTGATAAACGTGCTATTTATACAAATTTAATTTCAGTGATGTGGTTCTTGAAATCTTCTATAGTAAGCATGGGCGGATCTAGCATACGACCAGGGTGGGCACGTGCCCACCCTCAAATATTTTTTTTAAAAATCATTAGGTATAAAATATAAAAAAATAATTGGCTTTTAATAAAGTGCCCATCCTCAATTTTTTTGGATAATTCAACAATACCCACACTTTTTTTAGTGCGTGTAATACTTTTAATAGATAAAATGTCACATTGATAGTATTAGTGTCACACATGATGGTAATTACTCCACATATGTTGATATCTATGATCACATTACTTTATACACTAAATTTTTATTTATTTATTTAAATTTAGTATATATAAAATTGGAGAGTACTAACATCACATTTAATAGCACTACCATCACATATGATGGCAACTACATCATATTTGATGATAACAATTGAGTGGGTACCAAACTCACAAAATTAAAAGAGTGAGTATTGTAGAATGATCCTAATTTTTTTGTTAATTTTTTTTTTCTAGGTATATATATATATATGTATATTAAACTTACTATCAACTTACTAGTTGCAACTGCCATTTTGGAAATTAAAGATCATTTTCAGCTATAAAGATTGTGAATAATCGATTACGTAGTCGAATGAGTGATCAATGGATATATAACAACTTGATTGTATACATAGGGAAAGACATTTCTCGTAGTATTAATAATAAAGTTATAATGTAATGGTTTCAAAATATGAAACATATGTCGAAATCAATTGTAAAAGGTTATAATAAATTTCTTGTTTGTTACTTTTTGGTTATATAAATAATGTATATCGGCTTTAAGCATTTTTTGTATTATATCTATTAAATTTTGGGATTAAAAGGTGCCCACCCTAGATTGACTTCCTGGATCCGCCCCTGATAGTAAGCATATCTTCTATAGTAAGTGGATGTGGAACAGAATCAGGATCATCATCCGATGAATCCCTTCCTTTGAACATGTTGAAACAAGACAAAAAAGAACTTCTTCTCTTCATGACTCTCTAATATTAATTGAATTGGCTCTCAACTTCAACTTTAGGCTTCCCCATCACCCTCTATATATATAGTTTTATAACTAAACAATGTGCCTCTCAGGTTGCAGCGATCTGCCGTGTTGTGATTTTAATATTAATAGTACGTGATCTCGTTGGAAAATATTATGATAGGAGCTAGCTATTAGCTAGGATTAAGTCATTCTCTTTGGAGTTTGGAAAATTTATAATTTTTATTGATATGTAATTAAGATATATATTACTCCAAAAGTAACGATGCCTTGCACCATGGATATTCCTTTTTGACCGCCCTGTATCACAGGCCGGCTGAACCCATTGATGACTTAGGCCATGACCTAAGGCCCCAAGTGGAACAAGATCTCACACGAAGTGCATGCCTCTCAGGCAATTGCCCACTTGGCTCATGCGTATCTCACGAGGGTTGGCAAAACATTAATGGAAACGTTAATCGATCTGTCGTGTTACGTTGTGGTTTTAATATTAGGGTCCTGTTAACGAATGCCCTTAGGGCAATGGTTAAGGAAGCATTTAATGCTTTCATTTTATAGGAAGTAGTGAAGTTTTAATATTAAAATAATACAAAAACAACTTTTAAGGATATTTTAGTCTTTCTATATATTATTTTAATATTAAAACTTCACTATTTCCTATAAAGTAGAAACATTTAATGCTCCTTAACCATTGCCCTAAGGGCACTGGTTAACAAAACCCATATTTTAATACTTAATTTGGTTTAATTTTGTGCTTCTCACCTCTCAATAACATGGCTGCTTGCTTCCAAATGCTGTGGCTGCTCTTTTGCCGTCCACTTTAATTAATTGAAATGTTTTATTTACACCCTCTACTACACTATAACAATCAATAATTATAAATAAATATGATAGATTAATTGGTGCTCATCACCTACCGTTTGGCTTTGATCAGATGACGTGATACGAAGACTTTTGTGGATTTTGTTGATGAAATCTTTAACATTTCTTTCAAGATCATAGCTAGTCAGCATCACTTGGATACATGAATTCTTCTTGCCATCACTGCATCATCATATGAATCATCTCTTCCCCGAGGGTTCCTCTCTTCGATGTTGATGAAAGCCAAAGATGAAGATTTTCTCTAATTGTTGTTAGCCATGGCAACAGGAAACTAGTATTTTCTCTAAGTTCTCTTGTTGAACGGGCCCTTTATTCTACTCAATTCCACATTTTATAGACAATGAAAGAAATTACATGTTTTTTTTTTTTAATAAACATGGAAATATTTTCAGTCATTTACTTTCCCATGAAACATGTTTGACTACTCTCTTTTTTTTTTTTTTTTGCTAAGGTTTGATAACATGTGGCCATCTTATATATGTATAAATATATAAAATATTTAATGGATAAAAAATATCTTAAATCTTTTTTTAAATGGAAATTAGTGAAAAAAGATATATATCTATCTAATGCATGAGATACCTTTTGTTTTATTAAAGACGTGATATATTGCCAAACTAGTATCTATGTTGTGCGTTTGGCACAAGCTTTTTTGACTTTTTACTAAATACTTTTTTAACGAAAGTGTTTTAAAATAAACTTATACTTAGAGAAAGATAAACTTTAAAAAACACTGTATATAAGCAAAATAAGCTACCAATTTATTTGGTTTTTTGCTGATTTTTTTCCTTAAAAATGCGTTAAAATATCCTTTTATCTAAAAAGGGTGAGCTTTTATTGTGTTTAAAAGCTAAGCAAATAAGATAATAGTTGTATACTTGTATTTCAAACCGGGCCCAGCAATCGAATGCACTAATTCATGATAAAGAAAAAGAAATTCAAGCCCAAGAAACAGATGAAGTTTTGTTCAGCCCAAATGAGTCCAAATCGGGCCCAACAATAATTGACCCAGTCCAGCCCAAATTTACATGATTCCCTATATGCATTATTAATTAGATCTTCCACAAGTACAAAAACAGTCCAAATTTTGTTACTCTAGTTTTACAATAAACTAAAATTAGAGCATCCTCCCCTTGGCCTCTACACTATTCATATCCCCAAGAATATACCTTTTTGACCTTTTGTTTTTGTCTCAATTTGCCACTTGTTGGGGAACGTGTTGGTTGCTCCTCTAATGGCGTAAAGATGTTTCCACCAAAATGACACAATCAAAAATTCCATTTCCTTTTATAAATAAAGATAAAATTTAGGTAGAGTTCCTTAGGTTAGGTATATTAGATTTTCAAATGGAATTCAAATACATAATTGTATTAACCAATGAAATACAAATACTGTTATCTTTTCTAAGAATATATAAATTCAATATATTTGAATTCAATTAGGAACCTAATATACTTGGCCTAAGGAAACTGTACCTAAGTTTTACCCTAAGACACAAAACATCAAAGTCACGAGTTTTTCCTTTTTCCTTTGTCCTTGGGTAAAATAATAAAACCGTGAAAAAATTATCTAATTTTAAACCTTATAATTTATGAAAATTTTAAATTAAATCCTATAATTTATAAGTTGCAGATTTAACTTAATAATCTTTGAGAAATTTGAACTGGTTAAATATATTAGCTTTTATAAGAGCTACAATTGCTTAAAGTTTGGGTAAAGGAAAAGACCTAGAAATAGTAAATGGATGCTTAATTCCTTAGGAATACTAAGAAACAATGGACACGAACGATGGTCTAAAATCTTCCTCACTATAAAGTGCTGCACAAGTGGTAGTTAACAATGACACTTGATTGTACTTGGCTAGCTATTTCTAAGTTGACTGAGGCTGGTGGGTGTGGGATTCCATTTGTCTTTCCAAATCCGGACCTGGCTTCCATCTCCTATGCGCCACCGTATACGTACCAGTTACCACTGAATGCTCTTTTGGGAATCCATAAATTAATGATTCTTGTAACAATCAGTGAGAGAAAACTTAGTAGTGCACTGTGCAGAACTGGTGAGAAAGAAATAAGTGAGGTTTTTTTTCCTTGGTTCAAGACACACACAAGAAAATAAATTGGGAGTTTCTTTAGGAGGGATTTTGGGTCCTACAACCACAAAAAGTTAAAGTATTCAAAGAACATCTTACTACGTTATTGGTTTCACTAGGTACCAATTTTTTTGTGGTAAGGTTGTATTTATTCCTAGAGAGTGATTTCTCAATTTATTGTGAACTCAAGTTTGGGCATAAACTTAAGTATTGTAATCTTTATTTTATTATAGTGAATTGATCGGATTTCGGTTTTTCCCTCTACACTGGAGGGTTTTTCACGTAAATTTGGCGTGTTCTTGTGTGGTTGATTTTTTTGATTATTGCGTGATTATTTATCTCTCTATTGCTTGGAAGGTTATTTAATTTAATTCATACATAAACTGTAATTTGGCTAACTAATTAGTGTCAAAAGCTTCCGTTGCCCAAACAGAAGGAATCTAAACTTAAAAAGAAAAGAAAAAGAAAGTTTACTCACACCATTAATGTAAAGGCCTCACTTTTCAAGCGCGTGAATAAAGAATGGTCAATGCAAGGTGTTAAGTTTATTTTTTATACCATGAACGAGCATTGACATTTGACTCTTTAAAACTAATTTTTTTTGTTAAAATAGATGAGGTGAGTTCTCATGCGATCAGCTATAAGCCTAAGCAGGGCTACAATTAAGCAGAGTACATATGATCAGCATAAGAAGATGGCACTTTCAGGGATAACTAAACTATGATAGGATAAATCAAACTCAAGATGATGCCTATGGAATGTCAGATCATTATCTGATAAATACCATTTGTCTTACAGAGTTTAAGCTATTAAGAAAACAATAAATTCACTCCATGATGTTTGCCATAATTAAGTGAAATAAAAATTATAATACATGATTCACAATACTCACTAATCAGACAAAAAACGATAGTCATTTCATGGTTGTAAAAAATCGAGTGAAACATAGTATTCAAAGCACAAGAGAATGGACTAGAAGCAACCAGGTCCATCACCAAGAATAGATTATATTATAGTATAAAGAAACAATAAACTGACAATTTGGCATAATTAGATCATATATAATGGCTTTATATTGACTTTTAATTTATTCAAACAACACATGAAGATACAATATGCTTACACTACAAAGATTACCAAGTAGGCACCAAGCCAACAAAACCAAATTAAAACCAATAGATAAGCTTATTTACATTGGAGAATTCTCCAATAGATAAGCTTATTTATCCTCCTTTGCCACCATCTTCAGACTTCAACTGATGCTCAATCTTCATTCAAAGGTTGGTCCGTAAGTCCTGCTGTTAATTAATCACTATTAATAATTTATACAAAGTCACACACAGACACAAACTGTGAAAGAGAAAGAGACAAAAAATCAAATTATTTAATAATTATTATGAATTATTGGTAAAGACTTTATATGTTGAATAATTTAAAAATTATGAAATTATCAATGAAAAGAAATTTCAATAAGTTTTATACCGTAGGTCACTACGTATATAATAACAAAAGAGGTATAATTTATTTTTACCACTTTGCAATATTCCAAAGCCAACAAAAAAAAAAAAAAATCCCACAAAGTCGCACAATGCCACATAAATCATAATGGTATGTGAGTGTGGTTAATTAGATATGATAAAAGAAATTTGGCCAACAATATTAATAACTATGGTGCTGGTGAAATTTTTAAGAAAAATACAATTTTTCATAGTTACCATAATACAAACATAGCATAGAAATGACATATACATGTATATATTTTTCCTTTCTAAAATTTGGTCGAAGTTACAATTTCCGTCTTATTTAAAAAGTGGCAAATTTTATTTTTGAAAAATTTATAAGATATCAGTTTCATCTTTTCGTTCACATATAATTAAAGAAATTACTTATGTCACAAACTGAATATTGATAGATACCTTAAAAAACTAATAAGACTTATAATAAAACTAAAAGAAATCCATGGTACTGACTATTGAGTACAGCTGAGTAGTGTACCATAATATATGTAACGTAACCTTGTTACCCCAACTATTCGGAAACACAAATCGAATATGGTGTTGAAACATAAGTAGAGTTAATTTTCAAAGCATAAGAGATCGAATTGCGCACAAACAAATTTTCATATATTTATTTTTGACTCACACATGCAAAATTGCAAATGCAATGCATATATAGAAGCAACCATGCAGATTATATATCACAGTATAAATTAAGAAACAACAAAAGATCGAGATGCATCTGCATGAGAAAACTGGGACAATTAATTTATTTGTTGGATCATATATAATTGCTTCACAACCTTGATTTAGATCTTCTGATTTGACGTCAATGTCTTGATTTTTTTTGTGGAATTTGGCGATGATTTCGTCAGCTTTAGTGTCAACATCGGGGTCAGCTACAATACCAAAGCGGTTGTCGTGATCACTTCGATATACCTTTCCTGACGGCGGTGGATCATCCGATGAATCCCCTCCTTTGAAGATGTTGAAACAACAAAAAAATGAACTTATTTTCTTCATGAGTCTAGCTAACTAATTGGGTTTGAACTTTCAATTCCCTTAGCTAGGCTTGCCCTTCGCCCTATATTTTATAACTAAACAAAGTGCCTCTGCCAACTTCGCTCATGCAATCATTAATCATGTTGTGGTTTTAATATTAATCGATCTGTCATTAACCGATCCAGCATCTCCTCCCCACGGCAATTGTTTAACCAAGTAAATATGTTTAATTTTGTACATGCATCTCACGTCTCAATAACATGGTGATTTGGATTGAGATCCCATGCAATACCTAGTGTATTGCATGAGTTATAATTCGTTTGAATGACTGAGATTTAAAGTTAAAAAGATAACTTTTAATCTCAACCTTTAAATAGAAAAAACAAAAAATATCAAAAGAGTAAAATAGTAAAAGACTACAAAAAAGTAAAAAAAAATTAGGAGAAAAAAAGTGATATTACACTCATGTAATACTTTTTTGATATTGCATTGGATCTCATTCTTGGCGGCAATGCTCTTTCGCTGTCCACTCTAATTAATTGAAATGTTTTATTTTCACCCTCTACTACACTATAATAATCAATAATTATAAATAGATATGATAGATCAATTGGTGTTCACCTACCGTTTGGCGTTAATTGATCAGAAATGACGTGATATTTGGCTTTAATTGATCAGAGATGACGTGATACGAAGACTTTTGTGAATTTTGTTGATGAAATCTTCAATATTTCTTTCAAGATCATAGTGAGCATCTCTTGGATATATTCTTCCTGCCATCACTGTATCATCATATGATGCAATGATGGCAAAGATGAAGTTTTTCTCTGATTGTTGTTAGCCATGGCAACAGGAAACTAGTATTTTCTCTAAGTTCTCTTCTTGAACGGGCCTTTATTCTACTCAATTCCACATTTTATAGACAATTAATGAAAGAAATTACATGGATTTTTTTTAATAAATATGGAAATATTTTCAGTCATTAACTTTCCCTTGTAACATGTTGGATAACTCGTCTTTTTTTTTGCTAAGGTTTGATAACATGTGGCCATCTTATATATGTATAAATATATAAAATATTTAATGGGTAAAAAATATCTTAGGTCTTTTTGTTTAAAAAATAAAAACCAGAAAATGTGAAAAAAAAATATACATCTATCTTATATATGAGATTTTTTTTTTGTTAGAGATGGGACATACTACCAAACTAGTATTTATGTTGTGCTTTTGGCACAAACTTATTTGACTTTTTACTAAATATTTTTTTTATCGAAAGTGTTTTAAAATATATTTATACATAGAGAAAGATAAACTTAAAAGAAACTGTACATAAACAAAATAAGTGACCAATTTATTTATTTATTTATTGATTTTCTTTCCCTAAAAAATGCGTTAAAATATCCTTGTAACTAAAAAGAGTGAGCTTTTATTGTGTTTAAAAGCTAAGCAAATAAGATAATAGTTGTATACTTGTATTTCAAACCGGGCCAAGCAATCGAATGCACTAATTCATGATAAAGAAAAATAAATTCAAGCCTAAGAAACAGATAGTAATACGCGCGTGTTCAAAGGCTCTTCCTTTTTATAATAGTTGAATGTGATATATTCAACATATTTATCATAACATTATCCAAAAAAAAAAAAATATATTTATCATAACCAGGTGGCACACAAAATGGCTAGACACGCAATAATGCAAGTTGATAGTTTGAGCACTTGGATAGAAGAGGTGCTAGAGTGATGGCATTTGTTGAGAGCCAGATTCTTCTACATATACAATTCAAATCTTAAAAGACCTATTATTTAATTTGAGGGTCCTTCTACTACCTGTTCCATACCCACTTAAATCTTAACCGTTAATTAAGATTTGTTTTAATTTTAACAGTATTTTTGAATTAAATGAGACTACGTGTTATCGGTTGAAGGAGAATTTTTTGTTTTTTCCTTTTCCCTATCAGAGAAGTTCAATTTGTCTAGGAGAGGCAAGATTGAGGGCATAGTTATTAAATCTAGTTAACCCGGTTTAGGAGCTAGGTCATTGGGTCACTGCACTGGAAAATTAGGAACCACCTATTAAGGTGGATGGACTCTTGAGAAAGATAATGATATGAAAAAACTGAAGAGTAAAACTAACATTAGGAAGGGTTAAATTTTTTTAATTAGTTATCCTACAATTTTGTTGGTGATAAGGGTAAGGGAGAGATTGTGAAATAAAAGAGAGAGCTTCCAATTATAAAGTTGCTTACAATTATAAAGAGAGAATATAGGTAACTAATCCTACTAAGAAACCGTTTTTGAATAGGAAGAACAAAATGCAAGTGTTTTGGATAATGATGAATCCAAGCATGGAAATTTGGGTAACTGTATTTTTTTTTTTAGAAACTAATATATAATCGTTAGATTTTATGAGGTATGAAGGTTTTGGCTTTTTTTTTTTGATGGACTAAATTTTTGGGTTTTTCATAAAAAAAAAAAAAAAAAAGGTGGGTGTGAATAGTGGGAACGTGAAATAAGAGTTTATCTTTTCTCAAAAAAAAAAATTCTTAAGTTTATCACACAAATTATTAGGTTGGGGAAGTTAACACAAAATACGTGCTAGAATATAATTACAAAGAAAAAAAAAAAATAATCCACAATAATAAATTTTCAATATTCACGTGTGATGTTATCATCCAAACTCTCTCTATACATCATATTAGTGTTACACTTGTTTTAGGACTCCAAGTTTGTCTACATCAAGTTGCTGTCACCTACTAAACCACATTTTATTTTTAAGTAACTAAATAAATAAATAAAAACACCGTTCATCAAAATATAGTTGATAAAGTGTAACAGAGAAAACCCACACACAAACCCAACCCATCATGGCTTCCCATTCATAGTCACCTTGAGGAAGAGCTTTAGCCTCGAGCTGTCCTTTGCCACCAATGGTAGAAGTAATGGTGTGAAGGTCCGCGAATTGGTATTGTAACTGAAAAAAATGTATTTCCCCAAGCCCACACAACCACATAGGCCCACAAGCCCACATGGACCCACGAAGAAAAGAAGAAAGAAGGATAAAAGAAAAAGAAAGAGGAAGAAGGGGAGAGAGCTCACTGTAGAGTAGAGAAGAGAGAAGAGAAAAGAGAAGAAACAATGGAGGCTCCAGCCCCGTGGTTAGGGGTGGGCAAAAAACCGTGGAACCTGACCTGCCCGACCAATCCGCCCGACCGCCCGCCCGCTCGCATATATACGAACGGATACGGATACAGATATTTTAAATATCTGGATAACGGACGGATAACGGTTTTTGGAATTTTGGTCGGGTGGATACCCGCCCGCCCGACAATATTTAATTAAATAATATATATATATATATATATGAAATTGATTTTTTGTATTTGTATTTGTATGTGCTTAGGAATTGTTGCATACTTGTATTTATGTTTGGTTTTTTATATATAAGAATGGTTTAAAAAGTTAGCAAATAAGGAGGTTTAAATGAATAGTAAAAAAATGGTTAAAAAAACTAAATTAATAGGCCCAATTATATATAGTTGTTGATTTGGCTTTAAAATGGCCCAAAAAAGCCCAAAAAAGTCCAAAATAATGATATGGACTAAATTTTTAAAGTCCACTTGCAAGCCCAAAAAGTCCAAAAAAAGCCCACTTGCAAGCCCATTAAACCTGACCACCCGCCCGCCAAACCCGCTCAATCGACCTGCCCACCCGAACCTATCAACGGATGGTTAGCGGACGGATTATCCGTGAATTTATTTTCTACGGACGGACAACGGATTTCTCCAAAACCCGACCCGAACCCACCCTACCCGTGGTTATCATTTTGTAGAAGTTCTGTATTTTGTCCACATGACCAAAATTTCATTCTTACTATTTCGAGTGCACTCACGTAAGGAAAGAAGTGACTTCGCGAATCTTTCTCTTTTAAAATTTATTTTACTATTTTAATTTTTAAGTGAATCATCATGTTTTGTTTTAGGTCAACTTAAGTAATAATTATTTTATGTATTGGTTATATGCAACCTAACTAAGTAACTATCATAATATATAGACCTCATAATTATTAAAGACATGTTATATATGCTTGATATAAGAGATACTTTCTTCAACTTAAGTCCCACGCTCTATGCTAAGGATGTGACTTAGCTCTACAGAGTACAGACCACAATATTATCTACGTAATATTGCTTCTCAATAATTGAATGCATTACTATTTCTTCCTAAAGAAAAAAGAAAAATATTCAAGCCCAAGACACAGATCAAAATTAGTTCATACCAAATGATTGAAAACAGGGCCCATAAACAATTGGGCCAGTCCAGCCCACTATATGAAGTAGATCTTCTTACTCAATCCTTATCACTAGTCATCTTTATTCTCCTTTGCCACCATCTTCAGACTTCAACTGTTAATTAATCACTATTAATAATGTATACAAAGGCATACACAGACACAAACTGTGAAACAGAAAGAGACAAAAAAATCAAATTATTGGTAAAGACTTTATACGTTGAATAATTTAAAAATTATGAAATTATCAATGAAAAGAAATTTCAATAAGTTTTATACCGCAGGTCACTACGTATATAATAACAAAAGAGGTATAATTTATTTTTACCACTTTGCAATATTTCAAAGCCAAACAAACAAAAAAAAACCCACAAAGTCGCACAATGCCCACGTAAATCATAGTGGTATGTGAGTGTTTTTATTTTTTTTCCCTTTAATCCTTTGTTGAGTCTTGGTAACAACCCACGTGTGGTTAATTAGATTTGAGAAAAGAAATTTGGCCAACAATATTAATAACTATGGTGCTGGTGAAATTTTTATGAAAAATACAAGTTTTCATATGAAAAATTGTGTTTAAAAGCTAAGCAAATAAGATAATAGTTGTATACTTGTATTTCAAACCGGGCCCAGCAATCGGATGCAATAATTCATGATAAAGAAAAAGAAATTCAAGCCCAAGAAACAGATAAAGTTTTGTTCAGCCCAAATGATTCCAAATCGGGCCCAAACCCAGTCCAGCCCAAATTTCCATAGTTCCCTTTATGCATTATGAAGTAGATCTTCCACAAGCACAAAAACAGTCCAAATTTTGTTACTCTGGTTTTACAATAAACTAAAATTAGAGCATCCTCCCCTTGGCCTCTACACTATTTCATGTCCCCAAGAATTTACCTTTTTGGCTTTTTGTGTCTCAATTTGGCACCTAATCGTATGTTTGCCAAGTACACTTGATTGTACTTGGCTATTTCTCAATTTGCCACCTAAAAGATGGTCTAAAATCTTCCTCACTGTAAAGTGCTGCACAAGTGGTAGTTAACAATGACACTTGATTGTACTTGGCTAGCTATTTCTAAGTTGACTGAGGCTGGTGGGTGTGGGATTCCATTTATCTTTCCAAATCCGGACCTGGCTTTCATCTCCCATGAGCCACCGTATACGTACCACTGAATGCTCTTTTGGGAATCCATAAATTAATGATGAGGGAATCCAAACTTAAAAAGAATAGAAAAAGAAATTAGGTACACCCACCACCATTAATGTGAAGGACTCACTTTCCAAGTGCGTGATTAAAGAATGGTCAATGGATGGTGTTAAGTTTATTTTTTATTCTTTTATGCTCAATCTTCAATTGGTATCAAGTTTAGAATAGGAATCTTCCCTCCACATTATTTACCACTCAACAATCTGTCTTTACGCAATTATAAGATGGGAAATGATATTTTCGCATCAATAAGTGTTATTTTCGCATTTTTGGTGTGGAAATAACAATTTTTAGTGTAAAAATATATATTAAAAGTTGTTATTTTTCATATTCATTGGTACAGAAATAGCGCCATCCTAATAAGATTTATCAAATCTGGATGATAAGAACACGACATGAACGAGCATTGACATTTGACTCTTTAAAACTAATTTTTTTTGTTAAAATAGATGAGGTGAGTTCTCATGTGATCAGCTATAAGACTAAGCAGGGCTACAATTAAGCACAGTACATATGATCAGCTATAAGAAGATGGCACTTTTAATGACTTTGAGTTCTCATGTGAAGAGATAAACTTATAGGGATAACTAAACTACGATAGGATAAATCAAACTCAAGATTATGCCTATGGAATGTCATTATCTGATAAATACCATTTCTCTTAATTAAAGAGTTTCAGCTATTAAGAAAAGAATAAATTTACTCCATGCATGCTGTTTGCCATAATTAAGTGAAATAAAAATTATAATACATGATTCCCAATATCTTGGATGCCATCTTATAGGCAAGGAAAGCTTCAACAGTACTACTAGTAGAATTTAAGCAGTGTAGCATATATAGTAATTAACCTGAGAAGCCAAACGGGGGTAACAATAATGCAACCTAGTGATTTTAATGCATTCTTTGGTCTAATTTGTGGTTGTCAACGAACGAACCTAGCTAAAACCGAATAAGATAAAAAAGTGAGAGAGCTAGCGCGCGAGACCTTCCATCATGAGAGGATATAAGAAGAAAGAATCATGGAAAAGTGAAAAGAGAAGGTGCGTTGTAACTTGTAAAGGTAGTTTCTATTTTTTATCAGTCAAATAATAATAAAAGTACTCAAGGAGAATTGCCCATAATATTCTACCTACTCGTAGCAGGTTGAAGGAATTGGGTTTGACTCAAGAGGGTGAATGTCCTTTTTGCCATATAGAAGAGGAATCCTGCTTGCACCTATTCAAAGATTGTGATTTGACTAAAGCTCTATGGTTTGGTAATAGATGGAATGTTAGAATAAATGAGTGGAATGTTTCGTCAAGCTTCCAACTAATACAGCTTGTGGTTAACCCCCCTTCTAATCTGGTCCCAACTGAGATTCCCATAGATCAATTCCAAACCATGGCAGTGATCATTTGGGAGCAGATTTGGAATTTAAGAAATAAGATAATATTTAAGAAATCTGAAGCTAATATGCAAGTGGCTTTGTTGTCTATTGAAAGGAAATTTCATGAGCATTCAACAGGGATCCAGCAGGACACTAACAAAACTCCTATGCAAACAATGATATGGAAGGCTCCTGCATTTGGCTCTCTCAAAATAAATTGTGATGCTGCTGTCGGAGACTGGGGAGGGAATATTATTGCTGCTGGAACTAGAATGGAGTCAAAAGGTACTGTTAATCAAGCAAAGGCCAAAGGAATTAAATGGGCTATTTTAATGGCTAAGTTGTTGGGTTTGAGGAAAGTGGAGGTGGAAGGGGATTCCAAAATTTGTTTTGAGGTCCTGATCAAAGCAAAAAATGGAGAGCTCCATCAGACCACGTTATGGGAAACAAGACCCATTTTGGAAGATACCTTGCAGCTAGCTACAGAGCTAGAAGAAGTTAGTTTTAAATGGATTAAGAGAGAATCAAATGAAGCAGCCCGTGTTTTAGCAAAATGGGGCCTAGCTAATAGATGGCATGGTTTTGTTGTTTTGTCTTCCTTACCTGATCAAGTTTGGCATGTGTTCAGGAAGGATACTGCTAGATGTATTAATATTTGTAGTTAATGAAGCTTGAGGTATTTTCTTGTCAATAAATAAATAAGACAAAAAACGATAGTCATTTCATGGTTGTAAAGCCAGTGAAACATAGTATTCAAAGCACAAGAGAATGGACTAGAAGCAACCAGGTCCATCACCAAGAATAGATTATATTACAGTATAAACACCACATGAAGATACAATTTGAGAATCCTCCAATTATTAGAAAGAGTATATGTGAAGAATTCTCCAATAGCTAAGCTTTACATCACTTCTGATAGCCTTCACAATCTGCTCCAGGGGCGGCGCCCGCGGTGGTACGGATCTCCATGGGGAATATTTTGTAATTGGATGGATCCTGGCTCTGGCTCTGGCTCTGCCACAGTCCTTTTTGTTCTGCAATTTTTTCTCCAGCTTTAATGTCAACACGGGGGTCAGCTACAGTACGAAGGAGGTTGTTCCCAACACTTCGAACTCCACTTTCTGGCTTCCCTCCATTACTCGAAGAATCCCCTCCTTGATAACTCTTATCTTTGAAGATGTTGAAGCAAGAAAAGAATGAACATCTTCTCTGCCTGTTTTTGCTCATGATCACTCTAGCTAGCTCAATGCACGGAGGCTTGGTTTATAGTCTATACGACTACACCCTATATTTATAGTTACTGAAGACAACCTTTTTGTTTTTTGTGGTCCATTGGGCTTGTGATCGAATCAAATCTTACTCTCTCTTTTGATGGCTTGTAATTGATTAATTTCTTATATTGAGTATTGAATCCTTCCATTGGTGGAAACCCCAAGTGGGAATGAGAAGAGCATGTATAAATGTATAAAGAACCGTAGGATTTACAAAAAAATTAAAAACAAAAACCTTGGAGACTGTTTCAAAACACGGTTTCGTTTTGGTAAAACAAAAGACACGAGTCCCACCGCAACAAATTGTGTTTCATCTTTGCTGATTCTGCTAGAAGAAACCTCCTATGCACATATTGATACTCTAGTTTAACATTTCAACAAGTTGCTCCTAGTTTAACATCACATCACAAAGCTCCACCATTGAATCTGTCTTACTTTTCTACTTTCCCATGCAACTCAACTTTCCCATGCAAATAGTTGAATGCACTAATTCATCATAAAGAAAAAGAAAAATAAAAATATTCAAGCCCAAGAAAAAAGATCAAGTTTTGTTCAGCCCAAATGATTATAAATCTGGCCCATCTATAATTGGGCCAGTCCAGCCCAAATTTCCATCATTCCCGATGAAGTATAGATCTTAAAAACAGAGCAAGGTCAAGATCCGAAGCAGACTCTCTTTCACCATAACCTTCATCTATATTTCTCTCAAAACGCTTTTGGTGAGTTTCTTAATCTAAAATTTGTTTTTGTGCTTAATTTAATTTCTGATCATTGATAAATCCCAATTAACTCTGGCTTTATAAGTAAATCATGGCTTTTTTAGACACTAGTCTAGGGTTTTTGGTCTATTATTCCCTTTGTTATTCTTATTAATCATATTTAGGTGTATTTTTGTCCTGGGTTTTGGTTTAATTTCATTGAAATTAGCTTCTTTCTTGGATTAATTCTTTGAGTTTTGATGATTTTGAGGTTTTTATATTGGGAAAGGTGAAGAATTTGAAGTTGTGCTAGGTTTGGCTTAGGCCTGGTTTCAGTATTTGTTGTATGTTTATGTATAGAAGCTCTTTCTCAGATGGGAAATCTGATTTTAGTTGAGACCCAACTCTGAATTTGGACAAAAACATTGTAAATTTAGTGACTTTGAACAGATTAGGATTTGTTTAGTCCTTTTTTTGGTGTAAGCTGGGTTTATATGTAGGAGTACTAGATGGGAAATTTCGTTTCCTTGAAAACCCATTTTCTGAATTGGTGAGGAACTGTTGAAAGTTAGTGTAAAAATTCCATCTTGTTGATGTTTTGGGGGATACTGTAGTATACAGCCATAGACGTAATTAACTCCCTTGATCTTCTGTGTATCGTATTTGCTTTTGTTGTAATAATTTTACTTATCACACACTCACACAAAAAAGGCTACCACACAGAGAGTTAAGTAATATATAGGTTTGGCTTTGCTCTTGCATATTTGTGCTGTTGTTCCCTTGTGCCATATTCCTTTTTATAATTAATCAATTATGATTGATTACATGACTCCATGTACTTGTGCTTGGTGCCAGTGAAGGAAATGAGTGCTCGAGATAAACGGCAGCATGAAAGGGAGCAGGTATGCAATCAGTTTATACAACCATTAGATTTGTTACCCAAGTGATTTTTTTATATATAAGGAAATTATGTCAACATATGTACTTTGTGACATCAAAATCATTTGTTAAACTATTTTCAAGATATCTTTCTTTTAAAAAGAAATTTTGCTAAGGATATTGGGATCATCAATTTTGTTGAGGTTTGTTATCTGCATTTTGTGATACAGGCTAATCAGGACTCCCTTATTGAAGATTTGGCGGATGATTTTCGTTTGCCAATCAATCAAAAGCCAACAGAAAATGTTGATCTGGATAATGTGGAACAAGCCTAATTGGACACACAGTTGACATCATCTAATATTGGTTTTAGGCTTCTTCAAAAAATGGGGTGGAAAGGAAAGGGTCTTGGGAAGGATGAGCAAGGTGTGCTACTAGTGAAAGGCTCCTAATCGTGCTATATTTTATTCTGAATCATTGACTGTCAAATCTTTTATCTTATTATGTAACTATCATCTTTTTAAATTTCTTGCAATGCTTAAATTGAACCATACACTCATATTATTATTTTAGTCTTTGTTGTGCATGCTTATAAGTTTGAATTTTTTACTGCTTCCCAGCATTGCTGGTATTGTTCATCACTGCTTGATGACTGGTTTTCATTTATACCGAATATTCGCTGCCTATAAGTTAAGGAATCAGTGTTTTTCTCCTTTCTTTCCAAATATATGACTCTCATCCTATCTTTGATCGGTGTAATTAATAAAATTTGTACAATCCTTAAGTTTCTTTCCTCTTTTGGTTGGATTTATGTGTGTGGGGTACTCTTGACAGGAGATGAATGTTGATTATCAAAATTAAACATTGATATGAACTCACATGTTAGACCTTACAGCTGTTACAGAAATAAATGTGATAGTGCTGCTTAGTTTTCTTTGTGTCTTGGAGTTGTATTCTGGAGTACAGTTTTTCGTATTAAATGCCAAAATGATTTTTTTTATTAATATGATTTTGCCTTCTCTTTTGGAATTCCAAATGGTTTAATTTGTACCAATGGTATTAAGTCTAGGATTTTTACAAGCAAAACAAAAGGTATTAAGTCAAGGATTTTGTGTATAAGCAAAGACTGTTTCTTTGCAATAATCTGTACTGATGTCCTTCTTTTTGACAAATCCATTTTCTTAGATGATATGTAGCTAAAGTCAGCTTTACACAAGTCTTAACTTCTAATTATCATAGCTATATTGTTCAATGTTTGACAGTTTTTCTTTTCTATGCAGGCATAATTGAGCCAATAAGATCTGGGATCAGAGATCCAAAATTAGGTGTTGGAAAACAAGAACAAGATGATTTTTTTACTGCAGAAGAAAATATCCAGCGAAGAAAGCTCGATGTTGAGGTAGAGGAAACTGAAGAACAGGCAAAGAAGAGGGAGGTATGCCTTTGAACATGTAGTTGCAATAAAATTTTCAATTCTTAGTTAAAATTGTAGTTGATACTTTACTTTTTCTGAAACCCACATCAATTAGCAGAAGGCTGCATATAGCATATATGTAAGTCTTTTGACGGGAATGGTATATCATAGGGGACCATCAACTTTGGAAGGTCTTGAGAATTTCCTGCAGTTTTTATTACCTGGTGGCTTCTACTCCCTGCTTCGTGCACATTATGAAAATCCAGGTGTTAGCAGAACGTGAGCAGAAAATTCAAACTGAGGTGAAAGAAATACGGAAGGTGTTCTATTGTGATCTATGCAACAAGCAATACAAACTGGCTATGGAATTCGAGGCTCACCTAAGCTCATATGATCACAATCACAGAAAGGTAAATGAATTACTTTGACCTTTTACATGTACCGTTGACAATTAATTATACTGTTTGTGATAATCTTGTTTAATTCTGCAATACCCTTGGATGAAACTTTCAGCGTTTTAAAGAAATGAGAGAAATGCATGGTACAAGCAGTCGGGATGATCGGCAAAAACGAGAACAGCAACGTCAGGAGAGGGAGATGGCTAAGTTCGCTCAGATGTATACATTTGTTCTTATGCTCTTTCCCTGAGTTATCTATGTTTGTTCGCTTAAGCCATGCCTTGCCTTTTCTTTTTCTTTTTTCTAGAGCCTAATTGCCTTTTTTCTTTGAAGTGAGAGTTACTACTACACTGGCAGATCAGGAACAGAGGAAGACATTGAAGTTTGGTTTTTCTTCTAAAGGTGGCACCTCCAAGGTCTGCTCAATCTCTCTCTTCTCTGATATCCAATCTAATTTTAGGATCTTGGATGTGTATTGATGTATCCTTCTAGTTTAGGAGTCCTTGATACTATGGAGTATGGTTGAAAAGAAAGATTACTTCCCATGCGAATGTACATATAACATTCATACATGCATTTATACATAAAACTGTAATCAGGTGCCAGATTAATTTACTTCTTGAATCGAATATCTGGTTAATGGTTCATAACTAAATTTTCAGTCCTTGGGAAACTTATTAAAAGGTTTCTGCTCTCTGCTTCCTTGGACACATCTTGTCATTTGTGTCTCACAGCTTGCTTTTCAGACCCATATCAACTCACTTTAAAGTGTATGATATGGGGAGGATATACATTTGTTACAATCCTACTTTTATTATATTGTATATGATTTAATGTATTATTAATAGTGCTGTGAAGATTCTTTTATTATACAAGTGGCATAAGGTATGGTATTTACTTGTCACAACCATGGTTTAAGACCCAAGTTTTATTATATAGTATGTGAAATATCTCCTTCACTTCTTTGGTCCATTCGAGTTCAATATAAATTTGAGACTTGCTTTTGTTGACAAATGCAAAAATATTTGAAATTTGTTATAGGGAGTAGTAGCAACTCCAGTTTATAAATATTTTCTTCTAACCAACTCATTGCTTTTTACTTTTCAACACACAGAACTCACTTGGTAGTACTGCAAAGAAACCAAAAGTAGCTGTTGCATCGGTTTTCGGCAATGATAGCGATGAAGAAAAGTGAAATGTTACCCTTGCAGCTGAGCATCGGCATTGTACCTTATGTATTTGTTTGCACGGATGTCTGTTTAATGTTAATGTAATTTATGTGACCCATGCCCACAGTATTTTTGCACTTGAATGGTTATGGGTCAAAGATTCTTAAACACTTTTTTCCCTGTTGAAATTTGAAAAGCATTTGATACGTGCAAATGATTTATCTGGAAGACTTCTTTGATGGATGCAGGACTCTTTTGCAGTTTTTGAATGAAGGGGTATACTTTATAGTGCACAAGCTTACACATGAATCAGGAATGCAACCATACAACAAGGGTGGCTCCCTCAGTTGTATATGTGCGGTGTGCCATCATATGTTACAATCTTATTTTTAGCAATAACTAATGATCCCAACTTTTTGTATAATATTCAAGTAGAATGGTCAATATTCATTTATTTATTTATTTTTATTTTTTTAATGAAATGAATGGTCATACATAAGCTCCGTCACTTGATTTGACCTCTTAACAAATGAGCCACCTGCTAGTCGATCTATCAGTAATAATATTTAGTAGAAAGTAATATAAAATCCTATTTGATATAGACTAAAAACAAACGGCACCTTTTTGATGTGAAAAAAGCTTCATTAAAAGGGAAGAAAAACCCAGCAACATAAAGAAAACAAAATCAGATAATGGGGAGCAGCCCCAGATCAGCTAAACAAGCATTTACAAAAGAGGGAGGTCCATCACAAAAATTTAAAAGACCCCAAGAACAAGATTTAAAGGACCAACCTGCCCAGGCATGGGGGGCACCATTGGCTTTGCGAGGCACCCACGAGCCTAGCCATGACGGCTGATTTACAAAAGAATGCTTGATACTATTTATAATACCCTGAGCACGCCAGGGAATAGAAGAAGTTCCAAGAACAGCATCCATACAAAGCTTAGAATCACTTTCAAACCAGCCTTCAGTCACCTCCAAATCTTCAGCAAGCTGGGTAGCCCAAAGAATGGCTTCGGCCTCGGCTTGGAGAGGGATAGTGGTATTAACTTTTTTAGAAGTAGCTAAAACCACTGTCCCTCTCCAATCTCTGGCCACTACTGCAATGCAAGAAAAGAGGGATCCCACAGCAGCATCACAATTAAACTTTAAGCATCCCTGACTTGGTTTTTTCCAAACACCTTCAATGGCAGTACACCCAGCAAAAGAAGGAATTTTTTGTACATACCAAAATTCCCTACTTCTCATTTGAATGTCATGAAGAGCCTTATCCACATCAACCACCTTCGCCTCATGTACTCTCAGGTTACGGATTTTCCATATCTGGTCTAATGTGATGGCGCCAACTAATAGAAAATTTTCTTTATCTTCCTGATTAAAGCAAAGCTCAATTGGGGGATAATGAAAGAACTCAATGAGACTAACTGCATCAACCATATTAAAACACTCCGTTTTGATACTCCAAGAACTCCCAAACCACAGAGCTCGAGTAAAGCTGCATTCCCAAAAGAGGTGAAAAATTGTTTCTGGCTGATGGTTGCACATTGGACATAAATCATCAATATTTACTGCAAATTTGCCCAAGGAAATTCTGGTAGGCACAAGATTAGAAGCAATCCGCCAAAGAAGCATTTTTAGCCTCTCATGGAGATGGGATTTCCAAATCTTACCCCAAATCAACGGAGATGGTCCCTGGAGATCTAGATTGATAGCTTCCTTGTATGCTGACTTGACAGTTAGTGACCCTGAAAAATTCTTCCTCCAAATCCATTGGTCTCTTTGAGCTGTAGTCCACTTGGGGATATTCAAAATGGCTTGGATAGTGGCATCATCAAAGAGGTTCTGAAGCTTACTAAGATCCCAACCCCTTTTGTCTTGTGTCATAAGAGATTCAACTGCAATTACAGGGGGAATGTCCATAGGAATACGAGACTGAGGTTTACAATGAGGCATATTTGGAATCCAAGGATCATTCCAAACCAAGATTTGCTCCCCAGAACCAACTAGCATGCAGGCACCTTGAGACAAGAGAGAGCGAACCCCTTCAAGACCTCGCCAAGTAAATGATGCTGACTTAGCAGCATTTGATTGAAGCCATTGATTCCCAACATGATATTTGGCTCTTAACACCTTGACACAGAAACTGTCCCTGTTGGACAGAACCCACCAAGCGAGCTTGGCTAGCATAGCTTCATTGAAGCGTTCAAATTCTCGGAAACCTAAACCCCCCAAAGAACGGGGTTTGCATAATTTTGCCCAAGCCAAAGGTGTAAAGAACCTGTTGCTATTAGATTTCGGACTCCACCAGAATTTCCGAACTATTGCATCCAACTCTTCACATAGGCCTTTTGGAAATTTGAATGATGCCATGCCATAAATAGGAGTAGCAAGGGCAACTGATTTGATGAGTGTGGCCCGGCCAGCCCAAGACAAAGTCTTACTCTTCCAACCCTGGACCCGAGCTTCTAACTTTTCTTTAACAAAGGATAAATCTTTTGATTTGTTTGAAGATAGAAAAAGAGGCATTCCCAGATACTTAACATTTTTGGACAGCTGCTTGAATCCCCATATCCTCTTGACTTGCCTAGAGAATTGTGTATGAACACCCTTAGAAACAAACAGCCCGGACTTATCAATGCTAAGAGTCAATCCTGACCATTGAGAGTACAATTCAACACATTTCATAAGAGAATTTACTTCTGAAATTTTTGCTTCACAAAACAAAAGCACATCATCAGCATACAAGAGTTTAGATATACTAGGAGCCCCCACTGCAACCTTAACACCTGAAATGGAGCCTCTAGACTCTTCTCTGTTAATAAGCCGAGCTAGAACCTCACTACATAAAATAAATAAGTAAGGCGAGAGGGGGTCACCTTGCCTGATACCTCTTGAAGGGGAGAAAGATGAGCTTTTTGTTCCATTGAGAAGAAGAGTATAGGTCACTGTAGAGATACATTGATGGATGAGTTGGGAAGAATATTGGTTAAAGCCCAAAGCTTTAAGCACTGCCATGATGAAGTTCCACTCTAAGCTGTCATAAGCTTTATGAAAGTCTAACTTGAATCCAACAAAGCCTTTTTTCTTTTTAGTGTTTTTGAAGCTGTGGACAATTTCTTGAGCTATAACCACATTTTCAGTAATCCATCTCTTCGGCACAAAAGCGGATTGGGCAGGATCAATGATTTTTGCCAGCAAGGGTCTCAATCTGTTCACTAGGATTTTCGATATAATCTTGTACACGAAATTGCAGAGACTTATTGGCCGAAATTGGTTGAAGTTGCAAGCCCCGTTCATCTTTGGAATAAGCGTAATCAAGGTATGATTAAGTTTTTTCAAAAGCCTACCATGCTGAAAAAAATCCTGGACTGCTGAGATGATTTGGGGGCCAACAATCTCCCAATAATGCTTAAAGAACAACCCAGGAAGCCCATCAGGCCCCGGAGCTTTAAGTGGATGCATTTCCTAGACAGCTTCTTTAATTTCTAGAGGCTCAGGGATATTACTAAACTCAGCATTTTCAGCTTCTGAGATACATGGAGATAGAAGCTCATTGATGTCTTCAGGTATTTGGGGGAGGCTAGAATTATAGAGCATCTGAAACTTGGAAGTAAAATATTGTTCAATATCTTCCCTTGTGTGAATCCATTGACCAGAGTCCAGCTTGATCTCAGATATGAAATTCCTTCGCCTACGGATAAGAGTGGAAGCATGAAAAAATTTTGAGTTAGAATCACCTTCTTTAAGCCAAAGCTCTCTGGACTTCTGCTTCCATTTCAGCTCTTCTCTCTCCAGCCACTGATTTAATTCCATATACAAGGAGGCCTCTAGTTCTAAATTTTCTTGTGTAGGATCAGCATCCTGGATCATGAGTAATTTCTGTTCAATTTCCCGAATTCTGTCCTTGGCTATACCTGAAGAATTTTTTGTTCCACTCTTTAAACTCTCTTCTGGACGGATTGGCATTTTTGAACCAGTCTATGAACTTGGGAACCTTCCACCGAGATAAGCCACGCTTTCTTAACCACTTCAGAGCTAGACTCTTCTTTGGTCCACATGGCCTCAAATCGAAAAGGCTTGGAACCTTGAGGTTTCTCCATAATTGTATCTAGCAAAATTGGATTGTGATCTGAGTTGGGAGCCGTGAGATGCCGAATACCAGCTCTAGGGAATAAACCTTGCCAATCAACATTGCAAATGCCCCTATCTAACCTCTCTCGAATGTTGGCCAATCCCACTCTTCTATTGGACCAAGTGAATCTTGGACCATTGAATCCCAAATCTACAGCACCCACTGATCTCACAAACTCCCTAAAACTTCTGGAGGACACATCACCCCTTGAGCTACCTCCTTTTTTTTCAGAAGTCTCATTAATACTATTAAGGTCCCCCAATAAAAGCCAATGACCAGAGAAAGAAGAGACCAATTCCTCCATAAGTTTCCAGAATTTTCTTTTCTTAGCTAAATAGGGTGGGCCATGAATGGTAAGGAGAAGCCACGTCGTATCTGGAGGGTCAGAATAAATTAAAGAAGCCATCACATATTTGTTCTCAAAGACCACCTCTAACTCAATCCCAGCTTTCCAAAACAGGGCCAAGCCACCAGCTTTGCCAACACAATCAACACAATGACTGCCAAAAAAACTCATACTAGATCTCAGCTTCTCAATCCTTGGAGATTTGACTTTTGTTTCAGATAAAAAGAGCACATCCGGACCCTCCCCCCTGGCAAGGGCCTTGATGGCTCTAACCGTCGGGGCTCTACCAGCACCCCGACAGTTCCACGATAAAATCCTCATGGAGGAGGAGGGGGCATGATAAGGCCCGCCTCCTCGGCCATTTGGACTGAAATATTGGACAACCCAACTTCTACCGTTGGAAGAGGATCAGATGGAGGGTTAACAATTTGAAGTTCCTTAGCATGACTAGCTTCATCATACCTGGATTGATTGGCTCTAGCCAGCGCCTTGATAGTTTTGCCTCGAGCTCTCACCTTGGTTTCTGTCTTCTTTGGCACTGTATGACCTGTATCTTCTGTCTCACTGAGTGTATTTAGCTCCCCACGGGCTTTTTTGAGCTTTAGGTCTTCTGAGTGGTCCACTTCTAATTTACGTTTAATGGGCCTAGGTTCCCCTGACCCAATGCTGTTTTTGTGAGTATCTGCTGGGCTGCATGAGTTATCATCAATCAATTGAGGCCCAACTTCTGTAGAAGGCCCACTAATACAGCTGTGCATAACTTCCTTCGAATAATCATTCTGAACTGTCAAGCCTTGTTTTGGTTCAGTTACAACCAAATTGTTATAACTAGAATGTTCTCCAAACCTATTCTTCATTTCCTCAATATCGAGGTGAAAAGATTGGGCTTTGTCCAAGTTCTATCTATCAATCTCAGACTGTACTTCCACCGTGCCCAAGGCACTATCTTCCACTACCTTGGCGGCAGAAGGCTCTGATTCATCCATCAGGTCCCTGCACTGCATCTCTTCCCACACATCTCGAGCTAATTGAACTGCATTGATCCATGGGGAGGAAGTTTCATTGCTTGAGGTCCCTGCACTGCATCTCTTCCCACTCATATTTGCGTTCTTTAGCTCTTCTAGATTAATTCCCGGTTGAAATTCTTTTGATTCAGCTCTTAGCCAATTCCCATGAATCCCAAGAATTATTCCTTCCTTCCTTAGCTTCTGAGTTTCCGAATCCGGACAATCTTTGATCTCATGGCCAAGGATCCCACACCCATAACAAAAACTACCTAGTTTCTCAAATTTAAAGGGTATCCACAACACAGGAAGACCCTCCCGTTCTAAAGGAAACCCTGTAGGTAAAGGACGGGTAATATCCACCCCCACTCGAACCCTAATAAATTTCCTAGCCCCATCAACTCCTCCACCTGAAATATCTTCCTCCAGAACTGGCCCCACCATCTTGCCTATCTTTTGGGCATTTGCTATATTGTGTCTATCAAGTGGAAGCCCATGGATCTGAATCCAGAAATCAGAGACAGAAAAATCGATTTCATTGAAACTCCAGGTCGGATTATACTTTTTTAAGATCAGGTGTTCTCCCTTAAAGGACCAAGGACGACGTTCCCAAATCCTACACACATCAATCTCATGACTGAAAGTGAACAAAAAGACATTTTTATCTAGAGCAGATACACTTACCTCTTGAGTGGTATTCCAAGCCTTTGCAATAATTTCTTTAACAACCATTTGAGAGAAAACTTTGTGGGTGAGCACTTTTCCTATAAGTAATAGTTTAGATTTCTCTTCTGCATACGGCTCCACCTCCAGCTTGAGTGGTTGTGAGTTCCAGCCGAGCTTCTTAGTTTTAGCAATTAAACTATCCATAAGAGCTTTACCTTGCTGCACCTACTACGCCATAAATGATGATGAGAATCAAAGCTTTTCAATTAATGCTCTAGAGCTACCGAACCACCAGAAGAAGTAAGGAAAAGAATAAAGTGAGAAAGGTTGAACAAGTCAACGGAGAAAACTCCAAGCAGGAGGGAAAAGACAGGACACTCACGGGTCCCCTCCAGGGCCTCTGGCTTTTTTCTTTAGATTATGAATTTTTAAAAACAAACGGCACCTTGTTATAAGCACGCCTAATAATGTCATTTTCTTTAATCGAATCTTATCTGGGTGCATGTATATACTATGCCATCGAAATTCGTTGCAGAATAAAATGTAAACATAGTACTAGTGGCTCTAGTCAGTCAAAAAAAAAAAAAATTTATATTATTGGAAATTTGTTCTGTTCACTATTAGTATTACCTCCAGGAATAGTCAGTCAATCTTTTTCACTAATAATAGATTCATTGTAACATTTTCTCACTATAAATTTGCAATTCTAGTTACCTTTAATATATTATATGAACCCCGACCAATATAAAATATTCTAACAATATATAAAATTGATACATCGTAATTGTCTCAATATAAATTTATAATTTGGATTACTTTTTAATTTTATATATATAAACACTAATTCCGAAACGGAACGATGAAATGAACAAACCGAATCAGAGACCTAAAATAGTAATAGTATTCACAACATTGGTTTGATGTCAGATATTTCTATTTCCTTTTTTTTTTTTTTTTTAAATATATTTCTGTTTCTTTCATACCTCGGCCACTTTGCCACTTTATATTCATGAATCTGTATTCTAAATACATGAAAATAACATTATTGAGAGAATGATGTTTCTATTCCATCTTTCTTAAACTCCCAATCAAAATAAAAGATTTTTGTATATTGATTTTTTTGTATTCCATTCCTTTCTTACTTATTTTCTCCTTCCAAACAGGCTGAACTTTAGGGTTAGGTGCAGTTCCGTATATTGATTTTTTGCCTCCATCAATTAACCGCAGACAGAATAAAATCACAGATATTAAGGTTTTAGCCTAAGCAGGGCTACAATTAAGCACAGTACATATGATCAGCATAAGAAGATGGCACTTTCAGGGATAACTAAACTATGATAGGATAAATCAAACTCAAGATGATGCCTATGGAATGTCAGATCATTATCTGATAAATACCATTTGTCTTACAGAGTTTAAGCTATTAAGAAAAGAATAAATTTACTCCATGCTGTTTGCTATAATAAAGTGAAATAAAAATTATAATAAACGATTCACAATACTCACTAATCAGACAAAAAACGATAGTCATTTCATGGTTGTAAAAAATCCAGTGAAACATAGTATTCAAAGCACAAGAGAATGGACTAGAAGCAACCAGGTCCATCACCAAGAATAGATTATATTACAGTATAAAGAAACAATAAACTGACAATTTGGCATAATTAGATCATATATATATAATGGCTTTATATTGACTTTTAATTTATTCAAACAACACATGAAGATACAATATGCTTACACTACAAAGATTACCAAGTAGGCACCAAGCCAACAAAACCAAATTAAAACCAATAGATAAGCTTATTTACATTGGAGAGTTCTCCAATTATTACAAAGAGTTATGTGAAGAATTCTCCAATAGATAAGCTTATTTATCCTCCTTTGCCACCATCTTCAGACTTCAACTGATGCTCAATCTTCATTCAAAGGTTGGTCCGTAAGTCCTGCTGTTAATTAATCACTATTAATAATTTATACAAAGTCACACACAGACACAAACTGTGAAAGAGAAAGAGACAAAAAATCAAATTATTGGTAAAGACTTTATATGTTGAATAATTTAAAAATCATGAAATTATCAATGAAAAGAAATTTCAATAAGTTTTATACCGTAGGTCACTACGTATGTAATAACAAAAGAGGTATAATTTATTTTTACCACTTTGCAATATTCCAAAGCCAACAAAAAAAAAAAAAAATCCCACAAAGTCGCACAATGCCACATAAATCATAATGGTATGTGAGTGTGGTTAATTAGATTTGATAAAAGAAATTTGGCCAACAATATTAATAACTATGGTGCTGGTGAAATTTTTAAGAAAAATACAATTTTTCATAGTTACCATAATACAAACATAGCATAGAAATGACATATACATGTATATATTTTTCCTTTCTAAAATTTGGTCGAAGTACAATTTCCGTCTTATTTAAAAAGTGGCAAATTTTATTTTTGAAAAATTTATAAGATATCAGTTTCATCTTTTCGTTCACATATAATTAAAGAAATTACTTATGTCACAAACTGAATATTGATAGATACCTTAAAAAACTAATAAGACTTATAATAAAACTAAAAGAAATCCATGGTACTGACTATTGAGTACAGCTGAGTAGTGTACCATAATATATGTAACGTAACCTTGTTTACCAACCCAACTATTCGGAAACACAAATCGAATATAGTGTTGAAACATAAGTAGAGATAATTTTCAAAGCATAAGAGATCGACTTGCGCACAAACAAATTTTCATATATTTATTTTTGACTCACACATGCAAAATTGCAAATGCAATGCATATATAGAAGCAACCATGCAGATTATATATCACAGTATAAATTAAGAAACAACAAAAGATCGAGATGCATCTGCATGAGAAAACTGGGACAATTAATTAATTAATTTATTTGTTGGATCATATATAATTGCTTCACAACCTTGATTTACATCTTCTGATTTGACGTCAATGTCTTGATTTTTTTTGTGGAATTTGGCGATGATTTCGTCAGCTTTAGTGTCAACATCGGGGTCAGCTACAATACCAAAGCGGTTGTCGTGATCACTTCGATATACCTTTCCTGACGGCGGTGGATCATCCGATGAATCCCCCTCTTTGAAGATGTTGAAACAACAAAAAAATGAACTTATTTTCTTCATGAGTCTAGCTAACTAATTGGGTTTGAACTTTCAATTCCCTTAGCTAGGCTTGCCCTTCGCCCTATATTTTATAACTAAACAAAGTGCCTCTGCCAACTTCGCTCATGCAATCATTAATCATGTTGTGGTTTTAATATTAATCGATCTGTCATTAACCGATCCAGCATCTCCTCCCCACGGCAATTGTTTAACCAAGTAAATATGTTTAATTTTGTACATGCATCTCACGTCTCAATAACATGGGTTTGGATTGAGATCCCATGCAATACCTAGTGTATTGCATGAGTTATAATTCGTTTGAATGACTGAGATTTAAAGTTAAAAAGATAACTTTTAATCTCAACCTTTAAATAGAAAAAACAAAAAATATCAAAAGAGTAAAATAGTAAAAGACTACAAAAAAATAAAAAAAAATTAGGAGAAAAAAAGTGATATTACACCCATGCAATACCTTTTTGATATTCCATTGGATCTCATTCTTGGCGGCAATGCTCTTTCGCTGTCCACTCTAATTAATTGAAATGTTTTATTTTCACCCTCTACTACACTATAATAATCAATAATTATAAATAGATATGATAGAT
>OU015761.1:3698324-3729333 GCA_907173295.1 Fagus sylvatica
AGCAAATTGGGTTTCAACTTTCAGTTTATACTACAATATAATACACGCACGTTAGAGTAGAGACAGAGAATCTATCTTTAGAGTAGAGTAGAGAGAGAATCTATTTTTTTTTTTTTTTTTTTTTTTTGGGGATAAACGATAGAGAATCTATTTATGAATCAATTTAGGGATTGATGCAGAAAAGAGTAGTGCTTCTTATTTATTTATTTATTTATTGACAAATATTAAACTTCGTTCAACTAAAAGAACACATACAACCCGAAGTATTTCTCCTGATCACAGACTCAAATTGATCAAGTAGAAAAACAACATTAACAAAACCATTTTAGTTATTTACTAATCCCCACTTACTCAACAAATGAGCTGCTTCATTTACCTCTCTTTTTATCCAATTAAATCTTACACGATTCATTTCATTAGCCAAGTCTAGGATATCTTCAAACACAGTTCTAACCTTCCACTTATCTATATGATCATGATTCTTTAAGGACACTTTGTTCAATGTATCAATGCAGATTTTGGAGTCTCCTTCTACCACTACTCTCTTTAACTTTAGCAGTTTTGCCATTACTAGAGCACATCTTAAACTCTTTGCTTTTGCTACACTTACCGAGGCTTTAGTTTCCATTCTTGTACCTGCAACAATAACATTTCCTTTCCAATCTCTTATGACCATAGCAAAATAACATGCTTTATCAAAAAGTGCAACATCACAATTTATTTTAAAGACATTTGAGTGGGGTGCTTGCCACGAATTAATTTGCCTTGAACTTTTGTTTGAGTGTTGCTACTCTAGGACTGTCACATGCTCCTGGAATTTCTTCTCTATTACAGCCAAAAGCACATCAATTTTGACTTTGGCCTTTCGGAAAATTACTTTATTTCTGATGCTCCAAATTTGCTCCCATATGACAGCAACCATTGTTTGGAATTGAGCTTCAGTTAACTCAATTGAGAGAAAATTAGGAGGAGGGTCGACCACAAATTGCATCAACTGAAGGATTGACATTGAAGGCCAATGGTTTATCCTTACATTTCATCTCCCTCCAAACTATAGAGCCTTTACAACCACGCACTCTTTAAATAAATGTATATTGGATTCCTCTTCACCAAAAGAGTAGTGCTTCTTAGGAGATCATGTCTAGCCAACTTTTTATCTTTCTTTTCTTTTTATCGTTGGCACTGTAGCAATGTAGCATATATACTAATTTTAGCAATGTAGCATATGTATACACGCAACCTTTCTTATGCGTTTGCTACGTGAAGTTGCTTCTATTTTCCAATTGGTAGCCAATTTCTTTTCTTTTTTGATCAACTTATCATTGGCACGGTAGCAATGTAGGATATATACTAATTTTAGCAATGTACACTACAAGAAAAAACCCCTATTACAACAGAAAAAGTCGTTGCAAAAAGTCAATTTTCGTTGCAATAGATCCTATTGCAACGACAAAAAAGTCGATGCGAGCAGTTGTAAAAAACTCCGAGGTAATAGGTTATTGCAACAACAATTTTGGGTTTTGAAACCCAATTTGCTAGCATAGACTAGAATTTATAGGCAAGCTAGGTACCCTTTTTCGTAATTTCCAAGGGTAGGTAGAGAGAATCTGAATTTTGAAGAATTTCAACTCTGCCAAGCCAATATGTATGGTTGAAAATTGAAATCAAACCATATAAGCATGGTAAGAAATTGAACAATAATTGCTAGTCTTCAAAAGAAGCATATTTCTTGTGGTCCACTGCTTTCCAATAAATTGACTGAAAAGCTTGTTGGGGGTGCTTCAATTCAATTTTCCACTATGGAGTCTTCCTAGTCACTTTCTTCTCCTTTGATCAATTTCAATCATCAGTTTGCCTCACAGCCACTTTGTCTTTTCTTAGCATTATTTCCAACCTTCATGGTTTTATAAGTAATAACCCAATTTAACTTTTTTTTTTTTTTTTATTATAAGTCACATCTTAGTAAATCAAGACTAGAATTGGCCCTAATTGGCACAAGTTGTTTTGAAATCTCGAGAGTCATGTCCTAGAGTGACAATTAATCATGCAAGAGAATGTGCATTTGGCATAGCATCATAAGTACCCAACAAGTGACTAGGAATGTCAAGATTTTAGCAGTTTTCCCTTGTGATCACTTAGATATACCTTTTCTGACTGCCCTCGATTCTTCCAACTTTCCATTGGATGCTTCTCCCAAATTTGCAGCCTTAAAGATCTGATGCTTTAAACCATCCAAATTCGTCCTTCTTGTACTCCACTAGAATTGTTCTCTTCTTTATATGATGTTAACTAATAATATTGATCCTAAGCAAGATATTTCTAAAAGCCTTTTCTTATTAATTTATTATTATTATTTTTTTCCTCTTTGCATCATATCACAATAAATTAAAACCCTTCTTTTGGAAATAAGCTTGCCCTTTTCTTTTTTTGATGTTTCAGATTCTTCACACTTAAAATATGTTACAAATATCAATGTGTGGGAAAAATATATTGCTTTCCAGCTAATAAACTTTAGGTTATATACAACTAACACATTAATCTATGGTCCACGATTAAATTAAAGAAAACACTCTTTTACTATTTTTAAGCTAAGACGATCGAGCAAGGGTTTACGTAAATGGCACTATATTCCGAAGATATTTTTGTGTCGTGCCATTTTTTTGTTTTTTTTTTTTCAAATCAAATAGTATATATGTCATGCATTTCTAAGAATAATGAGAATTAATGAAGATAATTATTGTGGTTGAAAGCATTGAATGTGTGTGTGTGCAAGTGCATGCACATTCAACCACATGTAAAGGTCATGTAATAGTAAAGCCACTTCACAGATATTGGGGATTTGCCTAATGGATTAATTTTAAAAGTAAAAGGTATTCAATGTCTTGGACTAAATCTCCTCCACCAAGAGAAAAATCATGGACAGTCAATATGAATATGAATCTGGTAACCATATATATGTAGTGATCCTACTTAAACTCTAAGAAATCGTTCATTCTATAATATTATTCAATATATTTAAAGTACAAGTATCATAGGCTCATGGCCACTGGCTAGCTAGGGAGTAACTCCAATTAAGAAAGTTCGATTTGATTCTCTCCTTTTACTAGCTTTAATCTTAATGAGGAATCATGTTGAATGCAGAATATGTATGTAGGATATTCTTCCTTTGAATTCAAACCACCAAATCAGACTTCAAAACTTCTTAGAATCAATTCAAGAGACTCCCTCACACCAATCCTACACCCTTCAACTCTTCAACTGCATCTTTGAATTGATTAGCATATGCAGATTTGATACCTTCATGGACTTATGTTAAACACTTCTCCTATATGCATATTTTACACTTTTTATTCCTTTTTCCTTTTCAGGCAAGTAATTCATTGAAAAATAATCTAAGAAACGTTCACAACACCAAATTTCCTCACAAGGCAACTCCAAGAGAGGGAATCACAGATTACAACCAATATAATTCAGGGGACTTTGCCAATACAGGCATATGATACATCTTGAATTCTCATTCGACTCGAGCCAACCTTGCTGACTAATTATCGTCCGGTCAAAACATTTTTGTCATAAATTATACGGGTTTTGAAGCCTTCATATTAAATTTGAACAAATCTAAAATATGTGGATGATTGCCACTAGATATATGACAGGATCATCATTCTGTTTGGTACAAATAAATGGCAAGTATGGTATGCATCCAATAATTAATCAAGTGATATGCTTCGTAATCAGAGGATTTTATATGGTCCACATCTAATTTAGTTGAAATTATTATATGAAATCCTCTTGATATCTCTAAATAAATTCACAGAGATAAAAAACATTAGAATGGCAAGAACTGCCTAAATAGGTCACAGATTAGATTCTTATGAGATATACCAATTCAGGAAATGGCTGGATCTCAATGGAAAAACGTGTTGTAATTGATTTCTAACCATATAGGCATATACATATAAGGCATCCTATGTTTTTCATGTATTCTGCATATACAAAAGTAACTGCAAGAAATGAAGTTAGAATTCCTTTTTTTTTATTTTTTTTACTGCTTTTATTGTAATAATGAGGAATCATGTTGAATGCAAAATATGAATTAAATATTATTACTTTGAATTCAAGCTACCAAAATAGACTTGGAACACTTCACAGAATCAAGTCAAGACAAGAGCCTATAAATACACCAGCTTCCCTACATTGACAAACCAAGTGAACACATTTTAACTATCCTCAAACATAAGTCTCTCCTCACCTCAAAGCTATCTGTGCCATTAACCTTGCTAGCTAAGAATTCATGGCCAGCAACAAGCAGAGAAAATCTTCAACTTTCTCTATCTTCAGCATCTTCAGCACTAGGAAGCCTCGGGGAAGATATGATTCATATGAGGATGCAGGGAATGCAAGTAAGATATATCCAAGTGATTTTGACAAGAGCCATGGTATTGTAGGTGACCGCAAAGTTGACAAAAGAGCTGATGATTTCCTCATAAGGATCCACAAAAGCCACATCATGGCATCTGAAAGCAAACCTGTGCCTGAAAACCAACCTGTCACACTTTATCCTGCTGGAACGGCTTGAGATATGTATATCAAAATATGTGAATGTTAGTGGCTTTCTATGGTTATTATATTCTTGATGATGCTTACAGTTTGTTAATCAAAATAGGTATTTTTGAACTAAATAAAGATGGAAATATGTTTGTTGTATACAAGGTTTTGTATGTTTCACTGTACAGATTAATTATTGAGTTACAAGCAGTCACTTCAAGCAACAACCTTGGGCTAACTATCATGGTAGATCATTCTTGTCATTAAGTGTATTGTTACATGAACCAAGGAGTTTCCTAGCTAAAGTTTGTAAAATTGGCAGGATATACCTTAAAAAATTGAAGGATTTCTGAGTGTATAGGCTTAGTCTAGAAGAGCAAAGAGGCTTCAGAGAGTGAAAAATGAAGAATAGTCTAACAATGACTTTACTAATTAACTCCACTAATCAGGGCACATGATTCTTATGTGCTGTTAATTTTAACAGCTTAACAACAGTCTAAACTACAGGTCGTTTAGTGAGTTGTATACTCTAAATGACGTGCTCTATAGCTTAAGCTTTTGGAAAAAATAGTAATTTATCAAGAATTTCAATGATGATAAATCAGAAGATTAATTAATGGCATTTAATTTGCTATTCGTTTCACCAAGCTATAAAAATTTAACCATTTGCAAGCAATATAATGGTTAATGATACACAATTTTCTTGCATAGAAAGATACTGTTTACAGGAGCCAAGTAGAATTTGGAATCTCTGAGTACAATCACATGAAGAGTGGTTGCGGTTTCTTCCACTCAATTTTTGTATATGGTACATGCTTTTGTTCTCAAAATTTTACCTTTAGGGCTTATTAAAGCAACCCCTCCCACCCTAATTTCTTTTTCTCCTTTCTTTTGGGTTTATAAATTCCATCTTTACGTTACTGTCTTTCTTTTTATTCTATCATAATTCAGACTTTATAATGTTATCCTTGCAAGTGACTAAACCCCATTTAATCACAACCAGAAATTCTTATGCGTTTGCTACTTGGAGTTGCTTCTATTTTACAATTGGTAGCCAATTTCTTTTCTTTTTTGATCAACTTTGGTAGGCAATTTCTTTGTACTTCCTTTAAATGTGAACTGTGATAGCTTTAACTTATTCCTTTCTCTATTCTACTCCATTCTTTTCATTCATACATATCTCATTTCTTTAGACCGTTAAAGTTTCATCTTAATTAAGAAAGACTCTCCCTGGTCTTAATTAAGGAAAAAGTGGCAATATCTATGAGAGTTTATAGGGGAAAGACATTCGGTTTGTAGGCCTGTGAATAAACCAAGAGATAGATTCATGGGTCTACTGGTCAGATTTGTTATTTTCCCCTCGATTTCTCCCTCAAAATGGTAGCAGTGATAGCCAATCTGCTTCTTCGGAAGCCAAAATCGATCTCTCTCGCGGGATCCCAAGCCAATCGATTTCTCCATCCATTCGTCATATATTGTTCTGGAACAGTGCCAATTAATGTCTATAAATTAAGGAGTCGAATTAACTGTCAAATACACAGTTTCGTTTTAAATATTCTTTAAGGGATTACTGAAATTTGCTTTCTGTAATTGGTGATTTTTTTTATATTCTAGAGGTGAATTGCCTTAACCCGGAAGTAAAACTTGTTTAGAGTGGGAGCAATTATCACCTTAAAGATAGTGTTATCACGCCTTAAAGTTACATCATTTTTTCTGATCTTCTCAAAATCTTCAACAGATTGTACTTGGCTAGCTATTTCTAAGTTGAGTGAGGCTGGTGGGTATGGGATTCCATTTATCTTTCCAAATCCGGACCTGGCTTTCATCTCCCAATATTGTGGAGGCCTCACTTTTCAAGCGCGTGATTAAAGAATGGTCATTAAGAGGCCTCACTTTATTGTGGAGGCTACAATTAAGCACTTTTAATGACTTTGAGTTCTCATGTGAAGAGATATAAACTTATAGGGATAAGGATAAATCAAACTCAAGATTATGCCTATGGAATTGTCATTATCTGATAAATACCATTTCTCTTAATTAAAGAGTTTAAGCTATTAAGAAAAGAATAAATTTGCTCCATGCATGCTGTTTGCCATAATTAAGTGAAATAAAAATTATAGTACATGATTTCCAATATCTTGGATGCCATCTTATAGGCAAGGAAAGCTTCAACAGTACTACTAGTAGAATTTTAGCAATGTAGCATATATACTAATTAACCTGAGAAGCCAAACGGGGGTAACAATAATGCAACCTAGTGATTTTAATGCATTCTTTGGTCTAATTTGTGGTTGTCAACGAACGAACCTAGCTAAACCGAATAAGAGAAAAAAGTGAGACCTTCCATATGATAGAATATGAGAAGAAAGAATCATAGTGTGAAAAGAGAAGGTGCTTTGTAAGGTAGTTTCTATTTTTTATCAGTCAAATAATAATAAAAGTAGTCACTATTCAGACAAAAGACGATAGTCATTTCATGGTTGTAAAGCCAGTGAAACATAGTATTCAAAGCACAAGAGAATGGTCTAGAAGCAACCAGATCCATCACCAAGAATAGATTATATTACAGTATAAAGAAACAATAGACTGATAATGGCTTTATATTGTCTTTTAATTTATTCAAACAACACATGAAGATACAAGCCAACAAAACCAAAAATTAAAACCAGTAGATAAGCTTATATATTTACATAGGAGAATCCTCCAATTATTAGAAAGAGTTATGTGAAGAATTCTCCAATAGCTAAGCTTTTACATCACTTCTGATGGCCTTCACAATCTGCTCCAGGGGCGGCGCCCGCGGTGGTACGGACCTCCTCGGAGAATTTTTTGGAATTGGATGGATCCTGGCTCTGCCTCTGCCACTGTTCTTTTTTTATTTTAATGATTTCATCAGCTGTAATGTCAACGTGGGGGTCACCTACAATACCATAGAGGTCTTCACTTCGAAATCCCTCTCTTGACTTCCCTCGATTACTCGAAGAATCCCCTCCTTGATAACCCTTATCTTTGAAGATGTTGAAGCAAGAAAAAAATCTTCTCTGCCTGTTTTTGAACATCTGCTCTGCCTGTTTTTGACTATACCCCTATATTTATAGTCATGTATATATATCATGTAAAACTAAGACAACCTTTTTGTTTTTTGTGGTAGCTAGCTCAATGTAATTAATTAACTTCTTACATTGAGTATTGAATCCCTCCATTGGTGAAAAACCTAAGAGGCTTTTAGAGTTTTGTACTCTACTACATAGAATTCTCTAAATTCTAATATTTCTTTTTTATAGTCTATACGTTATTATTTCACTAACAAAACTAAAATATTGATGTTAATGAATAAGTGTTAACATATTAAATAATAAAAAGTAAAAATCAATATTTTAGAGATTTTGTTAATGGAATGATGACTGCATAATCTAAACCATTTATTATAAAAAGAAATTTATAGTTGTTACTCAAGACAACCTTATTGTTTTTTGTGGTCCATTGGGCTTGTGATCGAATCAATTCTTACTCTCTCTTTTGATGGCTTGTAATGAATTAACTTCTTATATTGGTGAAAAACCCAAGTGGGAATGAGTAGAGCATGTATAAATGTATAAAGAACCGTTGGATTTAAAAAAAAAAAATTAAAAACAAAAAGCTTGGAGACTGTTTCAAAACACGGTTTCGTTTTGGTAAAACAAAAGACACGAGTCCCACCGCAACAAATTGTGTTTCATCTTTGTTGATTCTAGTTAGAAGAAACCTCCTATCATATGCACAGTTGCTCCTAGTTTAACATCACATCACAAAGCTCCACCACTGAATCTGTCTTTACTTTTCTACTTTCCCAAGCAATTCAACTTTCCCATGCAAATAGTTGACTCCCATCCACTAATTCATCATAAAGAAAAAGAAAAATTATTCAAGCCCAAGAAAAAGATCAAGTTTTGTTCAGCCCAAATGACTATAAATCTGGCCCATCTATAATTGGGCCAGTCCAGCCCAAATTTCCATCATTGCCTATGAAGTAGATCTTAAAATCAGAGCAAAGGTCAAGATCCGAAGCAGACTCTCTTTCACCACAACCTTCTTCTACATTTCTCTCAAAACGCTTTTGGTGAGTTTCTTAATCTAAAATTTGTTTTTGTGCTTAATTTAATTTCTGATCATTGATAAATCCCAATTAGCTCTCGCTTTACTAGTAAATCATGGCTTTTTTAGACACTAGTCTAGGGTTTTTGGTCTATTATTCACTTTGTTATTCTTATTAATCGTATTTAGCTATATTTTTGTCCTGGGTTTTCGTTTAATTTCATTGAAATTAGCTTCTTTTTTGGATTAAGAATTTTGATGATTTTGAGGTTTTTATTTTGGGAAAGGTGAAGAATTTGAAGTTGGGCTAGGTTTGGCTTAGGGCTGGTTTGAGTATTTGTTGTATGTTTATGTATAGAAGCTCTTTCTCAGATGGGAAATCTGATTTTAGTTGAGACCCAACTCTGAATTTGGACAAAAACATTGTAAATTTAGTGACTTTGAACAGATTAGGATTTGTTTAGTCCTTTTTTTGGTGTAAGCTGGGTTTATATGTAGGAGTACTTAGATGACAAATTTCGTTTCCTTGAAAACCCATTTTCTGAATTGGTGAGGAACTGTTGAAAGTTAGTGTAAAAATTCCATCTTGTTGATGTTTTGGGTGCACTCTAATGTAAAAATTCCTGAATTTTTAGAGTCTTGTGTATTTGATTTCAATTTTGGGGGATACTGTAGTATACAGCCATAGACGTAAGTTAACTCCCTTGATCTTCTGTGTATCATATTTGCTTTTGTTGTAATAATTTTTACTTATCACACACACACAAAAAAAGGCTACCACACAGAGAGTTAAATAATATATAGGTTTGGCTTTGCTCTTGCATATTTGTGCTGTTGTTCCCTTGTGCCATATTCCTTTTTATAATTAATCAATTATGATTGATTACATGACTCCATGTACTTGTGCTTGGTGCCAGTGAAGGAAATGAGTGCTCGAGATAAACGGCAGCATGAAAGGGAGCAGGTATGCAATCAGTTTATACAACCGTTAGACTTGTTACCCAAGTGATTTTTTTATATATAAGGAAATTATGTCAACATATGTACTTTGTGACATCAAAATCATTTGTTAAACTATTTTCAAGATATTTTTCTTTTAAAAAGAAATTTTGCTAAGGATATTGTGATCACCAATTTTGTTGAGGTTTGTTATCTGCATTTTGTGATACAGGCTAATCAGGACTCCCTTATTGAAGATTTGGCAGATGATTTTCGTTTGCCAATCAATCAAAAGCCAACAGAAAATGTTGATCTGGATAATGTGGAACAAGCCTCATTGGACACACAGTTGACATCATCTAATATTGGTTTTAGGCTTCTTCAAAAGATGGGGTGGAAAGGAAAGGGTCTTGGGAAGGATGAGCAAGGTGTGCTACTAGTGAAAGGCTCCTAATCGTGCTATATTTTATTCTGAATCATTGACTGTCAAATCTTTTATCTTATTACGTAACTATCATCTTTTTAAATTTCTTGCAATGCTTAAATCGAACCATACACTCATATTATTATTTTTGTCTTTGTTGCGCATGCTTATAAGTTTGAATTTTTGACTACTTCCCAGCATTGCTACCATCACTGCTTGATGACTGGTTTTCATTTTTACCAAATCTTCGCTCCCTTTAAGTTTAGGAATCGGAGTTTTCTCCTTTCTTTCCAAATATATGACTCTCATCCTTTCTTTGATCAGTGTGATTAATAAAATTTGTACAATCCTTAAGTTTCTTTCCTCTTTTGGTTGAATTTATGTGTGTGGGGTACTCGACAGGAGATGAATGTTGATTAATCAAAATCAAACATTGATATGAACTCACATCTTAGACCTTGCTGCTGTTACAGAAATAAATGTGATAGTGCTGCTTAGTTTTCTTTGTGTCTTGGAGTTGTATTCTGGAGTTCAGTTTTTTGTATTAAATTCCAAAATGATTTTTTTTTTTTTTATTATAATTATTTTGCCTTCTCTTTTGGTATTCCAAATGGTTTAATTTGTACCAATGGTATTAAGTCTAGGATTTTTACAAGCAAAACAAAAGGTATTAAGTCAAGGATTTTGTGTATAAGCAAAGACTGTTTCTTTGCAATAATCTATACTGATGTCCCTTTTTGACAAATCCATTTTCTTAGATGATATGTAGCTAAAGTCAGCTTTACACAAGTTTTAACTTCTAATTATCATAGCTATATTGTTCAATGTTTGACAGTTTTTCTTTTCTATGCAGGCATAATTGAGCCAATAAGATCTGGGATCAGAGATCCAAAATTAGGTGTTGGAAAACAAGAACAAGATGATTTTTTTACTGCAGAAGAAAATATCCAGCGAAGAAAGCTCGATGTTGAGGTAGAGGAAACTGAAGAACATGCAAAGAAGAGGGAGGTATGCCTTTTGAACATGTAGTTGCAATAAAATTTTCAATTCTTAGTTAAAATTGTAGTTGATACTTTACTTTTTCTGAAACCCACATCAATTAGCAGAAGGCTGCATATAGCATATATGTAAGTCTTTTGACGGGAATGGTATATCATAGGGGACCATCAACTTTGGAAGGTCTTGAGAATTTCCTGCAGTTTTTATTACCTGGTGGCTTCTACTCCCTGCTTCGTGCACATTATGAAAATCCAGGTGTTAGCAGAACGTGAGCAGAAAATTCAAACTGAGGTGAAAGAAATACGCAAGGTGTTCTATTGTGATCTATGCAACAAGCAATACAAACTGGCTATGGAATTCGAGGCTCACCTAAGCTCATATGATCACAATCACAGAAAGGTAAATGAATTACTTTGACCTTTTACATGTACCATTGACAATTAATTATTACTGTTTGTGATAATCTTGTTTAATTCTGCTATACCCTTGGATGAAACTTTCAGCGTTTTAAAGAAATGAGAGAAATGCATGGTACAAGCAGTCGGGATGATCGGCAAAAACGAGAACAGCAACGTCAGGAGAGGGAGATGGCTAAGTTCGCTCAGATGTATACATTCGTTCTTATGCTCTTTCCCTGAGTTATCTATGTTTGTTCACTTAAGCCATGCCTTGCTTTTTCTTTTTCTTTTTTCTAGAGCTTAATTGCCTTTTTTCTTTGGCCGATTAGAGCGGATGCTCGTAAGCAGCAGCAGCTGCAACAGCAACAAGAAGATTCTGTGCCTGCTCCAGTTCCCACTGAAGTGAGAGTTACTACTACACTTGCAGATCAGGAACAGAGGAAGACATTGAAGTTTGGTTTTTCTTCTAAAGGTGGCACCTCCAAGGTCTGCTCAATCTCTCTCTTCTCTGATATCCAATCTAATTTTAGGATCTTGGATGTGTATTGATGTATCCTTCTAGTTTAGGAGTCCTTGATACTATGGAGTATGGTTGAAAAGAAAGATTACTTCCCATGTGAATGTACATATCACATTCATACATGCATTTATACATAAAACTGTAATCAGGTGCCAGATTAATTTACTTCTTGAATCGAATATCTGGTTAATGGTTCATAACTAAATTTTCAGTCCTTGGGAAACTTATTAAAAGGTTTCTGCTCTCTGCTTCCTTGGACACATCTTGTCATTTGTGTCTCACAGCTTGCTTTTCAGACCCATATCAACTCACTTTAAAGTGTATGATATGGGGAGGATATACATTTGTTACAATCCTACTTTTATTATATTGTATATGATTTAATGTATTATTAATAGTGCTGTGAAGATTCTTTTATTATACACGTGGCATAAGGTATGGTATTTACTTGTCACAACCATGGTTTAAGACCCAAGTTTTATTATATAGTATGTGAAATATCTCCTTCACTTCTTTGGTCCATTCGAGTTCAATATAAATTTGAGACTTGCTTTTGTTGACAAATGCAAAAATATTTGAAATTTGTTATAGGGAGTAGTAGCAACTCCAGTTTACAAATATTTTCTTCTAACCAACTCTTTGCTTTTTACTTTTCAACACACAGAACTCACTTGGTAGTGCTGCAAAGAAACCAAAAGTAGCTGTTGCATCAGTTTTCGGCAATGATAGCGATGAAGAAAAGTGAAATGTTACCCTTGCAGCTGAGCATCGGCATTGTACCTTATGTATTTGTTTGCACGGATGTCTGTTTAATGTTAATGTAATTTATGTGACCCATGCCCACAGTTTTTTTGCACTTGAATGGTTATGGGTCAAAAATCCTTAAAACACTTCTTTCCCTGTTGAAATTTGAAAAGCATTTGATACGTGCAAATATTTATTTGGAAGACTTCTTTGATGGATGTAGGACTCTTTTGCAGTTTTTGAATGAAGGGGTATACTTTATAGTGCACAAGCTTACACATGAATCAGGAATGCAACCATACAACAAGGGTGGCTCCCTCAGTTGTATATGTGCCATCATATGTTACAATCTTATTTTTAGCAATAACTAATGATCCCAACTTTTTGTATAATATTGCAGGGGAGTTGATGTAGGCAAAGTGATTAGTATTGGGAAGAAATCTGCCTGCAAAATCTTGTCACTTCTTTAGTGGGGGAGTATGAGAGGAGCAATTTTAGGCTGTGAATAGAGTTAGAATGCCATTCTCGAGCATGAATTAGCCTCGATTTTGAAGGTGCAATGGTTGTACCAATTGCATATTGGTTGGACAGCATAAAAGAACAGTTTGGTCCCCTAAAGATATTGTGTAGCTTATCCAATATTATGGGGTTGTTAGGATGATAACTTGTGAGATAACCAGAAAGCTAAGCAGAGTAGAGCAGTTTTGTATGTGTTTGGAAGCTTCGGAAAGTACCAAACTGTCCTTTGGGACATTCTTAAAGATTAGGAAATGTTAGTAGAGAAATAGAGGTATTTTGGACATGTTATGACTTATGAAGCATATGCTAATGCCATCATTCTTTTTTTTCTTTCTATATGAAGCATATGCTATCTTGTTCTCTTTGATTTGAAGTGTTCAGAATGAAGCTGTGTGAATCACCTAATCATGCATTGCCAGATAAACATATTCCCTACAAACTGCAAGACTATTGGGGCACCTGTCCACCTCACTGTCCAACCATTGACGTTTGTATATTAAGCTTCGGATGGATAATGGTGACATTCTCTAAGGTTGATAGCGATGTGGAACAAATTATAATGATATTTAAGTTCAACAGTCATATAAGAGAACAATAAGTTAATCAAGTAGCTGGTTTAGGAAAATGGACAAAGTTTGAACATGAATTAATTTGGTAATGGGCTTGATTTGTGTTTAAAAAAAAAAAAATCTTAAACTTTTAATACTTGATTCGGCTCGATAATCTTTTTTGCTAAAGAAGAAGAAATTTTCATTAAAACTAACATTCCTTATCCAAGCCTCATTCAATCATTAATGGAAGAATAGAGTCATTATTACCAAAAAAAAAAGAAAGAAAGTTGAGACTAGGCAACAAATTTGGCCTAAACATGTGCAACCAAATTTAATATCATGAGAAATAAAAAACAATGACTAGGGGCATTCATCTTATCTACCATAGTACCATTACAAGGATCAATGCAATTCTTTGCATCCCCTTTCAATAATGCATCACTAGAATTGATATCAATCAACAAATTGTAATGCCCATAACAGTGTTAACGCCTCAGCCACTATTTAGTCGCCAATAAGTATCTTCTTTATTGTTTCCATAATAATCACACCATTGCCGTCTCTAGCTGCATCAATGTTAAGTTTTATAGTATCAATAGGAGGCTTTTCCCAAATAACAGCAGCCATAGAATCCTTGAAAACAGTAGGATCAACATATTCTAAAATTCTATTTCTCTAATGCTAAAAAAAAAATAAAATAAAAAATAACGTTTTTTATTTTATTTTGATAAAGGATAAAATAATATTTTTATTTTAAACTTTAAAAAGATTGTTTTTTTACCCATAAACTATTGAAAATATTACATTCTTTTGTCCTTATATATAAAATAAAATTCATTTCTAAATTATTGAAAAAAAAAAAAAATCTGTTTTGTCCATATTTTTGCGCAAAACTTTTGAAAAAAAAAAAAAAAAAAAAAAAAAAAAAAAAAACGAAATTCAACTCGTTTGATCCAATCATCTGGGTCTCTTTCTCATCTTCCATTATCCTCAGATTCAGAGCTGACAACCCACAACCATAATTATTATCTGTTAAGCATGAGTTATGCATATTGCATCATTAGCCACAAACTACAATACCTATCAACTGCTTATAAGTATGATCACAACATATATATAACCAGACAAAAGGGTCACTAAGCAGCTTCAGCAAAACCCAGTTGAAGATCACCAAAATCAAACACAGTGTGGTACACCCCCATAAACACATCTCCAAGAATCCTGCAAGCATGTAATTTCAGTGTGAGACAAGAAAGTTGAAACTTAAGGAAAATGAACATAAGCATGAATATTGAAATGCATGCAGCAAGCATGCATATGTTATATATGAAAACGGCTAAGATAAGATACCACAGAGGACCGCTTGGAGGAGGGATATCTAGAGCCATAAATCCACTGATGCAGATAGTAGCAGGGCCTTCTCCAGTTCTCAGAATATACTGAAAGTAGGTCAAGTGGTTAGAGAACAAGAAGAACTATTAGTTCTCCAAACTAATGAAAATAAAGAAGTGCAAAATGATATCGGTTAACTATCCAATGCAAACAAGTTATTCTGAATTCTGCAGATACTTCTATTCATCCAAATTATCATGCCTTTACACTTAATTTTTCAGGACTTGCTGCTATTGATAAGATTCCCATGTGAAAGGTTAAAACTATATTAGTAGCAAGAGAAAGTGTTGAAAGAAGAAGTGTTTTGGCCTATAACTTAATCAAGACTGAAAAGTCCTAAATTAGACCCTACTTTTGCATTAATGTTAAGTAAGTTAAGTGTCTCTAACTGGAATTCTCTGATACTATAAAAAATATCAGGGATATTGATGCAAATGATTCCATTGCAATTGTATGCTTTACCAATTATATTCAGACTATAGTGAGTGTTCCTGAAGCTTATGTGTAACCCAACAAATGTACTTTAATCTTGTGCAAAACAAGACAGCAACTCCACTCTACCAATGAATGTAACAAACACATGCATGTATCATAAACTAGAAGAAACATTTGTCATATCAAAATCTAACCTGTTCTGGAGTGAGGGTGAAAGGTTTGCCTCCAATGGTGAATGTAATGTTTGGCATGTTTAAAATGCTATCACATTCTATAACTGATTCTGCTGATGGACTTGGCAAGCTATTACACAGCTGTTAAAGATCAAAACCAACACTTAATGCTACTTATAAAAAGCCAATTTGAACTTGTGAATGGTGGGTGTTGATATATTATAAGTCACCTCATTGACATATTGGAGTACTTTGTCCTTTGTTCCTTTTTGTCTTAGCTGACTCTGGATCCATATAACAGTCATTTCACAAGCAGTGCACAAAAGATCATCCTTAGGTAATATTCCCTTCATGTTTTCCTTCTCAACCACAGTTTTTATTACAGAGCTGCATAGAATTGAGTTTGACAGTTAGTTTGATATACTAGGAATCATTTAGGATGTAGACTGCTAATATGAAGTTTGTAAAAGCAAACATTGAGAATGAATACCCGTGAAGCAATAAAAACTCACCAAGCCCCATTAAAAAGACATAAACCAAGCTGTGAACATACTTTGCTAGGTGTCACCTGCAAATCATGGAGATAATATGTTGAGATAAAAAAACTGGATATGTACATATAGAGTAGATTGAAAATATAAAAACAACTCACCCCTGATACTAAGAGATCCCAAATTAATTCTCCATACTGAGTTACAACTTGTTTACATTCTGCACTCACAATTCCTTCAGCTCCAATGGCATGGTTGATTTCAGTCACAACAGCCTGGAAATCATGGTCATTAAGTAAGAATTTAATCCCACAAGTAAATTACCCCAGATAATGTGATTGTGAAAAAGGTGGAAGCACATACAGTTGGAGCAGCTAGTAAAGACGTTCCTGAATCCACAATAGCAGCACAACCACCCTCGCAGATACCTGACAGAAATTGTAATAAATTTTCAAAATTTGATATACTTTCTGTCAGTGTTTAAAGGTGACAAGTTAGTTGGCTTTTGTGAAGAACTTTAACACTGTAATAAGGGATAGATGCACACTACAAAAGCATAGGTCAGGAACAAGTAATGGTTTGTTTACATAAAGAGCCAATCAAAGTGAAGCAGATAGATGATTATTGGAAATTTAGGATCTTCTGCTGTTTCTACACCTTATGATCTGGATCGTCAATAGACTAATTAGGGTTGGCCACATATATTCATCTCCTCAAGCACTTATGAATATAAAGATTTGTCAGTGCACAAACAACAGCAAAAATGCACTGCTATGTTTAAAGAGAAATAAAATCACCTGTTGACTGGTTCCCAATGAGAAAATCTCCCATTTCAAACTGAATCAAAGAAAACAAAATTTAAAAATCAATTTATCATTTCCAAGGAAGCAAGCACATGAAAAGGGACAAGTTTTCCAAACATTTTTCTTTTTGTTTACTTACCTGCCAGTAGCCCTTTTTAGTGACTGGAACATAAGTATGCTTTCCTTTATAGTGCTTAGGATCAACACCACCAAAAACAATTTCACCTCCCTCCTTTGCATCTGGATCCCGGTTAAGCCAGAATGAGAAAACATCATCATCTACGAGACCTTGCTGCACCATATTATACCTAAATTCTTATAATGAATCAGGCTCACCAAGACACCAAATATTTTGAAGAGAAAAAAATTATAGTGGTCTTAATTCTGAGGAGACACAACTTAAATACAAGATTTCACATCCAAGTAGACAGAACTTTACCACACTGGCACAGTATTCCCAACCGAAATCTCCTGGAATCCAAGCCCGAGTATTCCATCAAACTTTGATAACACAAATGTAAGACTGCTTTCCCGTGTAGCCTCAATGAAAGTCTGAATTAAGAAAGGAAAAGAAAAAGATAAAAAGATTACATGTGCACCATTACTGCAGCAATAAGAAAAACCAGCAAGACTTTCAAACAAGGAAAAAAGAAAAAAGAAAAAAAACCCCACTTGATTCTTGACATCAAGATCCCCAACTTCAACAATGTCTTGACTGAAGAAACCAGAAATTGATCCAGATCCATAATTAATTTCACAAGATTTTCCTGAATTACAAGTCAACAAGTATAAAGGAAGGCCTTTATTACATCGAATAGTTTGTGAGACAGATACAGTCATGGACAAAAAACTATAAACAACATGAAACTGATAACATTACCAATCTTGCTATATGTAACAGACCGGCTTGACTTGTATTTAGAATGGAAATAGCAAGCAATCTGCAAATTGTTATGAGTCAATACATACATGTATTAGGTGATATTGGAAAGTGACAAAATAAAATCAAGAAAAACTTACAGAAAAATAGCATTTTGATGATGGAACCCACAGATTGGAACTTCCTGTATCAAATATGATAGTGAAGTTCTGTGGGGGTGTGCCAATTCCAATCTCTCCATAATATTGAGCATCCAAATAGTTCTTTAAAGGTACTATATCTTCATCTGAACTACCCAAATACTTATCTATGCCCTTAACTCCCTTTCCTGACTCTTGTCTTGCCATTCTGGCAGCATTGATACTCTGAAAATCCAGGCGACGCTTCTTCAAATTAATCCTCACAAGGCCATTAGAAGAAGCAGGAAGAAGTAAGCTTATTAAAGCCCATAAACAGAATGCCAGAAGTTGATACTTATGCCCCATGTTTACTGAAAACCCTGTCAATGAGGTTCAACAACTCAACAAGTAAGCTGAACAGCCTTTTCGTATGCATAGAACTACAAAAGGCAGTAAAAAATGGAACATGAAGAAGAAAGAATGTGCCATTCTGGTGCTAATATAGCATCAGAAAAGGCTATTTAAAGTCCCGTTTTGGAATCCTTAAAATTAACTATTGAGAAGTAAGCAAGCATACAAAAGGAAATAATTACTATAAAGACTTAGATTCTTTCTAGAAGTAACAAAACCTTGATCTTGTTACTAGAGGAATACATTCTGATGAAGAGAGTTTGTGAATTTGCTTAGATGGTAAAGTTATAAGTGTTGAGATCACAAAAACCATTTCAAAAAACAAGGCTTTACCAGTCACTGCCTACCAGGAAGTAAAAGAAAACTTATTTCAAGCAAGCATCAAAATTTAGGATCATAACTTGTAGACATGCTTAAGCTGAGAGAGAGAAACTACTTGCTTAAGCTCAAGTTAAGAATTAGAGCATCATAGCACATAAAAAAAAATCATGATGAAGATATAAAAGATCACTAATATTAATAATCAAATATATTATGATGAATATGGTCTTGTGCTGCACATGATGATGAACACAAAGAGTAGAAGTCAAACCTTGTTAAGGTTGAAGTAATTAGTAAAGTTGCTGAAGCTGAGATAATAATATGTAGCCAACTTACCCACATAAATATAAGAGGATGAAGATAGCTCTAGTTTCACTCTGTCCACAACCATACATAAGTTATCTTTATGACAAACACAATGCCACGTGCCTAGTTGTCAAAGGCTTGTTTCTTACTCGTTACTCGTTAGTAATTAACTCACACAATCATTTGTTTTATGCATGGCATGAACAATCATGTTAGGAAACTGCAACATTATTTTGAAGCTATGTGGAAAGAGATTGTTGGGCGGGTTGTATTTACAAGAAGTGTAAATAGCTAGTTAATGTAGCAATTAACAGAAAAGTTTATTAATCTAGTTTGTAATGTGAATAATATGTTAATGTGAGTATTTGTAAGCTGTTATGTACTTAAATCGAAGAAAGCTCTTGTAGCAAAACAATAGAAGTACTGGAGACCTTGTTTATCTTTTTGGGTATGGTTTGGTCAGGCAGTAGCTTTTATCTTGACAAAGGAAAGTGCCTAGAAGTTTCCACACTAGATGTGTAAGGTTTGTACAAGAGAGAAGAGCGGGGTGGCATTCAAATCAAGTTCTCTACTAGCTATGAAATTGATAGTAGATTTCTTTCAGAAAAGTTCCTGGTGCATGGTTGTATACATTTGTACTCTAGCTAGGAAATTAGGGTACACAATTATTGTTATTTTATACTTTGAGGTAATAAAGTTTCAAGTGTTTTAGCAAAAAATAAAGAAGTAAAGCTTCAAGTGCATAAGAAAATGATATCCAATGGGTGTATTTTTTATTTATTTTTTGAAGAATTAGGCATTGATGACAGGCAATCATTTCATTTGCTTTGTTTCTTTTGGAAAATGGGAGAAAAGGACAAAGAGAATGACATACACAAGAAGCTATTTGAACGTTTTTCATGCCAAATTGGAAGCATATATGATGGACTCGTGGAAGCAACCTAGTCCATGAGTTCCAACTACCATATCTGACTCCTATGTCAAAATTCCACCAAAAGGGTTTCTTCCTATCATTTTTTTGGCATGCATATATGTAGGTCAAATATTAGGACACACAAAAAAGAAAAAAGAAATTACAGCCTATGTAGTATAATTCAATTACACTGATTGTTCATGATCGGTTTGCCTCCACAATATGGGCAAGTTGTGTCCACTCTCATCTTATACAAGTTTAATTTATAACATAATGTCCATGATTATTTTAAAGTGATGACTTATGCAAGGATTTAGACTATTCTACATATAACTCACATGAGACTCTCAAATGAGAGTGTGTTTGAGTCGTAGACTCATTAGTATGGAGCGTGATGTATACTTAATGGAGAAAGTTCAATCTACTACACTATTGCGCTCGTAGGGTTTCTGGGATGTCTCATGAGCATGCAAAGAGTGGATTTCGTTTGGTCAAAGATTAAGCTACCACTTCTTTAACGAAAAATAAAATAAATGACTATTCTACATTAAGTGTATGTTAATCTAGTAAATTAAAAATGTACCTAAGTTTTACTCATGCAAATATGGTTAGCACGTCTCTACGTCATTAACAAATGATATTACATCTACTTGATCACACTTGGCTAGCAAATAATTTTGCTCAACCGAATTAAACCATATGAAAATAGATGAGTCCCATCAATATTAATTGGACAAAATCCCATCATAGTTTATTGGTATATAAATTATTACAGAGATTTAAAATTTATGGGGAAGAGGATTTTAAGATTCTCATAACATAAAATCACACAAAATTTGGTGAGCTTTCATATTGGACTAATAAAATACTTACAAAAACTTTTGTCCTCCTAGAGAATATGTGAAGCACAAAATTCAATTAATTTTTAAAGTAATTTATAAATGTGATAATTTCGTGTCACAACTCACAATAAAGAATGAAGTATAGACATTATGGGAGAAAAAAAAAAATTGTGCAAATTGTATTATTCAAATATTTAATGAATAATTCTTTCAAAAAAAGAAGAAGAAAATTTAATGTTCTATAAGCAACTGGGCCTCAACCGGCCCATAATCAGACTGTTGGATAGTATTTGACCCGAACAAACACGTTTTTCTAACCTGACCCATTGGCATATATCCTCCCATAATCCCATCCTTCATACAGGAACTTTTATAGAGCTCAAAGCCATCTTTTATATAGAATCAATCAAAGCCCAAAAAGGTATTGAATTTCCATCTGTATTAGCTTGTTTCTACTTGGGTAGTGTTTAAATTTTCTTCATTGGTTTTAATTATTCGAAATTTATAGTTGAAATGATGCTCTTATGGCCATTTGAGACCTTGTCCTCCAATTGTTTGAAAAAATGCCGCAGTGAGTTGTGAGTTAAGCACACAGAATATATATAAAAAAATGTTTGTTTCCGGCAGTGCGTAGTATTGAACTACACTTGTAGACATGGGATATTAATGGGTTTTCCAAATGTTTGACCTTATATGTATGTGTAGGAATAAGTAGAAGAATCAATAATGAAAAGCATGTTGAAGTAGGTTAATTGATATGTAATTGAGTATAACATGGCCTTTTAGTTGTACTCTCATCTGGGTTTGTGTCAGTTTTCCGTTTCCTTGTTGAAAGATTTCAATTTTATAAGTTTGGAAATGTTTGCTGTTGTGTGATTAAAGGCTTTGGATTGTATCAGGAAAGTGCTAAATGGCATTGAGGCGGTTCTTAGGGTTTTCTGATGGCGAGCTGATGAGGTCGGATTCAAAACCTTGTACCAGACTAATGAGACAGACGGCTGGAATTTTTACTGTTGGAGGAGGATTAGGATTTTGGATTCTTTGTAGATTGCACTACGGTTTGTCCTTTGTTTTCCATTGCCTTTGTTATTTATGCTTTGCTTGTCTCTGGTAACTGCCTAATTATGTTGTCTAATATGATCCTTAATCTTTACCTTGGATTGTTGTATTTTTATACTAATATTTCTCTTTCTTGATGATAAGTGATTGGTCTTCAATTGGCAATCTACATGCTTAACTTTGGTATTGATTCTCTATCCTTTGCAGGGAAATATATGACCACTAGGACCCAGCTATTTATCATCATTGTTATAAGTCTTGTGTATACTTTGTAAACTGGATAAAATTTTGTTAATTCTGAATACTTCACAGCAAAAGAAATAACAAATGATGTGAATGTATTATCTTGCTTATAGAGATGCTTGTAATTAAAGGGGCCATTTATGATTGCAAAATAAGGCAATGAATTTGAGCTACTCCGGCTTGCCATCTAACCAGATTAGTTTAGTATGGACTACAATAACTTTCAAGATAAAATGCATGCAATTGAAAGGGACTTTCTTATGGTTCCTCTACTCATGTGGTTTCTCTGCTCATGCAGGTCCCAGAATTACGGTTCCTAGGAGTCTTCGGTGGGCAGCTTGCGGAGCAGTATCTGTTAGCTCTACCACTGCTTTACTGGTTCGCTTATTTAGTCCTGAATGTGAACCACAGAACATAGCTGCTTATGACAAGGGAAAGTAGTTTTAAGTGCTAGGTTTTTTCTGAAGATTGAAGTTTGTCTTAAATCTATTTTCTGGTTATCTATGCAAGACCAATCTTATTACACATTACCAATATGGACTACCAAGATTTAAACTTGTAGCATGCTATTGCTATGTTGTTTGTCTAAAAATGCATTGCCACATACATGATGAATAGGAATCTGAAATGTTGGTCTCAGGTGAGAAAGTTGTAGTCTTTTTTTGCTAACTTGAGTGTCCAGAGCTCTTAGAGCACTTGACTCTTTCCTTGGGTTTATGTAGTCTTTCTGTGCCACACACTAAGTAATTATAGGGAGAAATCCAGTGGGAGTGACTATGAGATGTTGGTTAGGAGTTTTGAACTCAAGACATCATGGATCTTGTAAAGTTTTGGGAATTATTAGACCAACCTCTTGGGCTTAGAAAGTAAACCATTTAGGTGATGCCACAAAGGTGTTCTGTACCAAAGATTCTAAACTGTCATAAAATGATTTTTTATACTTCAAAGGTATCAACAATATTCTCCATCCTTAAATTGAAATTTAGAATAAAAAAACAAAAACTTTGGTCTTCAACAAAATTAAACGAATTTATATACACGAAAATCTAACCAAGGTTTAGGTGTTTGTTTTCTTTTTTGTGTGATGATAGTAAATATCTTATAAGCCTACTCCATGGAGCTGTCCTCTCACAAGCCTATAGCCCCACAAACATGGGATCTACAAGCTTGTGAGACAATAGGAGGTAGCATCTATGTGCATGAATGGACTCCTTAATTGTTATAGCCCATTTTCAAAAGGCTTTACCCAAAAACCCGAATCCCAATTTGAAGACCTCAAAATTTTGTCCTTTTTGGTTTTTAATTTTCCATTTAAGCCATGATGCCCTCAACATCATTATCCAAAATTTCATCCAAGAATTGATAAATGGGACCAAGGAGTCAAGGACCAACCCTAGACGCAACGTATTACCTGTCCACTTTATCATGTGAACCTTGACAAAAGCCAAACGATATTGCCAACGACAAAAGTGACGATTACAATGGGAAACAAATGAGAGTAGCATTATGGCATTTTAATGTCAGTTGCATAATATAAGCCAAAATTAAAGCTGACGAGGTCAACATCTAAAAGCCCCAACCACCTAAAATATACACCGTCCATTATTGAGAATTGAGTTTCAACTTAAATGAATGGATTTGGTTGCCTTGTAATACGTGTGTTTGTGCTACCATTTTCATTGCTTTTAAATCCTCTCCTGTCCTTTCAACTTTTCTTACCACTTCCTTGAAACCAAAGGTAAATATTCATTAGGTTGAATAGAGGTTTATTAGTGGAGTAAAGTGTAAACATCTTTTTATGTAAATTTAAAAAAGAAAGTCATCATGAGAATATGGATTCTTAAAAATACTAGTATTATGAAATGAACATAAACACAATCCATCACAATTTGATTTAATTATAATAATATATTCTCCACAACACACATCTTGACCCATTAGAAGCCATAGAGTCATGCATTTCCCATTAGACTCATTTTGTTTATAGCTCCCCCAAGCCAGCCACTAAACAAAGCACACAAAAACATATTGCATCCACATGATTCACCCATAAAAGTAAAGTCCAGCTTTTCATAAATTTGTTTTGTCAACAGAGTAATAATACAAAACATCATTACTAATTCATTATACACATAAACAAAATATAATTCTAACTCATATTAATCTGTTCAAACAAATAATAGATGGTCTTATGAGTCACCACATAATGGATTGAAATAAGATTCCTTTAACTAATTTAAAGACAACCCTGATATAACCATTGAACAAAAAAACATTACATTTAACATCTTTATGTGATACTGAAAATCTTTGTCACGTGAGTCTCACACACACAAAAGAGTCAAGAGTAGAGTAGAGTAGAGAGAGAAAGAGAGACAAGAAAAGTGGAAGGGTGATATGTCTAGAGATGATTAGTTAATTCAGTTAATGGAAGGTGGAACCTCCCATGACTCCCACTTGTGTTTTTTTGTTCTTGTTTTTCTCTCCCCTCCACCCCTTTTCATTTCTCTCTCTTTCTCTCAAATTCAACCCCCTCCAAACCCTACAACCCCACCATCACCACCACCATCACCCACATCCATGGCTTCTCAAACTCACCCCCTCCCTCATCTCAATGGTGACACCAATACCCATCTCGCCAAAAAGCCTAAACTTTCATTATCATCTTCTTCTTCCTCTTTCATCACACTCTCTGAAATCCAATCAGAATTCTCTCACCATGACCCCACTATAGCTCGCATCAACAATGGCTCCTTTGGCTGCTGCCCTTCTTCAATCCTCCAATCCCAACAACACCTCCAACTCCAATTCCTTCGCCAACCTGATCACTTCTACTTTTCCCACCTCAAACCTGGCATTTCCAACTCACGCTCCCTCCTCCAACGCCTCATCAATGCCCACCACCTTGACGAAGTCTCCATCGTCGATAACGCCACCACTGCAGCCGCCATCGTCCTCCAAAATACCGCCTGGTCTTTCGCTGAAGGCAAGTTCAATAAAGGGGATGTTGCCATCATGCTCCATTATGCTTATGGTGCTGTAAAGAAGTCTATTGAGGCCTATGTCACGCGTGCTGGCGGGTATGTCATCGAGGTACAATTGCCCTTTCCTGTCAATTCTAATGATGAGATTGTGTTTGAGTTTAGGAAGGCATTAGAGAAAGGGAAAGAGAATGGTAGGAAAGTGAGGTTAGCTGTGATTGATCATATAACTTCAATGCCTTCTGTGGTTATACCTGTTAAGGAATTGGTTAGGATTTGTAGGGAGGAAGGAGTGGACCAAGTTTTTGTGGATGCAGCCCATGGGATTGGGTGTACTGATGTTGATATGCAAGACATTGGTGCTGATTTTTACACTAGTAATTTGCATAAGTGGTTCTTTTGCCCGCCTTCCATCGCGTTTTTGTATTGTAGGAAGTCGCCCGGGTGCTTAGACTTGCACCATCCGGTTGTGTCTCACGAGTATGGAAATGGTTTAGCAATTGAAAGTGGTTGGATTGGGACGAGGGATTATAGTGCTCAGTTGGTGGTTCCCAAGGTGTTGGATTTTGTCGATCGGTTCGAGGGTGGTATTGAGGGGATCAAGAAGAGGAATCATGAGAATGTTGTGGAGATGGGGCAGATGTTGGTCAAAGCGTGGGGGACGAATCTTGGATGCCCTCCGGAGATGTGTGCGAGCATGATCATGGTTGGGTTGCCGGCTTGTTTGGGGATTTCAAGTGAACCCGATACTTTGAAGTTGAGGACACATTTGAGGGAGAAGTTTTGTGTGGAAGTCCCGATTTATTATAGGGCACCGAAAGATGGGGAGGTTGGAGTGGTAACTGGGTATGCAAGGATTTCTTATCAAGTCTACAACAAAGTTGAGGATTATTACAAGTTTCGGGATGCAATTAACCAGCTTGTTGATGACGGGTTCACTTGTGCTCTTCTTTATAACTGAAGAGGTATGTTTTCCTTTCATCTACTTGTAAATGTTTGTAAGCTGTTTGTCCTATAGAGTACAATTCCTTTTCCTTGTGTATGGTACTCTGGTTCATTTGCTCTTTTGTGAAGTAGTAGTTAGTATTCTGTCGAATGAGTGTGATTTCAGAGTTTGTATATGTTATTGGAAACTACGGAGATGACAAGGTTTTCTTGTTATATAGAAGTCTGACTCATCTGTTAAGCCTGAGAATATCAGCCTTCAGGTATGTGCCATAACGTATTGAAGTCTATTACTAGAGCAAGAGGAAGGACTCTTGTTTTTCTCATTGAAACCGTAGTTTAGGGCCTTTAAAAAGCAATATCATTAGAATCTGCTGCATTTCATTGTGTTGTTTCAATTGGAAATTGATTTTGTAAATTTTTTTTTTTTTTTTTTCCTTCTCTGCCAAAAACCATATATAGTTTTTTTTTTTTTCCTTTCAATGTATATGAAAAATGGAAAGTAAAAGGCTATTGCTTGATATTCTTCTCATTTATCCTTCTTAATCTTATTCATAACTTGCATCTTTTCCTACTCCTTATCTTTAAAAGCTTTCACGGGCTTTTTCTGATTTGTATACCTTCCACTTGTTCTATACCATGTCTCCTACCAACGAGATTTATACCTTGTCACAAAGACATATCAAGTTCAATTTATTTATTATTATTATTTTTTTATGCCAATACTTTTTTTGTCAATGAGATTCACAAAAATGTGTATATAATTACCTTAACAACTCGGGTAAGCATTGATATGGTAAAATCTTTGGGCATCATTCCAATTACTCGCAACTAGACATTAGTTTGTAATCATAGAGTGGTAAGGTCTAGTGTAAGTGTCTCTCATCTTCTTTATGCAGATGACATTATTTTTTTCTGTGATGCTCACCTAGAGCAGCTTCTTTACATTCGCATGGTTCTTACTTGCTTCGAAGCAGTCATTGGCCTTAAAGTAAATATGACCAAGAGCGAAATGGTCCTGATTGGGGAGGTGGCAGGTCTAAGTGCTCTGGCGGATCTTTTGTATTGTCATATCGGATCTCTTCCGTTACAGTATCTTGACATGTCTTTGGGGGCTTCTTATAAGGCTTTGGCAATTTGGACTCCCATTGTTGAGAAAATTGAGCGTCGTCTAGCTGGGTGGCAAAAGGTTTATTTATCTAGAGGGGGTCGTCTGACTTTGCTCAAAAGTACATTGTCTAGCTTGCCCACCTATTATTTATTCCGGTCAGTATAGCTAAAAGGATCGAATGTATTTAGCGGAATTTTCTATTGGGTGGGATGGGGGAGGAGCATAAGTTTCACCTGGTGGCTTGGGATCGGATTTGCTCTCCTATCTAACAGGGGAGTCTTGGAGTTAGGAAATTAATTCTCTTTAATCTTGCTCTCTTAGACAAATGGTTATGGCGATTTTGTTTGGAGGAATCTCACCTATGGAGGAGACTGATGGGTGCCAAGTACGGGGTGGGTAGGGGGGGTTGGACTTCTAATTTCCCTAGAGGTACTCATGGCTGTAGTTTATGGAGGCACATTCAGAAGGGGTGGGAGGTTTTTTCCACCCAATTCAGTTTTGAGACTGGTTTAGGAACTCGGGTTTCTCTCTGGCATGATAAGTGGTGCTCGGATTGTCCTTTGAAGGAGCTTTTTTGGGCTTGTATGGTTGTTCTCTCAACCAAGAGGATACTGTTGCTTCGGTCCTAGTTCCTCAAGGCATTGATCAATTCCGTGAGTGGAATGTAATTTTCGGGAGGGATTTTAATGATTGTGGAGTTGTTAGATCAAGTGGTGGATTTCTTTTCCCTTCTTTTTTCTCATACCCCACGGGGTGTTGGGGTGGACAAGTCAGTGTGGAGACCAACCCGGAAAGGTATTTTTGATTCTCGATCTTTCTATCATGTGTTACGTGTTACCCCTGTGCTTTGTTTCCCTTGGAAGTGCATTTGGGGTGTCAAGGCTCCTCCCAGGGTTGCCTTCTTTATGTGGACTGTGGCTTGGGGTCGGATTCTCACTTGTGATAATTTGAAAAAAAGGGGCTTGGTGCTGGACTGGCTGGTGATGTATGTGCAATGTGCAAAAATGTGGATGAGATGGTGGATCACCTCTTGTTGCATGCATTGTTGGGTGGCTAGACAGCTTGTAGAGCTTTGTTTTTCAGTTTGTGGGGATTGATTGGGTGCTTCTGTCTCAAGTTTCTGAAGTGCTATTTGGCTGGTGGAATTGAATTGGGAAGATTGGGTCCTGAGGTCCTCGAGTGTCTGGAATTTGATTCCTTCTTGCCTTATGTGGACTATCTGGAGAGAGAGGAACAAGCGAACATTTGAGAACCAAGAGACTCCGGTGGCTAAAATCATTGAACTTTTCTTTATTTCTTTGTATGATTGGTCTCGGGCTTGGGGTCTTACTACTTCTCCGTCTGTAGGAGAGTTTTTAGCTTCTTTAGCTTTTGATAGTTCTGATTAACATTTGTATCTCAGCTTTGAGTGCATGCTTTATGCACATAAAGCTTTTTTGAATAAAATTCTTACTTATCAAAAAAAAAAAAAAAATAGTGGTAAGGTAAGGTCTGTGTGTCAGTTTTCAGCATTGCTGAGTGGTATTACTTGTTCTGTTTTCAGGTGTCTATCTCAAATATAATTGTTCTGTCCCAAGGTGTCTATCTCAAATATAATCCCAACCTTATAATTTTCTTAAAAACTCTATGGATTAGTTGCTGCCCAACAAAGAAGGAAGACGTCATCAGAACAAATGACTATTTACAGGCCAGAATGGTTGAGCAGGATTCCTTTCCCTGCCCCTGCACAGTTGGGTAGCACACAGTTAATTCTATCACATGTATAATTTGACAATCTTTTCAAGCACCTTACTCTGATTGTCTCCCTTCACCCCATTCTTCCTCTCCTTTTGTCACTTAGCCCTACTAATATCTTTCCAACTTGCTGTTAGATTTTGGTGTCAGCAAATTTTGTAAGCCTGAAAACTCTTGACACCATTCCTTTTTTATTATCTTATTTTGGTCGGTGCTGTTTATTTCTTATTTAAATTTATCCTTAGTATCTGTTTTGTTGTTCTTAATTTTTTAAAGAGTTGACATCAGTTTCTTGGTTCAGTTTCAATAATCGTGTTTTCTCATTCCTATCATCTGAAATTAAAACTTCTTTTCACTGTTGTGATGAAAACAAATAAAAGCTCAATATTGTTGTCAACAGTTCAACTAAGAGCATTTGTATTTCTTGCTTTAATAGTCAAAGTGTTTGTATGATATTTTTGGTGGCTGATAATATGACGTGGAATATTTCATGTGTTTTGTATCTTTAAAAAGAAGTAGTTCTATTAGCACCTGTTATTATTCATGGGTATGAAACCAATGAAACATAGAACTCTTGTTAGCCACATCAAACTCGAGGTGATTAATTAATGCCTCTATGAGGTAAGTGGTTTTCCCTAGAAATGCCTTGTGTTGGCATGGAGCTACTAATGAGATGGAAGGAGGAAGCCTTCTTTTGGTTCTTCAATCCCTCTTGTAAACGCAAATAGGTGAGAGCAATATGTTTACTAGACTCTTGGTGAATTCCGTATAGCTATCGCAAATTTGTGCAATAACTCGAGAGTCTGAAAGTCATTACTTCTCAGTTGTTTTTGTCGTGTTGTTTTCTATTTGTCTTTACTTCAATGGGCACTAAATACCTTTTTTTGATAAATAACAGATGTGTGGCTTGTGTGCTCGGCTGCTTTTCATGGTTTCGGTACCATGAAGTCCCAAAATTAGAGGTGAAACAAACTCCAGAGGTTCAAGTAGCAGGGCAGAACAGTTAAGCTTTTGTGATTTGAGAAGAGATGTTTATCTATCTGTTGGCTCTATGAGAGCTACTCTCCTGACTATTTGACATTTGTATGCTTTTAACCTTTTAGCTGCGAAGTGAACTCTGAGTTTATATTAGTTTCTTGTGCAATCCTCTCTATGTTATGATGTAAATTTCTTTGTTGATTATACTTTTCAACAAAGGCTAATGGAGGAGGGCATGTTCTCACCCAAATCCTTTGAATTGTTTGCTATGTGTAAGGAGATAGTATATATAGCTGATGATCTCAGAGATTTGACTTTATGCCAATAAACTTGAACCGCTGAAACATTGGAATGTATGCATAAAACTCAACATGGCACAGTACTGTTTGGTCCTTTCCATGCCACTCGTGAATGTTTGAATTCCCAAGCACTTTTCACCAAAAATAGTAAGGATACGAATAAAACCTTGCTAACATCACTTGGGATTTGAGATGGTGACTTTTATGCATTAGTTACCTTTCGCATTTATTCTCCATCTTATAGTACACTTGATGTTTATCAGGGCAGTTCTATTTACATCATAGATAAAATCGATAAGTGTCCCTAAAGTTACAAAACACTGTATGTTTGGTCCTTATCCTCTAGTCCATCTCACTCCTTTCAAATATAGAGAGCTAATCTTCTGACTTCCTTCTAAAATATGAGAGACACTAAATAACCACAAAGATGGATGGTAATTATTCATTACATTGAACAGTCATTTATGAGGTGTAGACTTGTAGTTAATAAAGAAGGTAGGACTGGTAGGCTTGCGAGGCAACCTATGGAGTTGTAATTGTACACTCCAATTACATGGTATGCCTAATAGTATACAGCCAATTACATATGGTATCTGTGGGCTAATAGCCTAATCTACAGCCAATTACATATGGTATCTGTGTGCTAATAGCCTAATCTACAGCCAATTACATATGGTATCTGTGGGTTAATTAGCCTAATCTACAGGAATAAAGGAGAAAGTCTTGAGTTTAGCCTATTGGGAATGAGATATGTGGAGAAGAAGGGTTGTATGCAATTGCAAGTGGTACCAACTTTTGATTCATAAATTAACGTAAAAAAGAAAAAGAAAAGAAGGTACCATTTTAATTTTAGTAGT
>OU015761.1:3729433-3888922 GCA_907173295.1 Fagus sylvatica
TTTTAAAACACAAATAGAAGCTCACTCTTTTTAGATACAAGGGTATTTTAACGCATTTTTATTTTTAAGGAAAAACATCAGTAAAAACCCAAATAAATTGGTAGTTTATTTTGCTTGTGTACAGTTTTTTTAAAGTTTATCTTTCTCTAAGTCTCTAAGTATTTTAAAACACTTGGTATATTTAAAAGTCAAAAAAGCTTGTCGTATAAAAAAGTATTTAGTAAAAAGTCAAAAAAGCTTGTGCCAAACACACAACATAGATACTAGTTTGACAGTATATCACGTCTTAAATAAAAAAAGGGTATTTCATGCATTAGATAGATGTATATTTCTTTTCACTATTTTCCATTTTTTTTTTTTTTTAAAGACCTAGATATTTTTTACCCATTAAATATTTTATATTTTAAACATATATAAGATGGCCACGTGTTATCAAACCTTAGCAAAAGAGAAGAAGAGTTATCAAAGTGGACGGCAAAGAGTAGAATAGAATCCTCTCCATTTGAAAATTTCTCTATTTGTCCATTTCATGGTTCAGATTTTATTTCACAAATCTAACGGTGTACAGAGTATCATGTCATTTAAAATTTTATATGATATGGTAGTTTATATATTGTTAGTGTGAGATATTTAATCTAAACCATAAAATAAAGACTCTCCATTTTATTTCAAATAAAAAGGATCCTTGTCCCAAAAGAGCATGGAGCCACAGCATTTGGAAGCAAGCAGCCATGTTATTGAGACGTGAGAAACACAAAATTAAACCAAAGTATTAAAATCTTTTGTGATATTTACTTGGTCAAACAATTGCCGTGGGGATGAGATGATGGAGGTTAGAATATTTCCCAACCACTATTAATATTAAAACCAGTAATCATGGTTTTAAAAATCGGACCGGACCGACCGGTTTAACCGGTTCAACTGCAAACCAGGATTTGATACGGTTCGGATCTTTGCAAAAACCGGAAATTAGGAAAAAAGAGAGAAAAACCGAAAACCACCGATTCAACCGAAAAAACCACGGACTGGTACGGTTTAACCAGTTTTATAGACTGGTTCAGCCAAAATTTCAAAACGCTTCTCATTTGCTCTCTGACTCTCTCTCTACTTTCAACTCATTCTCATCCAGCCCAGTTAAGCTTTTTTTTTTTTTTTTTTTTTTTTAATAGTCCTATACCTAGCCCAGTCTAAATTTCAATCACAATCTCAGCCCTAGCCCAGTCCAATTCACTAGCCCAACAATTCCAATTTAAAACCCAAAATCATCTAAACATAAAATCAAGCCCAACAATTCCAATCAAACCCTAACCCAATTAATTCAATTTCAATATCATCTAAACATAAAATTCCCAATTAATTCCAAATTAAAAAAAAAAAAAAAAAACTCAAAATCAATTAATAAAAACACTACTGTTTTTTTCATAAAAAAAAAAAAAAAAAAAACTCACTGGACGTGCCGTGCGTGATCCAGCCGCCACCGGCCAGCCCTCACCAGTGGAACGGTCCTCTTCTCCTCCGCGCGGCGTGCCTCCGCCGGTCTGCCCGGAACCCCTCTGGTATGGTTTTCTCTCTCTTTCGCTCTTTGACTCTTTCATCTATGCCTCTGTGACTCACATGGCTTGACTGCCTGAACTGAAGCCACTCACGGACTAACGGAGACGAACCACAACCTCATTGCGACAATCGAAACCGGCCATTAGCCCTCCTTCTTTCTTTCTTCTCCGGTTCTCCCTTCCTTCCTTTCTTTCTTTCTTTCTCTCTCTCTCTTATTTTCTGATTCTCAGATTCTTTTATTATTTTATTCTTTTACCTTATTACTTATTTCACTGTTTGTTTTTTTTGCTCAGTTTTTTTTGTTTTGTTTTTTTGCTCAGTACTTATTTCATTGTTTCAGTAATTAGTCAATTAGCTCATTGTTTCAGTAATTAGTCAATTAGCAATTTGTTCTTTTTTATTGTTTTATTTATTTCACTGTTTTAGTACATTATCAAGATTCGCAGGCACCACTTAAGTAGTATTTATTTTTTTGCTTTATTTAAGATAGTATCTATTGTATTTACATTGCATTTTTTTTTTTTTTTTAATGTATAGAATATACATTGAAAGGTAAGGTTTATTATGTCACTCCTGACTAGGTGTACTTTTTTTTTCTATTTAATGAAATTTTTTCGTATCGTTAAAATTTACTTACTTGATATTTCAGTCCATCTTAAAATAAATTCCTGATTTCGCCCTGCTTTGAGTCCTATCCCTCGAGGTTGAAGCATGGTTTTAAAAACCTCTTGAAGTAAATCTTCATCTTTGGTTGTCATCAGAGGAGGCTTGGGGATCACCGCTTGCGTGACCTTGTGGTGTTCTTGCTTTGTAAAGATGCAAATCTGATGAAAAGTCATTGCTAAGAGATTTCATTTTAGCCCCAAACCAAATGAAAAGAATATTAAAAAAACCACTACTGGTAACAACAGACAAGACTACATTTCTCAATGTCCTTTTTTTTTTCTCACACATCCACATGTTTACAAGTGAAGTGACAACTCCTGGCAGTAATGATGTACCAACCCCGTGAGATACGCATGAGCCAAGTGGGCAATCCTGAGAGGCATGCACTTTGTTTAGTTATAAAATATAGGGCCAAGGGCAAGCCTAGCTAAGTGCATTGAAAGTTCATTATCAAAAAAAAAAAAAAAGTGCATTGAAAGTTCTCACCCAATTAGCTAGCTAGAGCCTAGAGTCATGAAGAAAAGAAGTTCATTTTTGGGTTGTTTCAACATCTTCACAGGAAGGGATTTATCGGATGATCCACCGCAGTCACAAAAGGTATATCCAAGTGATCGCGATAACCACTTTGGTATTGTAGGTGACCGCCATGTTGACAAAAAAGCTGCAGAAATGATCAAAAGAGTCCACAACAAATTTCGAGACACGTCAAATCAGAAGATGTAAATTAAGGTTAGTAATTGTCACAGTTTTTTCATGCAGATGCGTCTCGATCTTTTGTTGTTTCTTAATTTATACTGTGATATATATCTATATAATCAATTCTTGATGATATTGATGGACCTGGTCTGGTTGCTTCTATATAGGTGGCCTACGGTCTATACGTGTGTGTGTGGGCACGTGCGTGTGACTGTGTGGGGACCAAAGCTTTTGGAGAAAAATAATAGTAAGACAAAGTCGGAGAAGATAGAGATAATCTTCCCATCTTTTAAGACTTTCTCAATAATCTTAGACTCCGTTTGGGAGGAATGAAAAAAATGGAATAGAATAGAATGGAAAAAAAAATAAAAAAATAAAAAAATTTAAGAATATTCTTTCCTTTCCCCTATTTGGAAGTTTAAGTAGGAGAGAATAGAAAAACCATTCTCTTGTTTGGGAGTTTAAGTAAAGGGAATGGAATAGAACACTCATTCTTCCCTATTCCCTTCAAACCCCAAATTTTCATTCCCCCCAAAATTGGAAGAAATAGGAGGGAATGGATTTAAGTTTAATGATTTTTTTACCAAACGTCCCAAAATGTCCTTAGTATTTTTGTAAAATCCTAAATTACCCTTATAGATTTGACTTTTATTTTCTCAGTTTCCATGGTATTTCTATAATATTGTATTTCTAAATGACCATGCATGGACCTTTAACAATGTCAATTTTCTTTTAAAAGTTTATTTTGTGGACAATGAATTTCAAATTTCCATTTATTGGGATTATATTTTAGTTTATATTGCTTAGATTTTGTACTTGTTTATAATTAAGCAGATTTTATATCACTTGTTATCCACCTGGTTTCTTTCTCTGTTAGCAAGGGTCAGAAAAATAGAAATAAACTCTCATGGTATTTCTATAATATTATTGTGACACCACAAGGTGTCATATATTTTATAAAAATAAAAGGTATTATAGTAATGTTGTTATAAAATGATTCATTTCCATTCCTTCTAATATTACTCTCAAACAAAGTTACTTACATTCCATTCCTTTATTTTAAAACATCCAAACAAGATTACTTAGTTTCATTTCATTTCATTCATTCATTCATTTAATTTATTCTATTCCATTCCCTTATAATTTATTCATTCCATTCCATTCCATTCCCCTCTAAACTTCCAAACGAAGCCTTATTGATGGAGTCTACCTCCAACCCGATTTAAAAGAATTCTTCTTCAACTCATTATGTGGCAAGCAAATAGACCACCCACATGTATATTTAAAAGTACATGTGGATGGTCTATTTACTTGCCACATAGTGGGTTTGAGGTAAACTATTTCCTACAAATATTTAGTGATGATTTGTAGGTTAGAGTGAGAGATATATATTATGGTACACTAGTCAGGTGTATTCAATAGTCAATACCATGGATTTCTTTTAGTTTTATTATAGGTCTTATTAGTTTTTTAAGGTATCTATCAATATTAAATTAGTTTGTATGTGAACGAAAAGATGAAACTGATATCTTATAAATTTTTCAAAAATAAAATTTGTCACTTTTAAAATAAGAGACATAAATTGAACTTCGACTAAATTTTAGAAAGGCAAAATTTTACATGTAAACAGTGGCGGCTCTAGGAAATTTTTTCAGGGTGTTCAAAGTTTATTTGAGGTAGGGGCGGAGCCAGAGATTTAATCTAGGATAGGCACCTTTTGATCTTAAACAAAACTAAAAATCAAATAATAAAATAAAACCAGCCACAAAGAATTAACTAATAAAAAAAAATAGCCAAAATAAAATCAAAAGTGCCCAATCGGCTGCCCATAGAAATTAAAAATATAAAAAATAAAAAATTGAGTAACTGAGTTTGACAATTTCAAACTTCATATCACAGAGAGAGAAGGGGGGGAATAAAAATTACCAGTTAGATAGAGGAGCAAGAGGGCCAGACTCAAGAGCAGGATCAGGCGATGTGGGTTAATTGTTGACATTGTTGTGATTTTTGGCTAATTTTTTATAATATTATTTGGGCTATTTTTTAGTGTTATTTGAATTTTTTTTTTTCCATATATATATATATATATGATTTATTAGAAGGTTTTAAAACAAGTGATATTATCTCAAGATGACATTCAATGTAACGTTTCAGATTACAACTTTAAATCAATGCAGTACAGTTAAATATTTTGGACGGCTCATTATGGTACCAAGGCATAACACTAGTACTTATCAAAAAAATAAAGAAAAGGCCTAATACTAGTTGCTTATAAAAAAATAAAAAATAAGTTTGATATTAGTTATTCAATCAATTAAAGAACAGGTTAAAAAAAAAAAAAATTAAAGAACAGAAAAAAAATAAAATGCAAAAGCAAAAAGCAAAAAGTAAAAAGAATGGGGGAGGGAGATCCACGTGGTTGGAGAAGAATGAAAATGGGGGTTGTTGTCTGACAATTGATAAGCCTTGAAAATGTAAGATGTAAAGAAGAAGATAAGGAAAAGGAGCAACAACGAAGTCTTAAACCAGAGAGGCTAAGATGGAGAGGCAACAGAGAGAGAATGGAGTGAGAGTTCTGCAAAATACTAAGAGTATGAGAGGATATATATATACTTAGGTAATGTATTTGTTTTTTTTTAAGATTGAGGGTGGGCACTGGTCACAAGCTGGCTTTGCCAATGATTTGAGGGTATTCACAATTTTGATTTAAGGGTGTTCATAATTTATTAAGGTGTTCAACACCTATATAAATTTTTTTTATCCTTTGATTTTAGGAAGTCACCTCACTTTTATGTGGCGCCGCCACTGCATGTACATGTCATTTATCGTGGTAACTATGAAAAATTGTATTTTTCATAAAAGTTTCACCAGCACCATAGTTATTAATATTGTTGGCCAAATTTCTTTTATCAAATCTAATTAACCAACGTCACACGTGGGTTGTAATTACCAAGACTCAACAAAGGATTAAAGGGAAAAATAAAAAATAAAAACACTCACATACCATTATGATTTATGTGGCATTGTGCGACTTTGTGGGATTTTTTTTTTCTTTTGTTGGCTTTGGAATATTGCAAAGTGGTAAAAATAAATTATACCTCTTTTGTTATTATATACGTAGTGACCTGCGGTATAAAACTTATTGAAATTTCTTTTCATTGATAATTTCATGATTTTTAAATTATTCAACATATAAAGTCTTTACCAATAATTTGATTTTTTTTGTCTCTTTCTCTTTCACAGTTTGTGCCTTTGTATACATTATTAATAGTGATTAATTAACAGCAGGACATACGGATGACCAACCTTTGCATGAAGATGGTGGCAAATGAGGATAAAGATGGCTAGTGATAAGGATAGAGTTAATGTTTAATTTAGAAGATCTACTTCATATAGTGTGCTGGACTGGCCCAATTATTTATGGGCCCTGTTTTGAATCATTTGGTGTGAACTAATTTTGATCTGTGTTTTGGGCTTGAATATTTTTCTTTTTTCTTTTGGAAGAAATAGTAATGCATTCAATTATTGAGAAGCGATATTACAAAGATATTATTGTGGTATGTAATCTGTAGAGCTAAGTCACATCCTTAGCATAGAGCCATAGGCCTTAAGTTGAAGAAAGTATCTCCTATATCAAGCATATATAACATGTCTTTAATAATATATGAATCTCACATAATTATGAGATCTATATATTATGATAGTTAGGTTTCATATAATCGATACATAAAATAATTATTACTTAAGTTGACGTAAAACAAAACATGATGATTCACTTAAAACATGATTATTTCTTCTCTTTTCTCTTGTCTCTTCTCTGCTCTGCAGTGAGCTCTCTCCCCTTCTTCCTCTTTCTTCTTTTCTTCTTGGGCCCGTGTGGGCTTGTGGGCCTATGTGGTTGTGTGGGCTTGGGGAAATACATTTTTTTGGGTTACAATACTAATGATTTGTTTTGAGAAAATAATGTAATACAAATAATTTGTAGAGTTAGAATGTTAAATCACATGCGAGATGAACACCACATAAAAGGACTTACAAATTTTGCAAGCTCATTTGTTTAGTAAGAGATAACATAATTGCTTAACAAGTAACAGCACCTTTGTTTTCTCTCATCTTGTCTTTTCTAACATAGACGGTGTTATTTGGAAAATAAGATCAAAATAGCATTATATTGACTTTTATCAATTTTACGAATAGCATTATTTAATTATATAACAAAAAACAACAACAAAATGGTAGTTAAAAGTAAAAATAACAACGTAGACACTCAGTCTATCTCTCATATGAGACATATTTTGATATTTACAATAGCTCACAATCTGCTACTAGTTGCATATCATTTGTCCATGGTGTGAGCCTGTGAGGTAATGCTTTTCTACTACTCAACCAACATATATCACAAATCACAATACAAAGATGCCTTAAGCACCAATGTTCTAAGACGCTTTTTCTTAAATATGCACCTAACTTTATATATTACCACTAAGGGACCAAGTTCATTATACCAAGTTAAGGAACTTGTATATAACTAATCGCTACACAATTTGCAGGCCCACACTTCAATCATTTAGCAACAATACACTTCTAATTGTCACATACACCATATTCCTTTCATGGAATAAACATATTAAATTTCAACTAATCAATGTGAAAACAGCAAGATAACATTTTCTTAGTCACTTGAAAAACTTGTTAAAGGAGAAAGGAATAAAATAAAGGTTCCGTGCATAGGATTACAAGTTTGGCATGCATATTCTACCCCTTACATATTAGGATTTTAAAGATTACGTAAAGCTAGACAAGTATAAAACTTGCTTGCAATGCCTAAGTGGGTGGGAAGTTAGGCTTCTATGCAATTCTAACACCTTTGAATGCTACAATCAATGCTTGACACCAATAAAGAACTGGAAATTTTAGATTATATGGATGCATGCCAGTCAATTTTGTGGAAGTCCTCGTTCTAGTTGCCACATTTCAACGGTGACTGCAGCTAGTTGATTGCAATCATTTTAAAACATTGTGATTGAAGAGAAGCTTCTCAAGAAGAAAAGGGAAACTAGCTTTTAATTAAAAAAACCCTAAACCTTACCAAACAGTGCATGAACCCAAATATCCACAAACACCTAACATAAATCTCTTTTATGATTGTATACACTCCCAAATTCTTAGGTTTAGATACTAATCCCTTTCTCCTTTTCTTTTTCTTTTTAACCATATATACTATGTTCCTTTAAATTAATTTTTTTTGGAGTGGGGAAAGATGCATGTTTAATTTAATTCTAATAAAAACATGTTTCATGTCAGAAACGTAAGTTTAGTCCCTAGTGAATTATATAATTCATAAGATATGATATAGTCCATATCCAATCAAATAATACAACTTGTAGTTTTTTTTTTTATGACAGACTAACATGTTTATGTAGTGTCAAAATCATAGGTAGTATCTAGCTAGTATATTATAAACAGTTCGTAAAATAAACACTAGTCCAACAGTTCGAAGAAGAAGCTCCAGGCGGAGGCAAAACAGGCGCAAGTCCAGGAAAGGTCATGTTAACACCCTAGCACGAAGATGCCGGTCGTCTGGATATCTCGTCTTTCATCATACACAGTTACAGGTCATAGCTGTAACGCTCAACATCCCACTCAGACCTGGCCTACGTCATTCTTAGGGTAAACTAAGCCTCATTCGTTTGTTGCTCTGCTACCCATTGATCCTTTCTCGTCAAAAGGGTGGCATTTGCTTTGGCCTACACCTCACCAAAAGCATCCTGGAGGCGGGAGAACTCACCCTAAAGCTCTCTTCCTCTCCGCTCATGTTGGCCCAAAAACTGTTAAAAGCAAGACCACCCATCCCTTGCCCACTCAGGATCTTGTTTGCACCAATTAACGGCCCCAGTGAGTCAAGTCGAAACCAATCTCAATAAGAGATATCTACGCAAAGAAATAATTGAGATCCTATGTAATTGGTATTGCATGCAATACAGTGGTTGAAATTGAAAGTTAACTTCTTAACTTTCAATCTCAATCACTTAATAAAAAATTGTTAAAAAATTTAAAAAGCAAAAAGTGAAAAACTTGTAAAAGGGAAAAAGGAATTGCAACCCATGCAATGAGTATTGCATGGGATCTCAATACGCAAAGAAACTAGAATGCAATCACTCCTACCCTAAATAGATCATAGGGTCAAGGGACCCATCTTTCAAGTCAATAGTCATAATCGCGGGCGAATCCTAAGGAGTAACCAAATCATACCTTCTCTCTCGTAAATGGCTCCCACATGTGTGGCAAACAAAACATACATCCCCCTTCTTTCCCATCATACACGTAAATCACTCCCCATTTCCTTTTTTTTTTTTTCCCCACCACCCATGTACCCCCTGCCTTTCTTTTTTCTTCTCCCCCACCACACACATACATCCCCTCACCCATGTACCCCTCTTTCTTTTTTCTTCTCCCCCACCACACACATACATCCCCCCTCACCCATCTTTTTTTTTTTCTTTCCCCCACCACCACCCATGTACCCCCTGCCTTTCTTTTTTCTTCTTTTCTTTTTTCTTCTCCCCCACCACACACATACATCCCCCTCACCCATCTCATTTTTTTCTCTCATTTCCTCCTCACAATTCACACCCCTCCCCCATTTCTTTTTTTTTCTCTTTTATATAACATCCAAACATTACAAATAAAAGAAAAGGAAATAAAAGAAAAAACATAATGTGACATAAAATCCAAACATTACAAATAAAGTGTTGGAAAAAGCACATCATAACAAGTTTACATTAAACAAAGAAAAAAACATTACTAACGATCATTCCAAATCATCCCTGGTTCTTTGATACAAAATGAGAAAATGAGAATATTTTTTCAAAGATAAAAGAAAGAAAGAGAAAAAATAGGGAACACATCAAAAAAAGAGAAAAAGTAGGGAACAAAAGAGAGGAAGGAAAATAAAAGAAAGAAAGAGAAAAATTAAGCAGGAAAAAAAGAATTGTTCGAGTAATAAATTGTTATAAGTGAGTCTCATTTACTTTAGCAAAAATTAAAAGTAAAAGCTAGAATCATAATCCAAAATATTTTGGATTCTGACTTCTACTCTAGAAATGAGAATTTGCAAAATGCATTCTACCTATAATGCATTTTGCATTTTCCAAAGTTCCAACCAAACATCTCAGATTTTTTACAGAATGCATTCTATGCATAAAAATCCATGAAACCACTTTTAAGTGGAGGATCAAACACAGGCTTAGCCTGTGTTTGATCCTCTATTTTGGGAATGCATTCTAGAGAATGCATTCGTTAGAATGCATTCTCTAGAATGCATTTTGCTGAAAATAATGCGTTTGGTAAAATATTGAAATTGTTTATAAGAATTGATTATGCTGAAAGGAATTGTGTTTGGTTGGTATTTTGAAAAATGCATTCTTCCTATTAAATAATATATTATTAGTATACATTATGTAATTAACATTTTTTTTTTTTAAATATCTCAATACAAGGCTAAAAATATATTTACTACCAATACAAAATTAACAATGTAATAAAGAAATAAAGTATTACGTTGTGATTTAAATTAATGTCTACTAATAAAAAAAATAGGTCATGATTTGTGCACATCTCCTTGCACACATTTTTATAAAATTTGAATAATGTAATAAAAAAATATAGAGAAATGTGTATTGTGTGTGCAATAGAGATATACACAAACCATTTATGATAAAAAAAAAATATCATAGACATCCTCTAAATAAATTTTCACAATTTTACACCAGAGCTCCCTGGTTCTTTGATACAAAATGAGAAAATGAAAATATTTTTTCAAAGATAAAAGAAAGAAAGAGAAAAAATAGGGAACATATCAAAAAAAGAGAAAAAGTAGGGAACAAAAGAGAGGGAAGGAAAATAAAAGAAAGAAAGAGAAAAATTAAGCAAGGGAAAAAAGAGTTGTTCGAGTAATAAACTGTTGTAAATGGGTCCCATTTACTTTAGCAAAAATTAAAAGTAGAAGGTAGAATCAGAATCTAAAATATTTTGGATTCTGATTTCTGCTTTAGAAATGAGAATTTGCAAAATGCATTTTAGACAAAATGCATTTTACATTTTCCAAAATCCCAACCAAACACCTTAGATTTTTTGTAGAATGCATTCTATACATAAAAATCCGTGAAATCACTTTTAAGTAAAGGATCCAAACACAAGCTAAATAGATAGAGAAACCAAGAAATAATTTAGATCTTTTCTTAACTATTTCAGAACAGTAAATGAATATAGCAAACAATTGTATATATTAAATTATGAAATAGTTAAAGGAATAAAGCAAATCCAACTCAAATAGTTAAAGGCAACTCAACTTATATATATTAAATTCTGCCAATCCAACTCAAATTCTAACTTCCTATACAACCAAAACTTAATCATAATCAATCAAACCCAAAAGAAAGCAAAAGATTATTACCTGTCCTTACTTGATACTGCCGCTTTTCTCTCTAAAAATAAAAAATAAAAAATCAAGATTTGCATATTTAGAGACCTCTCTTTGGTGAGAGGGAGAGAGAGATATACGGTGATACCTCTGTATGAGCAATTGATCCACGTCTCATGAGCTAAGTTTTCGGTATTGGGGTCTTGATTTTTTTTTTCCACAAAGACATCTTTCGGGCAGAAGAAGTAATACTGGCAGAGATGTGCAGCAAAAAAAAGAAAACCAAATATCAAAACTCCAAATCAAAATCGAGAAAAAAAAAATTGAAATTGGAAACCCATAATCAAATTGAAATCTGAATTGAGCCTCACCGGTGCAACGGCATTGATCGCAGAAGAATCGTAGAAATATCTTGACGCATCTTCAATGAATGGATGAAATATATATGCGGCACTATGTGTCCACCGGATTTGGAACGTTTCAAGGAGGGGCTGTTACAAAGTATCTAACGTTTCCAGATTTGAAGCAGATTCATTTTGTCTTTAATGTCAAACATGAGAATAACGGCTGAAATAAATGTGATTTTCATATTTGGGAAGTTTCAAATGTGAGAAACCCTAGTCGGTTGGGTGTGATGGGGAGATGAGGGAGTCTAGAGAGGGAGAGAAAAACTGAGAGGAAGATGAGGAGTCCAATCAAGAAAAAGAAAAGAGGAGAAGGGAAAAGAAATGAGGGAGATGAGGAGGTGTGTGAGATAGTCAGCGTTAGATTAGTGAAAGTGTGAGAGAGAAAGTTAAAAATAGGGAAGGATGTAAAAATAGGGAAGGATGACTTAGACTCTTGTGGGTGCAGGAATTCTGATGTGGCAGTGTTTGGAGGAGGGCAAACACTTTCTCTTTGCTTCGAGATTTAATTTATACTAGCGTATTACCCGCGCAATGCGCGGGATACACTTATTTAATATGAATAACAAAAACAGTAAGATATGTTAATTTGTAGGTATAGTAGTTAAATTTATAATAAAATTTAATGTACTATATTGTGTATATAAATTACTCTTATTTAAACCATTGAAATATATTTGAAAAAAATTACATCAAGTCAAATGTATAATGATTAACTACATTAAACACATAGAAAAAGTTTATATGAAAATACAAATATAGGTTAGTAGGAAGAAGTTGAAGTATCAATATCTTTAGTCAGGCATTAATTGTTTTCCAGCTGCATTTGCCATTAACCTGAATTCAAAATTTAAAATATATTAGTTTTGTATTATTAATTGGAACTTAAAAAACATATATTTTTCCATTGGTAACATATAGATGAAAAATATGATTGATGTAGAATTTATAAGTACATACCTTGTGACGATTTTGCATAACTCTTTGTACATTAAATGGTCTATGTCAGCTTGGGACTTTAAAAACTGCCATTTAGCATCCAAATTTTAAAATAATTGTCTCATGAAAGTACATGTAGAAATAGATTAGTAATAATTTTATACCTGTGTTATCACCATATCGTTTAATCTTTTTTTTTTTCCTGTCTTTATTCTCATATACGTTTGAACTGTCAATTGAAGAAGAACAAAATAGTTTGTAAATGTTTGGATAACGTATTAACTAATACCCAATCCAAAATGATGAAGTAACACACCTTTCATATAATTGTGAGATCAAGACTCGCTTCACTAATCTCCATAGGTGTATCTTGTCAGTTTGAACAGTACATCCCCAACCGAGGGAATATATTCGTAATTTCACTACCTAATCCATATAGATGACAATTGTTATTCCAATTCGAATAATATTATAATCGAAAAATTATGATGATCGAACATAACATTAAGACATGTACCTTGTTATGAATAGATCCTAAGTTTGATATTGACTGGCTGGTCTTCCACATCTCCCAGAGATCGGTGTCATCAATCTAAGCCATGTTCAAATAAGTGTAACACCACAAACACATTCTACTAAGGTTTTTTTAATTAAATGAAAGTTTTAATGTCTTCTAGTTTCAAGGCATTCATTCAAAAAAGACATATGGAGTACTTTTAACACATACCTTGCTACTACTAATTGCACCATTTTTATGAATGGTCAATCCCCTGAATTTTTTTTTACGATCATCCAATATTGGTTTATGCATCATTGCATCCTTCCTGTTCACATTATAAAACAAAACCGCTATTAAAAGAGAGTTAGGAAAATAATTTTTATTTCCTTCTTAAAAAAGCTTGCAAACAGAAGAGCCAAACAAAACCTGAAAATAGTGCTTTAAGTTTAACATATTTTTTAAAAAATATATAAAACACACATTTAAAAAAGGAAAAAGAAATTAATATTTAATACAACATAGATTATTTAATGAAACACATGAAAGTTAACAAACTAAGAAGAAAACATATAGAAGTTAACAAACCAAAATATTAAAGTTGAATATTTAACTACCTCTTTGAAATAGAAGGGAAAACAAATGTTACGTCAAGGTTTCAAGTCGTATTTATATGGAAAAAAAAAAAAATTAAAGAACTTGTATTAGGTGTTATACTCAAAAATTCTAAGATAGGAGAAATTTTATTCTCAGATATTTAAATCCCACTCAATCTATCTAGCATTGAATGCACAAATTTAGCTAAAAAAAAAAGAGCTAGAGCGTGAGAGAAATGTTTATATTCTTTAGCAATAAAAACAATTCTTTGCTTGTAGGATTTTAGAGATGGGCTTATTGGGTTAAAGAAGAAGGCAACCCGGTCCATCACTGAACTGGGTAGGGTTTCACTTTAAAAACCGGGTCGGGTTGACCCGACCTGCCTCTTTTCTTTCTCATCTTTTCTCCAGCCGCCCCCCCTTTCCTTCTTCGTTTCTCTCTTTTCACTCTCCCTCTAATCTCACTCTATCTCACGGCTCGGACCAAGACCTCCATGGCCAAGGTCATTGTTCTCTCACCGGCACCATGCACCGCCGGCGCCGCTCACCACCGCCACCATTAATGGAGGTTTTTGGCTCGACTTTCTCTCTCTCTCTCTCTACTTTTCTCTCTCCCTCTCGGTTGCTCTCTTCTCTTTTCCTCTCGGTTTTTCAGTTCTTTATTTTTTCTCTCACCCGGCTTTGAATGGTGAGTTTGGAATGGTGTGATCCGTGGTGAACCTATGTTTGGGTTTCGGATTGGGTTTTGGTGATGGGTTGTTATCTTTGGCCGTGGGTGATGGGTATGGGTTTGGTTTGTTTGGGTGAACCTGTATGTGGGATTGGTGTTTTGTGAAAAGTCAAGACCAATGAGGTCTTGGGTTTGTGGATTTGTGTATGGGTTGTGGGTTTTGTGTGAACCCGTGTATGGATTATGGATTGTGGGTTGTAGATGACGATGTAGTGTGAATCTGTACATGTGTATTGTTTGATTTGTCAAGTGTGAGGCAAGCCATGTGTGGGCTTGTGATCATCGTGGTGGATAGGTGCTTTTGTATGCATGTGAATGAGATTTATGAGCAGATTACCATTTTGTATTGCCCTTGTTGCCATGTCTGTTCTTTTGATTCATTCCCAATATTTGTATGTGCAGAGTCATAGAAATGCATATAAAGAAGATGTGAGTGAGTGACTTACACTGTCAAAGTTGAAAATTTGAAGTCCAACAACGAAAAGAGAGACTCAAATCTGCAAAACCCAGAAAGAGATTATACATCAGAACCAAAACCAATTCAAATTTATAGAGTAAAAAAGGTAAAAGAATTCCACATACGCCATTTCCAAGAAAGTTTGAAGTTTCAAATATAAAACAAACAAACGTCAATTAATTGAATGAAAAATAAATTACAAAGAGAAATGGTGGGAACTGCACCAACCGAATAAAAGAGAGTCATGTGGAATGGAAATGATGTAATTGTTGATTATTGATCATTATCAGTTACTTTATTAAACATCATATCACTTGATAAATTTAAACAATAAAGACACTTGCTTTAATTTAGTGTTTTAATTGCTGATGTGGCAGCTTAGTGTTTTAATTGCTGATGTGGCAGCCACATCAGTTTGTCTGACACTTGGCAGAACCTCAGTTAAAGGTTTCTGCTTTTATATATATATATTGATTATAGATTAAAACCACAACACGATAGATCGATTAACGTTTCCAGTAATGTTTTGCCAACCCTTGTGAGATACGCATGAGCCAAGTGGGCAATTGCCTGAGAGCCATGCACTTTGTTTAGTTATAAAATAGGGCGAAGGGCCAGCCAGCCAGCCTAGCTAAGTGCATTGAAAGTTGAAAGTTGAAACCCAATTTGTGTTGGGAATATTAGCTAATATTCCTAGAATCCGTGGGAGCAAGAAAATAAAATATTTGTGGAGAAGAACACGACAAGAAAAAATTAACACGCGCAGCACAACACAGAGAATTTATGTGGTTCGGCAACATGTCTACATCCACCAGAGACAACAGGGAGAAAGTTTCACAATAATAGGGAGATTACAATGTTTGGCATAAAAGCACTCTCTCTAGGCCCAAACTCCATGTGCACCCAAGTGCACTCTCACATATAAAGAATAAAACACTGAAAACGCTATCTCTTTTTATTCTTCTTCTTGTATGGCACTCGTACTGGAAACTCTTTGCTGCTCACAGCTGCTCTCTGCAGCTTGCACTACTGCTTTCTACAGCTTGCACTTTTGTGCTGCACACTATTGCAGCACTTTCCCTCTAACATAGCTTTCTCCTTGAACTACATTATTGTTCTCCTTGGCTGTCTCTACAGCTTTCTCTTGGTGCTTCTTTGCACATAGCACTCAGCACATAGCACACTTTGATGTTGCTCTCTTCATTCATTTTATAGAGAAATTGCCATGACAATTTCTCTCTCTATTTCTTTCTCTCTTGCACGTGTTGCAGCCCACGAGGAGACAAGGCATGCTTGAATTGCTGCCCACCTATTCCATACGGATTCAGATGTTCTAGAGTTCTTAGGGTACTCTACAAGGTAGAGTTATTTAAATCACAACCTTTCATTTAAAATAAATAGTCAAAATATTGCCACATCATTAATCCACTACTAAAAACTTAAATTAGTATTTCAAATGCATTAAAACACTTCTTAACTGCTAACATTTATCTATTCTAAAAAAAACTAATAACGTTTATCTATTCTAAAAAAAACTGTTAACGTTTATCAAACGTTGGTTCTCTTTACTTTTTTGTTTTACCGTTTATCTCTTTTCCCTGTAATAGACATTAACACAACAACACATCCTGCCATTTTCTTCTCTAAAATCTAAAAGACTACTGCCAAACGGTAGATCTATTAAATTCAACCTCTTAAAATCGTCCATGGATAATTGATAAAAGGCCAATGGATGCAATTGTTTGCTCCATTTATAAGTTAAAAAGATTTGAAAATTTTAAGAATGAAAATGAGTGTTTGGATTAATGATTTTATTGAAGAGAATGACATAATTTTTGTTGTGTTGATGTTTGCTCTAGAAAAAAGAGAGAAACGACAAAACAAAAGAATAAAGATAAACGGTGTTTAATAAACATGAGCACTTGAGAAGTGTTTTAATGCATTTAAAATACTAATTTAGGTTTTTAGTAGTGGATTAATGATGTGGCAATATCTTAATTTTTTATTTTAAATAAAAGATTAACATTTAAAGAATTCTATTTTCTAAAGTAACCTAAAAATTCTAAAAAATCTCAATTCATTCCATTGGCACATAACTCATCATTAATGAGCTTGTGGCACTAAGAGAAATTACAGTGACAATTTCTCTCTCTCTTTCTTTTTTTTTTGAGTTTATCTCTGTTTCTCTCTTTCACATGTTGCAGCCCACGGGAGACAATGGCTCATCAATTTTCCCCCCCACCTATTCCATTGGCACATAGCTTGCCGTGACAATTTCTCTCTTTCACATGTTGTGGCCCACATGTACGAAGCATGTTTGAATGACTCATCAATTTGCCAATCACCACTATCTTTATATCAAAAAATAAAAAAAATTTGCCAATCACCTTTAATGAGCTTGTGCCACTAAGGCAACAATTTTCTATATTTGTGCAGTTTACTTTCAGCTAAGGTGAGAACCAATTTCTTAAAGTAGCCGACACGTAAGAGTTGTAGGAACATATGAGTTAAAATCCCATATGCCTCCACCGACGTGTAATACATGCACCATTTTCTTCTTTCTTTCGAATATAAGCCACAATTGTTGACTAAGTAAACATGAACAGTGATCCCATGTGATTAGGGCCATCCAACCATTTTGGCTCAAGCCAAATCCAATTTGAGGCTTTTAACCTATTTTATTATATTAAATTAATATTTATTAAATTTTTTTTATTGGAATTTTATTCTTGCTAATTATTGATCACACTTGCATTTTGGCACCTAAGGAATTTGTAAATCTGAGGAAAAAAATGTAATAGATTTTTTTTTTTTAAAGTGAGATTTAGAAAGAATTTTAAAAAAAGATATATATATATATATATATATATATAATATATATATATGTTTAGAGAAAGAGAAAAATTATATTATAACATCATATCTTAATCACTCATTGATCCAATAAATTAGTCAATAATAATAATAGAGTTAAGGGGAAAAAACAATGTCATTAAAAAAAGAAAAAGGAAAAGGAAAAAAACATAAGGACAATAATTGGCCACGTGAGTGGTTTGGTAGGTGAGAATTGAAAATATCTCACTAAGGTTAAATTTGGTCAGTAGTAGCTCACGTGAGCACCAAAAAAGAACAAAAAAATTAAGAGAGAAAGAGAGAGAGAGAAAAAAAAGAAAAAAAAAAAAACCACTGCAAGTGTAGCGTGAGAGTTGAGGAGAAAGAAAAAAAATGGAGAAAAAGAGAGATCAAGAAGAAAACTGAAGCTATTTGACTTCAACGATTTTTCTTTTCTCTTTATTCCAAAATTCCTTTAAATTGGGGCCTGTGGGTATTTTTTTTTCTTAAATTTGGGCCTTTTTTTAGTGAGTTTTTTTTTTTTTTATTTTTTGGGGCCTCAAGCAATGTTTAACTTGCTTATAAGGTGAATCGGCCCTGCATGTGATGCATCATTCATGTGACCAAATACAAGGAACACCAAAACCCAACAATTTGCTAAGTAGAGCCTAGAGGCATGAAGAAAAGAAGTTCATTTTTGTGTTGTTTCAACTTCTTCAAAGGAGAGGATTCATCGGACGATCCAACGCAGTCAGAAACGGTATATCCAAGTGATAGCGACAACCGCTTTGGTGTTGTGGGTGACCGCCATGTTAACACTAAAGCTGACGAAATCATCGCCAAATTCCACAACAAAAATCAAGACATTGACGATCGTGATGTCAAATCAGACGATGTAAATTAAGGTTAGTAATTGGTGAAGCAATTATATATGATCCAACAAATAAAGTAATTAGTTAATGGTCACAGTTTTCTCATGCAGATGCATCTCGATCTTTTGTTGTTTCTTAATTTATACTGTGATATATAATCTACCGATTATAAGTGTGTGTGGGCTTGCGCGTGACTGTGTTGGGACCAGAGCTTTTGGAGAAAAATAATAGTAAGACAAAGTCAGAGAAAATAAAGACAATCTTCCCATCTTTTAAGATATCAGTTTCATCTTTTCGTTCACATACAAACTAATTTAATATTGATAGATACCTTAAAAAACTAATAAGACCTATAATAAAACTAAAAGAAATCCATGGTATTGACTATTGAATACACCTGACTAGTGTACCATAATATATATCTCTCACTCTAACCTACAAATCATCACTAAATATTTGTAAAACTTTGGAAAAAGTCAAAAAAGATGAAACTGATATCTTATAAATTTTTCAAAAATTAAATTTGTCACTTTTAAAATAAGAGACGGAAATTCAACTTGGACCAAATTTTAGAAAGGAAAAATGTATACATGTACATGTCATTTCTATGCTATGTTTGTATTATGGTAACTATGAAAAATTGTATTTTTCTTAAAAATTTCACCAGCACCATAGTTATTAATATTGTTGGCCAAATTTCTTTTATCAAATCTAATTAACCACACGTGGGTTGTTACCAAGACTCAACAAAGGATTAAAGGGTAAAAAGAAAAACACTCAGATACCATTATGATTTATGTGGCATTGTGCGACTTTGTGGGTTTTTTTTTTTTTTTGGAATATTGCAAAGTGGTAAAAATAAATTATACCTCTTTTGTTATTATATACGTAGTGACCTACGGTATAAAAATTATTAAAATTTATTTTCATTGATAATTTCATAATAATTATTAAATAATTTGATTTTTTGTCTCTTTCTCTTTCACATGCAGTTTGTGTCTGTGTGTGACTTTGTATAAATTATTAATAGTGATTAATTAACAGCAGGACTTACGGACCAACCTTTGAATGAAGATTGGGCATCAGTTGAAGTCTGAAGATGGTGGCAAAGGAGGATAAATAAGCTTATCTATTGGTTTTAATTTGGTTTTGTTGGCTTGGTGCCTACTAGGTAATCTCCATATTGTATCTTCATGTGTTGTTTGAATAAATTAAAAGACAATATAAAGCCATTATATATGATCTAATTATCCCAAATTGTCACAGTTTATATATATATACTTATGCAGATGTGTCTACGTTTATTGTTTCTTTATAATGTAATATAATCTATTCTTGGTGATGGACCTGCTTGCTTCTAGTCCATTCTCTGGTGGTTTGAATACTATGTTTCACTGGCTTTACAACCATGAAATGACTATCCTTTTTTTTCTGAATAGTGAGTACTTTTATCATTATTTGACTGATAAAAAATAGAAACTACCCTACGAGATACAACGCACCTTCTCTTTTCACTTTTCCATGATTCTTTATTCTTATATTCTCGCATGATGGAAGGTCTCGCGCGCTAGCTCTCTCACTTTTTTCTCTTATTCGGTTTTAGCTAGGTTCGTTCGTTGACAACCACAAATTAAGACCAAAGAATGCATTAAAATTAATCACTAAGGTTGCATTATTGTTACCCCCGTTTGGCTTCTCAGGTTAATTAGTATATATGCTACATTGCTAAAATTCTACTAGTAGTACTGTTGAAGCTTTCCTTGCCTATAAGATGGCATCCAAGATATTGTGAATCATGTATTATAATTTTTATTTCACTTAATTATGGCAAACAGCATGCATGGAGTAAATTTATTCTTTTCTTAATAGCTTAAACTCTTCAATTAAGAGAAATGGTATTTATCAGATAATGACATTCCATAGGCATAATCTTGAGTTTGATTTATCCTTTTGTAGTTTAGTTATCCCTATAAGTTTATATCTCTTCACATGAGAACTCAAAGTCATTAAAAGTGCTTAATTGTAGCCATTGACCATTCTTTAATCACGCGCTTGAAAAGTGAGGCCTCCACAATGGTGTGAGTGTGACTACTTTCTTTTTCTTTTCTTTTTAAGTTTGGATTCCCTCATCATTTATGGATTCTCAAATAGCATACAGTGGTACGCATAGGAGATGAAAGCCAGGTCCGGATTTGGAAAGATAAATGGAATCCCATACCCACCAGCCTCACTCAACTTAGAAATAGCTAGCCAAGTACAATCAAGTGTCATTGTTAACTACCACTTGTGCAGCACTTTACAGTGAGGAAGATTTTTGACCATCGTTTAGGTGGCAAATTGAGAAATAGCCAAGTACAATCAAGTGGCAAACATACGATTAGGTGCCAAATTGAGACACAAAAAGGTAAATTCTTGGGGATATGAAATAGTGTAGAGGCCAAGGGGAGGATGCTCTAATTTTGGTTTATAGTAAACTAGAGTAACAAAATTTGGGCTGTTTTTGTGCTTGTGGAAGATCTACTTCATAATGCATATAGGGAATCATGGAGATTTGGGCTGGACTGGGTCAATTGGACCGGATTGCTGGAACAAAACTTCACCGGATTTGGAATCATTTGGGCTGGTTTGAAATGAACAAAACTTCTTTTAATCTGCAACTTTTTTTCTTGGGCTTGAATTTCTTTTTGTTTGAGGCAAAATCATGAATTACATTTGCATTTTGTCTTCTGTTCTGCTCCTCTCTCTTCCTTTTTTTCTTTCTTCTGTCTGCTCCGTGGCTTCAAAGCCGACTCGCGTTTGTCTCTCTCTCTTCTCTTTCTTCTTCTTCCTGGCCTGGCTTCTTCTTCTTCTTTTGAATGGTTTGTGTGTGATTTTGCTTTATGTGCTGGTCTGGTTTTGAAGTATACTGTGAAAGTTTGTAAACTATTTTCTGTTAGCTTTAAATTTGCTTAGCTTTTAACTTGTTTGGCTGATATACAACGGCAACGGATGTGAGTGTTTTAAAAAGTTTAAAATAGAAAAAACACAAATTTTAGCTTAATTTTAAGCAATCCACTAGGAATGGTCTAAAACTCACTTTTTTAGATAGAAGGATATTTTAACGCATTTTTTAGGGAAAAAAAAAAAATCAACAAAAAATCAAATAAATTGGTAACTTATTTTGCTTATATACAGTGTTTTTTAAAGTTTATCTTTCTCTAAGTATAAGTTTATTTTAAAACACTTTCGTTAAAAAAGTATTTAGTAAAAAGTCAAAAAAGCTTGTGCCAAACGCACAACATAGATACTAGTTTGGCAATATAACGTCTTTAACAAATAAAAAAAGAGGATATCTCATGCATTAGATAGATGTATATTTCTTTTCATTTTATTTTATTTTATTATTATTTTTTTTTTTTTAAGAAAAAGACCTAAGATATTTTTTACCCATTAAATATTTTATATTTATATAAACTAGCATATAACCCGCGTAAAGCGCAGGATCATCTATATTAATTTAGCCAATTCAATTACTCAAGTAAAAAATATAATCAAATACAAACATGATATATTATTAGCATTATATTTTAACTAAAGAGTATCTTAATCATATAAAAGAGAAAGCAAGATATTTTTACACAGTATAAATTAATTCAACCACTTCACATAAAGAATATAATCAAATAATACAAAGCATCATATTTTTATTTAACGTGTAATCACATAAAAGAGAAATCATATAAACTAAGAAGTGTATTTCAAGAAACCACTTTGCACTTGAAAGATGAAAAATTTAAAAGAGAAATATTTTTATTATAAAGGCTTTTTGTAAAGCAGTATTTGGTCTATAAAATAGTAAAACACACGCGTATAATGCAGAGATTGTTAATTTTTTAAAAAAAAAATTGTAAAAAAAATAATAAAACACACGTTTAAAAAGTTTTTATTATTATTAGGATTATGAAGATGTCTTTTAGTAGTAGGTGTTTATTATGATATTTTATGAAGATGTCTTTTTAGTTGTAGGAGACTTTTTTTTTTTAATTATTATCTGTTTCTATAAGAGAATTATTTAAACTTGATAGTCATCAAACAAATTAATTATGATACTATATTAAGATGTATTAAAAAAAAAAAAAATCAAACGTTCAATACCTTCAATGACTATCAATATGTGTCATACACTCATACTCAACTTTGTATGAATCATAATTCTACTAAAAGACTTCTTTTAAAAAATTCATTGTCCTAATCATAATTCTACTAAAAGACTTCTTTTTAAAAATTAATTGGCCTATTATTAAAAGAGTTCCTAAACAAATTTAATTCCATAAAAAATAGTAATAGTCAAACGCATATTTTTCAAAAAATGATCGGCAGGAAAGGACATTTATTCTACACATTGTTTAGTTTTTAATTTGGTGTTGATCATTAAATTGAACTAATCTAATCTTCTTCTTTTTTTAAATAATAATAATCTTAGATAAGTATATTTTATTAAGATGTCTTTTAGTAGTAGGAAATTTATTTTAAAGAATTTGTAATTATCTGTTTTAAATTTAAAAGAGAAATATTTTTATTATAAAGGCTTTTTGTAAAGCAGTATTTGGTCTATAAAATAGTATAATCACATACAATGGAAATTTTAGAAATAGAGAAAAAAGAACAGTAAATGTATCAATTATAATTTGACTTGGATTTTTCTTTTCTTTTCTGTTAATTATACGTGCATTAACAAGCATTAGAAAAACAAATAAGTTTGCCTAACCTTTCAATTTGCTTGAGTATTTGAACTTGTTTGGATCTCTTCTAACTCTGTTTGTAGAAAAACAAATAACTTACTTCCTTGAGTAAATTGGGTTTGCAGAGAAGACTATTGTTATTTTTTCTGTAACTGATTTGCAAGGGAAGAGAATGAATAATAAAATAGAGGTAGCGTTTCAAATAATAAAACACACGCGTATAACACAGAGATTGTTAATTTAAAAAAAAATAAAAAATAATAAAACACACGTTAAAACATATTTAAAAAAATATATAAAATATATATAAAACACACGTTTAAAAAAAAAAAAAATTGGTGTTGATCATTAAATTGAACTAATCTAATCTTCTTCTTTTTTTAAAAAAAAAAAAAAAAAAAAAGTAATTTTAGATAAGTATATTTTATTAAGATGTCTTTTAGTAGTAGGAAATTTATTTTAAAGAATTTGTAATTATCTGTTTTTATTTAAAAGGTTTTTGGCATGAATTAAAATTTATAAAAACATACAAACAAAAAATACACGTTGTTCAAATTTTTTTTTAAGATATTCTATGTTCATTAAAAAAAATATATAAAACACACGTTTAAAAAGAAAAAAAAAATTTGGTGTTGATCATTAAATTGAACTAATCTAATCCTTTCTTTAAAAAAAAAAAAAAAAAAACTAATTTTAGATAAGTATATTTTATTAAGATGTCTTTTAGTAGTAGGAAATTTATTTTAAAGAATTTGTAATTATCTGTTTTTATTTAAAAGGTTTTTGGCATGAATTAAAATTAATAAAAACATACAAACAAAAAATACACGTTGTTCAAATTTTTTTTTAAAGATATTTTGTGTTTACCGTTTGATAAATAAACTGGATTAAGTCAAATTATTAAAACAACGTATCACTTGGGAAATAAAAACAATTGATAGACATGCCACTTGTCATGATGTAAGATATTCTTGGTTTTAACGTTCATGTCTTCTACTATTATATATTACTAGTCACTAACCCGTGCGATACATGGGATTGTTTAACAAAAGTTATATATTTTCACTTCGTGTCATTTAAGAATAAACTCTAACTATCTTAATGATGAAATAAAAAAATAAAATAAAAAATCATTCTTTCTCCAAAATAACTCATTAGGATGGAATCTGGTTATTAAAATTCTATACATAACTTGGCAAAAATTTATAATGTGTAAGCCTCTTCTATAAGATGAAACAAAGAAACACTACTTTAACTGGTACCGTTTGCCATCATCAATATTGTTTAAAGAATCACATATAAGATTCTTTTACAAGAAGTCATACACAATGCAAGGGTAATTATTAGGTACTCCGGAAGTACATTAAATGCGTACTCCCTCCTCTCACAGAAGTTATGGGTCCTTCTAATTAAATTCATGATGAGACCCACCACTTCTGTGAGATGAGGGAGTACACATTTAATGTACTCCCGGAATATCTAATAATTTTCCCACAATGCAAATAGTACTCCCTCCTTCCCAAATTATTAGTCTTGTTTCGAAAACTCAACTTTTTAAAGGAACATAATTTAATATCTTGTCTCTTCAATAAATAAATAGAAGTTTCCAAAACTACCCTTAAGCAAATTTATCAAATATTTCCTACTCTTATTTCCCAAAATTGGCAACAAACAATTTTGGAGTTTTCAAAAGCCAAATCATATTTCAAATAGAGTACAATAATAATTCTATTGACGCCAAGCAAAATTTTAGTGAAAAAGATTGGCGGTATTATTTTGCTTATATATCTAAGAACTTCCCTATTCTATCTTAACCCAACACAAAATTCTATCGGTGTCTTATCTCCTCCCCTCATTGTTATCCTTTCTTCAATTCTTATCTTTACATACAAAGATGAGTGACTTGCTTGAAACAACCCTTTTACAGCCCAAATAATAATAATAATAATAATAATAATAATAAAGAAGAAAATTGACCAATACAGAACCTCAAGCAATCTATGAAACTAAATTTTTTTACCTATAGTTGTAAAAAGAGAGCACGATAAATAGGGACTAAATAGGCAGGATCTATCTAGGGGAAGTTTTGAAATCTTAATACTTTGCATATAAAGTACATCAAAAGGCAAAGCATTAAGGGCCTTGAACTTATTATGTGCACCAAGCTTTTAATGTATCCAAGAGCTCTCCTATCTTTTTATACCCCCAATCTCCGAATTGTTTTTCATTTTCCTTCTAGTATGTTTGTTTAATAACTTTGGAGACAATTATTGTAATAGACAATGAAACTTGTTTGGGCGTAGAAGAATACAACTTCGATTCCAAAGCCTTGATATCCCAATCTATAGAGGATTCTTGTGCTATGACTTGCAACATCTGAAGCTTCCATCTCCTTTATAGGATGCTTTGACCTCAACCTCTCAACAAACTGATTAAGCAAAATCATTAGCTAGATCAGTACCACAGACCAAGATATTCCAAAACTGAGAATGCAAATTCTTATTGGGCTGAAACTATGAATATTAGAGATGGGCTATTAAAGTAAACCTATGAATTACCTCTTTATTTGTATACGATTCAAGTGAATTTCCATATCTCTCAGTAAAAATAGTTTTAAAGGTCACAGAGTTCTCACAAACCAGAGAATCTTGCAGTGGCATAGATTAAAGATGATACAACTTCCTTGCATTCCTCAGGACAATCCCTATATAAGGTATCGGGGAAGCTATGTGAATTTCATAGTTATAATTCAAAATAGTTCAATTTGATAAAAAGGTATAAATTTTTTTATGCCTCATTTAAGTCCAAACTGATATGTAAACACAAATCAACACAAATTGAATATTAAAGCCCAAAATTAGCTCTAAAGCCTTGATAAGCTCTAAAGGATTAGTTCTTATATCCAAAAGACTATTTGTTTCTTATGAATCTGACAAAGATTCAGACTCTCCTTTAAGGCATAAAAAAACAATATAAGATGTATGAGTAACATATACAAACTACAAACGAAAGCTCTTAATCTGTGGACTTCGTTAATAAAGTGAATTTATTGAATAACTTCAATCCATTTGAAAGAAGCATATCTATATAGTGACAGCTCAAACAGTAGTCACCAACAAAAAGCCATTCTCCATTTAAGAACCCCCTGTTCAAACCTTCAAACGGGTAATATAACTTATAAAAAACAAAATGGTAATATATGATATAAAAAGCCTAGATTCAAAAAATCAAACAGAGATCAAGTAATATATCCCAAACCTTCGTAAGTACACCAAACCAATATAACAATTTTCAGACTCAAAGGCGCAGAGCTATTGAAACTAAACTCTAAATAAGCTGCGCCGGTGTGTACCAGATTCTCAGCCAGCTCTTTCATTTTCCACAGCATGAGCTGCAATTGGCATGTGGCCATCACATGCCAAAATAACCAAAAATAAGATATAAACATATTGAACGGCAAAACTCCCAAACCTTCTGATTGTTTTTTCTCAGCACCAAACGGATTCTCAATTAAAATTTTGAGAATAGAATACAACATGCAAAACCCATAAAAACCCAACATCCAAAATGACTAAATCAACAGTTAAAAGTATCTAAAAAAAATCCATACCAAAACCTACAAAGTAATCAAGAATTCTCAAATAAATAAAAAAGAAGAAGAAAGACTTACAAACATCGTCACGGCGATTGCCCATTTCCAAACCCACCGATGAACCTAAATTAAGAAAGAAAAGGAGTGAGACGGGGACCATTAGAATATCACAGAGAGAAGGGGGTTCGACAATGAGAAATTGAGAGGGGAAGGGACATCTATATAGAAAATAAATCACTGGGTTTTAATTTCAAAAGGGCTGCAATTGAAGGCAACGATAGGGAGAGGAAGCAAGAAAGAGAAAAAAAGAGGAAAGTAAAAATAAAAAATAAATAAATACCTGATAGAGGATTGAGAAAAAAGGATATACATGAAGAGAGAAACTATAAAGTAGAATTTTTTGAGAAGACAAAATCTGATGTGACAAGTTTTGGAGAAGTTAAAAACCTTTCTATCAGATTCAGCTTTTAAGTTATAGTATAATTATAGATAGATATAAGATGGTCAAGTGTTATCAAACCTTAGCAAAAAAAAAGACGAGTTATCCAACATGTTTCATGGGAAAGTTAATGACTGAAAATATTTCCATATTTATTAAAAAAAATCCATGTAATTTCTGTCATTGTCTATAAAATGTGGAATTGAGTAGAATAAAGGGCCCGTTCAAGAAGAGAACATATTACTTATCAAAAAAGAAGAGAACATATTACTTATCAAAAAAGAAGAGAACATATTACTTATTCAAAAAAAAAAAAAAGAAGAGAACATATTACTTATCAAAAAAGAAGAGAACATATTACTTATTCAAAAAAGAAAAGAAAAAGAAGAGAACATATTACTTAATTATCAAAAAAGAAGAGAACATATAACTTATTAAAAAACAAAAAAAAACAAAAAGAAGAGAACATATTTTGCAGTATCTTATTTACTTAAAGCTACGGCTGACCCAAATTCAATATGGTGCAACTGCAAGGCATCGTAATATATATATATCAATTAATCTCTTGGAGGTTGTTATAATATTTCCTTATCAATTAATCTCTTGGAGGTTGTTATAATATTTCCCCAACCACTATTAATATTAAAACCACAACGTAACACGACAGATCGATTAACGTTTCCAGTAATGATTTTCCAACCCTCGTGAGATACCCATGAGCCAAGTGGGCAATTGCCTGAGAGGCATACACTTTGTTTACTTATAAAATAGGACCATATAGGGCGTACGGTCAGGCAGCCTAGCTAGCTAGAGCCTAGAGGCATGAAGAAAAAAAAGTTCATTTTTTTGTTGTTTCAACATCTTCAAAGGAGATGATCCACCGCAGTCAGAAAAGATATATCGAAGTGATCGCGACAAGCGCCTAGGCCCCACCAAACCCCAGATGACAGAAGACACGGCCATTGGGACATGTCCAAGGACTATTTGGAGGAAGCAGATTTTTTTGGCATATGTTGCCGACAGAGTTCAGAAGCCACCATGCTACACTGAGATTAATTGTTCCAGCTAAAATGGTTCCAATGAACTGTATGCAAATGCAAAAGTAAGACCACATTAGAGTAGAAAGAAAGATATAGTTTCACTATCAATTTTAGAAAAAAATGATTTCTGCTTATACATGTTCAAAGTTATTAATTCTAGCACCAACAAAGTCATATAGCTGCACATATTTATGAAGTTAATGGACCAATTTGATTATGATATAAGATTGTCATAATAATGGCCAAATCGCCTGAAATTAGAACATTGAGATGCTTTCTTACATTGTCACATGCAATTTGTACCTTAGATGTACTAAAATTTTGAACAATTACTTATAGTATAGCTACAATTTCCACTTACTGCGCATATCTTTGGTCAGAAATTACTTCAAATTTCTATTGAGAGCTTGTATTTGTGAGATTTGTCTGTGTGTGCCTTTGTATAAATTATTAATAGTGATTAATTAACAGCAGGACTTACGGACCAACCTTTGAATGAAGATTGAGCATCAGTTGAAGTCTGAAGATGGTGGCAAAGGAGGATAAATAAGCTTATCTATTGGAGAATTCTCCAATGTAAATAAGCTTATCTATTGATTTTAATTTGGTTTTGTTGGCTTGGTGCCTACTAGGTAATCTTTGTAGTGTAAGCATATTGTATCTTCATGTGTTGTTTGAATAAATTAAAAGACAATAGAAAGCCATTATATATGATCTAATTATCCCAAATTGTCACAGTTTATATATATATATGCAGATGTGTCTAGGTCTATTGTTTCTTTATACTGTAATATAATCTATTCTTGGTGATGGACCTGGTTGCTTCTAGTCCATTCTCTTGTGCTTTGAATACTATGTTTCACTGGCTTTACAACCATGAAATGACTATCGTTTTTTGTCTGATTATTTGACTGATAAAAAATAGAAACTACCTTACAAATTAAGCACCTTCTCTTTTCACTATGATTCTTTCTTCTCATATTCTCTCATGTGGAAGGTCTCACTTTTTTTCTCTTATTCGGTTTAGCTAGGTTCGTTCGTCGACAACCACAAATTAAACCAAAGAATGCATTTTGAAATCACTAGGTTGCATTATTGTTACCCCCTTTTGGCTTCTCAGCAGGTTAATTAGTATAGATGCTGCATTGCTAAAATTATACTAGTAGTACTGTTGAAGAATTCCTTGTCTATAAGATGGCATCCAAGATATTGGGAATCATGTATTATAATTTTTATTTCACTTAATTATGGCAAACAGCATGGAGTAAATTTATTCTTTTCTTAATAGCTTAAACTCTTTAATTAAGACAAATGGTATTGTAACGCCCCGAACCCAAAGCATGAGTTCGACACGTGACAACAGCCGCACACCCATAAGGCGTGCCTTACAAGTGTGCCAGGCCTTACTAACAGATTCTAAAAAGAATAATATCCTTGATATAAAATCTCCAAATAAACATATTAACCAATAAGTTCAAATGAATTAAAATCCATACATTGCTATCTCAAATCTTAATAAGCAAAAGTCTATTACATAAAGTCCTTAATCAACAAATAAGAAATACTAATATTATTCATGCCTAGAAGTCCTTCTCACACAACTCCTCCGTAACGTCCGAGCTAACTAATCCTCAGAATTTGAAATGGGAAAGAAAAGGGGGGTGAAGCTGGGAGGCTCAGTAAATAACTATAGTTTGAAAATGGTAGATCAAGCATTTATTCAAATAAAATATATAAGTGTTCATAGGATAAATCTCATGAACTTAAGAAATATAATACAATGCAGCGGAAAAACTATATATAAATTTCAATAAGTTCAAAACATCAAAAGTCTCAATTTACTTAAAATAACGCAAACAATTAGATATCAAATGTTTAAGTAAGACAATATGACTATGGTCAAGACAATATGACTATGGTCACGCTATATCTCCATGACTAGGCCCAAAACCACACATAGGTCGATGGTAAGCCCCAGAAGAAACTAGTTTCTGTGCTAACGTTTACCCCATTGGCGGGGTCCAAAGCATAGTCAAATGGTTCAAATTATTTTCAGATTCAATTTTATTTCAGTCAATGTCAAAAGATCATATTCAATAAAATCACAGTTCAACAATGTTTGGTTCTTTTCATAAAATTCAAAAAGTGCTTGATCCCACTTGAAGACACAAAACTTTCTAAACAATCAACTAATTAAATCAAATACATTATAATATTCCAAAAAGACAAAACTCTAATTCTTTTCTTTAAACTAATGTATCTAAAATAATTAAAATAATAATCTGTACTGAAATACAATGAAAATAAAATAGAGAAGTTTCAGCAAAATATAACTAGTTAAGAAAACGTTACTTACCTCTAGCAAAAACAAATGTAATATTCCTCTCCTTTTAAAATTCACAAGTCCAACCTTTTAAAATTCACAAGTCCAACATTTGAGACTCAAATAACAATAGAACTATAGGGACCACATGAAGACTAAAAAAAAGAATCACAGCATAAAATTTAAATAGGAAATTGAGGGTGCAATTAATTGGGGAGATGAAGAGGTAAGGGAGTTCAAGAGGTGAGAGTGAGAGAGAGGTAGATGAAAATGTGAGGTATTTAATTGAAGAGATAAAGAGGTCAGGTAGAGTTACTGTATTTATAGCCAAAGCTTCCATCAAGCTTTTGTGTCTATGTTCAGTTTATCATAGAAAGTTCATTGAACATTCTAGAACATTTATGATATCAAGTTCAACGTTGTACGAACATTCATGATATCATGAGAGAGAATTTATTTTTTATTTCTAAAAACTTCTAAAATAAATTATTTATTTGTATTTTTACCCTACAATTAAAATTTACTAAATTACCTACTTAAACAAAAATTCTTTTCTTTTCTCATGTGGGTTACGGGTATTACAGGTATTTATCAGATAATGATATTCCATAGGCATAATCTTGACTTTGATTTATCCTATCGTAGTTTAGTTATCCCTGAAAGTGCCATCATCTTATAGCTGATCATATGTATTGTGCTTAAACCCACGGCAAACAAACCCAAAGACCCACGGCAAACCCAAACCCACGGCCCAATTCCAAAACCCAAGACCCACCTCAAACCCACGGCAAAGCCCTGAAGAGCCCACGCCAAACCCAAGACCCACGGCTCCACCACCACGCCGAGACCAAAACCCAAGACCCACCTCAAACCCACGGCAAACCGGGACCCACGGGATGAAGACCCACGCCAAACCCAAGACCCACGGCTAATAGCTGATCATATGCCGTGTTCTTATCATCTGTTGGAGCATTTTTGGGTTTTGACTCTTCAGTTGTGGATTGATAAGTGTTGGAGCTGCTCTTACCATGAATTAGTGCATTCGATTGCTGGGCCCGGTTTGAAATACAACTATTTGCTTAGCTTTTAACCATTTTTTTTTTTTTTTGGTTAACTTGTTTGGCTGATATGCAACTTTATAAGATCTGAGAATATGCTTTCCTATTGTAATTCTATCTATAATCGGGTGCTTTATTGTAATTGGGGAATTCATTCTTTAGTGCGGTGTAGGAAAATGTCAATTTTGATTTGTTGTAGACTTGAAGTTGCAAAATTTTCTTTCTTTGCTTTTGTGCGGCTGGCCTAATCTGATTCTGTAGGCCTTTAGCTTGTTTGCTAGTGTGGCTAGCTTGTCTTTTTGGGGGGTTACGAGGCTTTCTTGCCTCTTTGTTTGTATTGGTTTTTCAATAATATTCTTACTGATTCATAAAAAAAAAAAAAAAATATGCAACTTTTAAAACACAAATAGAAGCTCACTCTTTTTAGATACAAGGGTATTTTAACGCATTTTTATTTTTAAGGAAAAACATCAGTAAAAACCCAAATAAATTGGTAGTTTATTTTGCTTGTGTACAGTTTTTTTAAAGTTTATCTTTCTCTAAGTCTCTAAGTATTTTAAAACACTTGGTAAAAAAATATTTAGTAACAAGTCAAAAAAGCTTGTGCCAAACTATTAAAAAAAAGAAAAAAAAAAAACTAAGCTTTCACACAACATAGATACTAGTTTGACAGTATATCACGTCTTAAATAAAAAAAGGGTATTTCATGCATTAGATAGATGTATATTTCTTTTCACTATTTTCCATTTTTTTTTTTTTTTAAAGACCTATGATATTTTTTACCCATTAAATATTTTATATTTTAAACATATATAAGATGGCCACGTGTTATCAAACCTTAGCAAAAGAGAAGAAGAGTTATCAAAGTGGACGGCAAAGAGTAGAATAGAATCCTCTCCATTTGAAAATTTCTCTATTTGTCCATTTCATGGTTCAGATTTTATTTCACAAATCTAACGGTGTACAGAGTATCATGTCATTTAAAATTTTATATGATATGGTAGTTTATATATTGTTAGTGTGAGATATTTAATCTAAACCATAAAATAAAGACTCTCCATTTTATTTCAAATAAAAAGGATCCTTGTCCCAAAAGAGCATGGAGCCACAGCATTTGGAAGCAAGCAGCCATGTTATTGAGACGTGAGAAACACAAAATTAAACCAAAGTATTAAAATCTTTTGTGATATTTACTTGGTCAAACAATTGCCGTGGGGATGAGATGATGGAGGTTAGAATATTTCCCAACCACTATTAATATTAAAACCAGTAATCATGGTTTTAAAAATCGGACCGGACCGACCGGTTTAACCGGTTCAACTGCAAACCAGGATTTGATACGGTTCGGATCTTTGCAAAAACCGGAAATTAGGAAAAAAGAGAGAAAAACCGAAAACCACCGATTCAACCGAAAAAACCACGGACTGGTACGGTTTAACCAGTTTTATAGACTGGTTCAGCCAAAATTTCAAAACGCTTCTCATTTGCTCTCTGACTCTCTCTCTACTTTCAACTCATTCTCATCCAGCCCAGTTAAGCTTTTTTTTTTTTTTATTTTTTTTAATAGTCCTATACCTAGCCCAGTCTAAATTTCAATCACAATCCAGCCCTAGCCCAGTCCAATTCACTAGCCCAACAATTCCAATTTAAAACCCAAAATCATCTAAACATAAAATTAAGCCCAACAATTCCAATCAAACCCTAACCCAATTAATTCCAATTTCAATATCATCTAAACATAAAATTCCCAATTAATTCCAAATTAAAAAAAAAAAAAAAAAACAAAAAAACTCAAAATCAATTAAAAAAAACACTCACTGTTTTCAAAAAAAAAAAAAAAAAAAAAACTGTGGACTGCCGTGCCGTGCGTGATCCAGCCGCCACCGGCCAGCCCTCACCAGTGGAACGGTCCTCTTCTCCTCCGCGCGGCGTGCCTCCGCCGGTCTGCCCGGAACCCCTCTGGTATGGTTTTCTCTCTCTTTCGCTCTTTGACTCTTTCATCTATGCCTCTGTGACTCACATGGCTTGACTGCCTGAACTGAAGCCACTCACGGACTAACGGAGACGAACCACAACCTCATTGCGACAATCGAAACCGGCCATTAGCCCTCCTTCTTTCTTTCTTCTCCGGTTCTCCCTTCCTTCCTTTCTTTCTTTCTTTCTCTCTCTCTCTTATTTTCTGATTCTCAGATTCTTTTATTATTTTATTCTTTTACCTTATTACTTATTTCACTGTTTGTTTTTTTTGCTCAGTTTTTTTTGTTTTGTTTTTTTGCTCAGTACTTATTTCATTGTTTTAGTAATTAGTCAATTAGCTCATTGTTTCAGTAATTAGTCAATTAGCAATTTGTTCTTTTTTATTGTTTTATTTATTTCACTGTTTTAGTACATTATCAAGATTCGCAGGCACCACTTAAGTAGTATTTATTTTTTTGCTTTATTTAAGATAGTATCTATTGTATTGTACATTTACATTTTTTTTTTTTTTGCTTATGTATAGAATATACATTGAAAGGTAAGGTTTATTATGTCACTCCTGACTAGGTGTACTTTTTTTTTCTATTTAATGAAATTTTTTCGTATCGTTAAAATTTACTTACTTGATATTTCAGTCCATCTTAAAATAAATTCCTGATTTCGCCCTGCTTTGAGTCCTATCCCTCGAGGTTGAAGCATGGTTTTAAAAACCTCTTGAAGTAAATCTTCATCTTTGGTTGTCATCAGAGGAGGCTTGGGGATCACCGCTTGCGTGACCTTGTGGTGTTCTTGCTTTGTAAAGATGCAAATCTGATGAAAAGTCATTGCTAAGAGATTTCATTTTAGCCCCAAACCAAATGAAAAGAATATTAAAAAAACCACTACTGATAACAACAGACAAGACTACATATCTCAATGTCCTTTTTTTTTCTCACACATCCACATGTTTACAAGTGAAGTGACAACTCCTGGCAGTAATGATGTACCAACCCTCGTGAGATACGGATGAGCCAAGTCGGCAATCCTGAGAGGCATGCACTTTGTTTAGTTATAAAATATAGGGCCAAGGGCAAGCCTAGCTAAGTGCATTGAAAGTTCATTATCAAAGAAAAAAAAAAAGTGCATTGAAAGTTCTCACCCAATTAGCTAGCTAGAGCCTAGAGTCATGAAGAAAAGAAGTTCATTTTTGGGTTGTTTCAACATCTTCACAGGAAGGGATTTATCGGATGATCCACCGCAGTCACAAAAGGTATATCCAAGTGATCGCGATAACCACTTTGGTATTGTAGGTGACCGCCATGTTGACAAAAAAGCTGCAGAAATGATCAAAAGAGTCCACAACAAATTTCGAGACACGTCAAATCAGAAGATGTAAATTAAGGTTAGTAATTGTCACAGTTTTTTCATGCAGATGCGTCTCGATCTTTTGTTGTTTCTTAATTTATACTGTGATATATATATATATAATCAATTCTTGGTGATATTGATGGACCTGGTCTGGTTGCTTCTATATATGCATGGTAAGGAAATGGAATAAAATAGAATGAAAAAAAAAAAAAAAAAAAAAATTTTAAGAATATTCTTTCTTTTCCCCTATTTGAAAATTTAAGTAGGAGAAAATGGAAAAATCATTCCCTTGTTTGGGAGTTTAAGTAAAGAGAATGGAATAAAACACTCATTCTTCCCTATTCCCTTCAAACCCCAAATTTTCATTCCCCCCAAAATTGGAAGAAATAGGAGGGAATGGATTTAAGTTTAATGATTTTTTTACCAAACGTCCCAAAATGCCCTTAGTATTTTTGTAAAATCCTAAATTACCCTTATAGATTTGACATTTTATTTTCTTCAGTTTTCATGGTATTTCTATAATATTGTATTTCTAAATAACCATGCATGGACCTTTAACAATGTCAATTTTCTTTTAAAAGTTTATTTTGTGGACAATGAATTTCAAATTTCCATTTATTGGGATTATATTTTAGTTTATATTGCTTAGATTTTGTACTTGTTTATAATTAAGCAGATTTTATATCACTTATTATCCTAACTGGTTTCTTTCTTTGTTAGCAAGGGTCAGAAAAATAGAAATAAACTCTCATGGTATTTCTATAATATTATTGTGACACCACAATGTGTCATATATTTTATAAAAATAAAAGGTATTATAGTAATGTTGTTATAAAATGATTCATTTCCATTCCTTCTAATTTTACTCTCAAACAAAGTTACTTACATTCCATTCCATTCCATTCATTTATTTTAAAACATCCAAACAAGATTACTTAGTTTCATTTCATTCCATTCCATTCCATTCCATTCCATTCCATTCCATTCATTAAATTTATTCCATTCCATTCTATTCCATTCCCTTACAATTTATTCATTCCATTCCATTCCATTCCCCTCTAAACTTCCAAACGAAGCCTTATTGATGGAGTCTACCTCCAACCCGATTTAAAAGAATTCTTCTTCAACTCATTATGTGGCAAGCAAATAGACCACCCACATGTATATTTAAAAGTACATGTGGATGGTCTATTTACTTGCCAATAGTGGGTTTGAGGTAAACTATTTCCTACAAATATTTAGTGATGATTTGTAGGTTAGAGTGAGAGATATATATTATGGTACACTAGTCAGGTGTATTCAATAGTCAATACCATGGATTTCTTTTAGTTTTATTATAGGTCTTATTAGTTTTTTAAGGTATCTATCAATATTAAATTAGTTTGTATGTGAACGAAAAGATGAAACTGATATCTTATAAATTTTTCAAAAATAAAATTTGTCACTTTTAAAATAAGAGACGTAAATTGAACTTCGACTAAATTTTAGAAAGGAAAAATTTATACATGTAAACAGTGGCGGCTCTAGGAAATTTTTTCAGGGTGTTCAAAGTTTATTTGAGGTAGGGGCGGAGCCAGAGATTTAATCTAGGATAGGCACCTTTTGATCTTAAACAAAACTAAAAATCAAATAATAAAATAAAACCAGCCACAAAAAATTAACTAATAAAAAAAAATAACCAAAATAAAATCAAAAGTGCCCAATCGACTGCCCATAGAAATTAAAAAAAAAAAAAATAAATAAAAATTGAGTAACTGAGTTTGACAATTTCAAACTTCATATCACAGAGAGAGAAGGGGGGGGGGGAATAAAAATTACCAGTTAGATAGAGGAGCAAGAGGGCCATGACTCAAGAGCTAGGATCAGGAGGCGACGTGGGTTAATTATGTGACATTGTTGTGATTTTTGGCTAATTTTTTATAATATTATTTGGGCTATTTTTTAGTGTTACCTTTGAATTTTTTTTTTCCATATATATATATATATATGATTTATTAGAAGGTTTTAAAACAAGTGATATTATCTCAAGATGACATTCCAATGTAACGTTTCAGATTACAACTTTAAATCAATGCAGTACAGTTAAATATTTTGGACGGCTCATTATGGTACCAAGGCATAACACTAGTACTTATAAAAAAAATAAAGAAAAGGCCTAATACTAGTACTTATCAAAAAAATAAAGAAAAGGCCTAATACTAGTTGCTTATAAAAAAATAAAAAATAAGTTTGATATTAGTTATTCAATCAATTAAAGAACAGGTTAAAAAAAAAAAAATAATTAAAGAACAGAAAAAAAATAAAATGCAAAAAGCAAAAAGCAAATAGTAAAAAGAATGGGGGAGGGAGATCCACGTGGTTGGAGAAGAATGAAAATGGGGGTTGTTGTCTGACAATTGATAAGCCTTGAAAATGTAAGATGTAAAGAAGAAGATAAGGAAAAGGAGCAACAACGAAGTCTTAAACCAAAGAGGCTGAGATGGAGAGGCAACAGAGAGAGAATGGAGTGAGAGTTCTGCAAAATACTAAGAGTATGAGAGGATATATATATACTTAGGTAATGTATTTGTTTTTTTTTAAGATTGAGGGTGGGCACTGGTCACAAGCTGGCTTTGCCAATGATTTGAGGGTATTCACAATTTTGATTTAAGGGTGTTCATAATTTATTAAGGTGTTCAACACCTATATAAATTTTTTTTATCCTTTGATTTTAGGAAGTCACCTCACTTTTATGTGGCGCCGCCACTGCATGTACATGTCATTTATCATGGTAACTATGAAATATTGTATTTTTCATAAAAGTTTCACCAGCACCATAGTTATTAATATTGTTGGCCAAATTTCTTTTATCAAATCTAATTAACCACACGTCACACGTGGGTTGTAATTACCAAGACTCAACAAAGGATTAAAGGGGAAATAAATTAGAAAAATAAAAAATAAAAACACTCACATACCATTATGATTTATGTGGCATTGTGCGACTTTATGGGATTTTTTTTTTCTTTTGTTGGCTTTGGAATATTGCAAAGTGGTAAAAATAAATTATACCTCTTTTGTTATTACATACGTAGTGACCTACGGTATAAAACTTATTGAAATTTCTTTTCATTGATAATTTCATGATTTTTAAATTATTCAACATATAAAGTCTTTACCAATAATTTGATTTTTTTTGTCTCTTTCTCTTTCACAGTTTGTGCCTTTGTATACATTATTAATAGTGATTAATTAACAGCAGGACATACGGATGACCAACCTTTGCATGAAGATGGTGGCAAATGAGGATAAAGATGGCTAGTGATAAGGATAGAGTTAATGTTTAATTTAGAAGATCTACTTCATATAGTGTGCTGGACTGGCCCAATTATTTATGGGCCCTGTTTTGAATCATTTGGTGTGAACTAATTTTGATCTGTGTTTTGGGCTTGAATATTTTTCTTTTTTCTTTTGGAAGAAATAGTAATGCATTCAATTATTGAGAAGCGATATTACAAAGATATTATTGTGGTATGTAATCTGTAGAGCTAAGTCACATCCTTAGCATAGAGCCATAGGCCTTAAGTTGAAGAAAGTATCTCCTATATCAAGCATATATAACATGTCTTTAATAATATATGAATCTCACATAATTATGAGATCTATATATTATGATAGTTAGGTTTCATATAATCGATACATAAAATAATTATTACTTAAGTTGACGTAAAACAAAACATGATGATTCACTTAAAACATGATTATTTCTTCTCTTTTCTCTTGTCTCTTCTCTGCTCTGCAGTGAGCTCTCTCCCCTTCTTCCTCTTTCTTCTTTTCTTCTTGGGCCCGTGTGGGCTTGTGGGCCTATGTGGTTGTGTGGGCTTGGGGAAATACATTTTTTTGGGTTACAATACTAATGATTTGTTTTGAGAAAATAATGTAATACAAATAATTTGTAGAGTTAGAATGTTAAATCACATGCGAGATGAACACCACATAAAAGGACTTACAAATTTTGCAAGCTCATTTGTTTAGTAAGAGATAACATAATTGCTTAACAAGTAACAGCACCTTTGTTTTCTCTCATCTTGTCTTTTCTAACATAGACGGTGTTATTTGGAAAATAAGATCAAAATAGCATTATATTGACTTTTATCAATTTTACGAATAGCATTATTTAATTATATAACAAAAAACAACAACAAAATGGTAGTTAAAAGTAAAAATAACAACGTAGACACTCAGTCTATCTCTCATATGAGACATATTTTGATATTTACAATAGCTCACAATCTGCTACTAGTTGCATATCATTTGTCCATGGTGTGAGCCTGTGAGGTAATGCTTTTCTACTACTCAACCAACATATATCACAAATCACAATACAAAGATGCCTTAAGCACCAATGTTCTAAGACGCTTTTTCTTAAATATGCACCTAACTTTATATATTACCACTAAGGGACCAAGTTCATTATACCAAGTTAAGGAACTTGTATATAACTAATCGCTACACAATTTGCAGGCCCACACTTCAATCATTTAGCAACAATACACTTCTAATTGTCACATACACCATATTCCTTTCATGGAATAAACATATTAAATTTCAACTAATCAATGTGAAAACAGCAAGATAACATTTTCTTAGTCACTTGAAAAACTTGTTAAAGGAGAAAGGAATAAAATAAAGGTTCCGTGCATAGGATTACAAGTTTGGCATGCATATTCTACCCCTTACATATTAGGATTTTAAAGATTACGTAAAGCTAGACAAGTATAAAACTTGCTTGCAATGCCTAAGTGGGTGGGAAGTTAGGCTTCTATGCAATTCTAACACCTTTGAATGCTACAATCAATGCTTGACACCAATAAAGAACTGGAAATTTTAGATTATATGGATGCATGCCAGTCAATTTTGTGGAAGTCCTCGTTCTAGTTGCCACATTTCAACGGTGACTGCAGCTAGTTGATTGCAATCATTTTAAAACATTGTGATTGAAGAGAAGCTTCTCAAGAAGAAAAGGGAAACTAGCTTTTAATTAAAAAAACCCTAAACCTTACCAAACAGTGCATGAACCCAAATATCCACAAACACCTAACATAAATCTCTTTTATGATTGTATACACTCCCAAATTCTTAGGTTTAGATACTAATCCCTTTCTCCTTTTCTTTTTCTTTTTAACCATATATACTATGTTCCTTTAAATTAATTTTTTTTGGAGTGGGGAAAGATGCATGTTTAATTTAATTCTAATAAAAACATGTTTCATGTCAGAACGTAAGTGTAGTCCCTAGTGAATTATCTAATTCATAAGATATGATATCGTCCATATCCAATCAAATAATACAACTTGTAGTTTTTTTTTGTTTTTTATGACAGACTAACATGTTTATGTAGTGTCAAAATCATAGGTAGTATCTAGCTAGTATATTATAAACAGTTCGTAAAATAAACGCTAGTCCAACATCCATAGTTTATTGTATATTTGTAAAATCATAGACAACTTTGTTTCTATTGCCCATGTTCTTTGTCTCTCATGTTAATATGTTATGGTACATAATGAAACAAAAAGGAATCTCTAGCTAGCAAGTTTTTGTAACACAATAGAGTTGGTAATTAACACAATAATTTGTAAAGAAAGAAATAAGGAGAAGAATTAATGAAGGTAAAGAAATAAATTTAATAGGTCCATAATGCTTAGAGAATAGGAAGTGACAATGTGACAAAGTTATGCATCCAGAGGTGACAAATGCTTGAACCGATCAAGGTGTTAGCTAAAGTTAAGTAGTGGACCACAGAAATATGCTTTTCTTGAGTTTCTACCAGTCACCATACCAAAACAATTTGATCTCAGCCATACAAATTGGTGTTAAGTCTTGAGGTCTCAGATTCCCATGTATCTACACCCTTGGATCAACCTAGCTATTACAAATTGAACTGTACCTAGTATTATAAATAGAGCAAGCCTCTCTGCATTGAAACCCAAGTGAAACACATTCAACTCAATACACTTTCTTCTCACTAGAACTAAAGCTAGCTTGATTAGTTTTTCCATTAGTCTTAGCTAGCAAGAGTCATGGGCAAAAACAGGCAGAGAAAATCATCATTTTTCTCTTTCTTCAACTTCTTCAAATGTAAGAGGTCTCAAGGAGGGGATGATTCAATGGAAGAAACAGTGCACTCAAGAAGGATATTTCCAAGTGATTATGACGGGAAAGATGGTGTTGTAGGTGACCGCTATGTTGACAATAAAGCTAATATTTTCATCGACAAAGTCCGTGAAAACAATTACAAGGCATTATGATCATCCAATGTTGCCAAATTGTCACGGTTTGTCCTGCGGCTAGAAAGGCTTGAAGAAAGTTGAGATATATCTTAAGTTGTCTACTTTTATTGTGTCTTTATACTGTAATATAGTCTAAATCTTGAGCCTTTCTTCTAGTTTATTTGTGTGAATCAAAAAATATCTGATGAAATAAATAATATGAAAATTTGTTCTGGCACAAGCTTTTGTGTTATTATTTTCCAATATACAGATTATTGTGCTTTGAATAGTGTATGTTTTAGTTCTGTTTTTACAACCTTGAACCTTGGGATGACTATCATGGCCTAGTAGATCATTCTTGTCATTCAGAATATTGTTACAAGAACTAAGGAGCTTGCTAGCTAAAGTCAGTACAAATGGTACAATATATACAACTTGTCAACTTATAGTTCTATCATTCATGTTCAAGGATGAAATGCCATAGATTCACCTTACATTTAAAGACAATTTTTAGAAAGAAAAAAAATATGGATGGCCTCCCCTCAAAAATTTATCTATTACACATATAACCCAATAATCTTTAATTATAAATAAGTTTTTTTTTTCCCTCTAATTTTATAAATTAGCTGCTCCTCCCAATTTTATACCCCTGGTTCCACCACTATTACTATTGATGCTCTAGTTAGTTTATTGTAAAACTAGAGTAACAAAAACTTTTCAGCATCCAGGTGCATGGCATGGTAATTTGGAAAAAATAAATTTTTTTTTTTTTTTTTAAATTCATAAACCAAACAAGGGGTAGTTATTGTCCATGTTCTCTGTCTCTCATGATATGGGGACACTATGTATATAGTGAAAAGATGCTTTAGTAAGTAACTGTAACACTAGAGTAAGAAGAATTTCCTGCATCCAGTTGGCAAAATAATTTGGAAAAGAAAGAAATAGCAGGGGAGAAGAATGAAGGGCCAAAGGTGTATTAAAAAAAAATTGTAAAGGTAAAATACTATTTACACCCTTCAAATTTGGGATTTTTTTTAGTCGGTCCATTATGTTGATTATAAAATATTGTAATTTATGCTCTTGAGTATTACAACAATGTTAATGTAGCCACTTCTGTCAACAACTATTAGAATATAGGCTATTAAACCCAAAAAAAAAAAATTATACGGAGAAATGGATAAAGGACAAGGTTGGGTTTGTAGCCAGTTTGCTATAATCCACTACGTGTCAGCTTATAAGACCATCTACATATATTATTTAAAGAAGTCACATGACTCATTAAATAGATCATGTGACTAAAGTACACATGGATGATCTTGTTAGTTGTCATGTAGTGGGTTGTAGCAAGCTGGCTACAAACTGATTTGTAACCAAACTCTATCCATAGAAAAAACAACGTGGTTATTAGGCAGGTTAATGACAAAAATGTAATAGACCAAAGAGAAATGTCATATTGAGATTGTTGTACTACTTGATGGTGTAAATTACAAGTTTTGAAAATTGAGAAACCTACCCTAAACTAATTGGAGCATGTAAGTTGCATTTTTAAAAAAAAAAAAAAAAGGTTCAATTTTAAAACCATGAAGGTTGGAAGAAATGCTAAGAAAAGACAAAGTGCCCGTGAGGCAAACTGAAATTGATCAAAGGAGAAGAAAGTGACTAGGAAGACTCCATAGTGGAAAATTGAATTGAAGCACCCCTAACAAGCTTTTCAGTCAATTTATTGGAAAGCAGTGGACCACAAGAAATATGCTTCTCTTGAAGACTAGCAATTATTGTTCAATTTCTTACCATGCTTATATAATTTGATTTCAATTTTCAACCATACATATTGGGTTGGCAGAGTTTAATTGTTCAAAATTTAGATTCTCTCTACCTACCCTTGGAAATTACAAAAAAGGGTACCTAGCTTGCCTATAAATTCTGAAGCTTTCCTGCCTTAACAATTCAAGTGAACACATTCAAACATTCTTAAAACTTAAGCCTCTCCTCACCTCTCATCAAAGCTATCTTAGCCAAGGAGTCATGGGCAACAACAAGCAGAAAAAACCTTCATCTTTCTCTATCTTCAGCATCTTCACAGCTAGGAGGGGAAGAAATGTTTCATGTGATGATCCACCAAGTCCAAGTGCAAAAAAGATATATCGAAGTGATGCTGACAAGAGACATGGTCTTATAACTACAGGTGACCACAAAGTTGACAACAAAGCTGAAGAATACATCAACAAAATCCGCAACAGTTATTTCATGGCATCTGAAAGCCAAACTGCATGTGCTTGAAAAACAATCTGTCATATATATATATATATATATAGGATGAGAGGATCTTTTTACTATTATGTCAATGGAAATTATTCAGTGTTGCTACTAGCTTGTAATTAAATAATGTATTTTTGAAATAAATAAAGATTACAATTTCTTTGGATTCAAGCTTTTGTATGTTCCATTTTACAGATTAATTATTGAGTAACATATAGTCTCTTCAAGCAACAACCTTGGTTGGGCTAGATCATTCTTGTGATCAAGTGTATTGTTACATGAAAAAAGGAGATTCCTAGCTAAAGTATGTAAAAATGGCAGGATATACCTTTAATTTTTTTTTTAAATGGCAGGATATACCTTTCAAGCATGGGATCATTTTTTAAAATAATTGCTAACTGATTAAATTGGCTCTTTTTGGGACAAGTGCTGGTTTATCAAGCACTTCAAAATGAAAAATCAGCAGATTAAAGGCATTAGCAAGCAACATAATGGTTAAAGAACTTCAGAGTGCCTGTGATCTGGAATTTTCAACAATCCCATGACATTAATTCTTTGGTTTGGCTTCACTACATCTATGTTAGAGCATTTGAGTTAAATACTTAAAACTGTTGAATTTTCTTGACTTAATCATGTGCAAGCAACACAATGGTTAATGCTACAAAATTTTCTGGTATAGTTAGATACTGTTTTTACAGGAGCGAGCCAAGTAGAATATGGAATTTTTTAAGTACATCCGATGAAGAGAGACTGTGGTTCTTCCGCACAATTATTGTGTGGTTCTTCCGCACAAATATTGTACTTGGTACATGTATCTTCTCAAATTTTTTACTTTAGGCCTTGCCAATGCAACCCCTCCCCTCCTAATTTCTTTTTCTCCTTGCTTTTGGGTTTTATTCCTCTTTACATGCCTATCATTCTTTTAATTCTATCATTATTCACAATGTTGCTGAACAAAAAAACACACAAATGTCAGCAGAATTTTTTTTACTCAAAGAATGAATTTTGCTGAAACAAAGAGAATAAAAAATAAGAAGAAGAATTTGCCGTTGTTTTTCCAAGTTGCAAGTGACTAAACCCCATTTAATCACAACCAGAAATACAGAATGAAAGTCACATCTTAGTGATAAATGAAGACTAGAATTGGCCTAACAATCCGCGTGGGTTGTTTTGAAATTTCTTGAGTCATCATGTCAGTGACAATCATGCAAGAGAATGTGCAGTTGGCATAGCATTATAGTATTCCAAACAAGTGACTATGTTTTGTCAAGATTTTAGGTGTTTTCCCTTGTGGTTCTAAAAATAATCATGCTATATATGTCAATATTCTTTGAAATGTTATTACCTTGGTAAAACTACAAAATGCTTCACTTAAACATTGTTAGTCTGTATATTGTGTACATATTGTCGGTTTGTATGAAATAAAATTTTAACCGTGAAATGAACTCTTTTCATAAGATTCTGTTCCATTCAATGTGTCATGTCGGTAGTCATGCACTCAATTATAGAACCATTTTAGAGAGATTGCTTATTGGCATATAATTTTTGGACATTTTCAAATTTTGGCTTATGTTTGTATGCATTGCTGTCTTCAACTAGCTCAGGACAGAGCAAATGTCAACCAAAAGAAGGTGGAATTTCAAAGAAAAGTAAAAACCTGCCTGTACTAATTTCAGAAGTACTTTTTTTAGTTCTTTCACTCTCAACGGTTCCTTCAAAATAAAACAGGGTTCCCCCTTTTTTTGAGCGTCCAACTCAACTTAAAAAGTAAAAAAGTTAACTTTGTGAAACAAGTCATGAGGGATGCCAGTGTTATAGTGACTTTGCTTTATTGTTTTTTTCTTCTGTATAGCTGTATGGAATGGTGACTACGTTTTGTCAAGATTTTAGGTGTTTTCCCTTTTGGTTCTAAAAATAATCATACTATATATGTCAATATTCTTTGAAATGTTATTACCTTGGTAAAACTACAAAATGCTTCACTTAAACATTGTCAGTCTGTATATTGTGTACATATTGTCGGTTTGTATGAAATAAAATTTTATCCGTGAAATGAACTCTTTTCATAGGATTCTGTTCCATTCAATGTGTCATGTCGGTAGTCATGCACTCAATCATAGAACCATTTTAGAGAGATTGCTTATTAGCATATAATTTTTGGACATTTTCAAAATTTGGCTTATGTTTGTATGCATTGCTGTCTTCAACTAGCTCAGGACAGAGCAAATGTCAACCAAGAGAAGGTGGGATTTCAAAGAAAAGTAAAAACCTGCCTGTACTAATTTCAGAAGTACTTTTTTTAGTTCTTTCACTCTCAACGGTTCCTTCAAAATAAAACAGGGTTCCCCCTTTTTTTGATCGTCCAACTCAACTTAAAAAGTAAAAAAGTTAACTTTGTGAAACAAGTCATGAGGGATGCCAGTGTTATAGTGGTACATTGCTTTATTGTTTTTTTCTCTGTATAGCTGTATGGAATGGTGACCATTAAAACAACTGACTTTAAACCCTCCAAATTCGTCCTTGTCTTTTGTACTCCACTATAATGGTTCTCTTTGTTCATAATAATTTTAAAAGAGAAGAATCTCAAAACCATTTTTGTTTCTTATGACATTACTGACTTACTGATAACATTTAACCATTTGGAAGATATTTCTGAAAGCCTTTTATTATTTATTTATTTTTTTTCTCTTTGCAGATACATGTCACAATAAATTAAAACCATTCTTTTGGAAAAAAGCTTGCCCATTTCTTTTTTTGATGTTGAGTAAAGAAAAAATTTCAGATTCTTCACACTTAAAATATGTTACAAATATCAATGTGTGGGAAAAATATCTTGCTTTCCAGCTAATGAACTTTAGGTTATATACTAATTATATACAACTAAAACATTAATCTATGGTCCATGATTAAATTAAAGAAACACTCTTTTTCTATTTTTAAGCTAAAGCGATCAAGCAAGGGTTTACATAAATGGCACTATATTCCGAAGATATTTTTGTGTCATGTCATTTTTTGTTTTGTTTTGTTTTTCAAATCAAGTAGTATATATGTCATGCATTTCTAACAATAATGAGAATTAATGATGATAATTATTGTGGTTGAAAGCATTGCATGTGTGTGTGCAAGTGCATGAAAATTCAACCACATGTAAAGGTCATGTAATTGTAAAGCCATATTCATATTGAACATGTTATTGTGTTGGAGTGGAGGATTCATAATGAAAAAAACAAAAAACAAAAAAAGACAGGATTCTCAGGTAAGACACTCCACAGATATTGGGGTCTTGGCCGGGGATTTGCATTTGATTCTAAAAGGTTTTCAGTGTCTCGGACTAAATCTCCTCCACCAAGAGAAAAACTTTAAATCCTGGACAGCCAACATGACTATGGAATCTGGTAACTAAAAAAGCTGTGTCTCTTGATTAGTATGAGAGATCATACCTAAACTGTCTCTAAGGAATTGTTCACTTTATAATATTATTCAATTTCTTCAAGTACAATTATCATAGCCACTAGCTAGCTAGGTCAAAAGTAAGTGCAAGAAATGAAGTTAGAATTCCTTTTTTTTTATTTTTTTTACTGCTTTTATTATAATAATGAGGAATCATGTTGAATGCAAAATATGAATTAAATATTATTACTTTGAATTCAAGCAACCAAAATAGACTTGGAACACTTCACAGAATCAAGTCAAGACAAGAGCCTATAAATACACCAGCTTCCCAGCATAAACAAACCAAGTGAACACATTTTAACTATCTTCAAACATAAGTCTCTCCTCATCTCAAAGCTATCTGTGCCATTAACCTTGCTAGCTAAGAATTCATGGCCAACAACAAGCAGAGAAAATCTTCATCTTTCTCTATCTTCAGCATCTTCAGAACTAGGAAGCCAAGGGGAAGATATGATTCATATGAGGATGCAGGGAATGCAAGTAAGATATATCCAAGTGATTTTGACAAGAGCCATGGTATGGTAGGTGACCACAAAGTTGACAAAAGAGCTGAAGATTTCCTCTTAAGGATCCACAAAAGCCACATCATGGCATCTGAAAGCAAACCTGTGCCTGAAAACCAACCTGTCACAGTTTATCCTGCTGGAACGGCTTGAGATATGCATATCAAAATATGTGAATCTTAGTGGCTTTCTACGGTTATTATATTCTTGATGTTGCTTATAGTTTGTAAATCAAAATAGGTATTTTTAAACTAAATAAAGATGGCAATATGTTTGTTGTATACAAGGTTTTGTATGTTCCACTGTACAGATTAATTATTGAGTTACAAGCAGTCACTTCAAGCAACAACCTTGGGCTAACTATCATGGTAGATCATTCTTGTCATTAAGTGTATTGTTACATGAACCAAGGAGTCTCCTAGCTAAAGTTTGTGAATTTGGCAGGATATACCTTAAAAAATTGAAGGATTTCTGAGTGTATAGGCTTAGTCTAGAAGAGCAAAGAGGGCTTCAGAGATTGAAAAATGAAGAATAGTCTAACAATAACTTTACTAATTAACTCCACTAATCAGGGCACATGATTCTTATGTGCTGTTAATTTTAACAGCTTAACAACAGTCTAAACTACAGGTCGTTTAGTGAGCTGTATACTCTAAATGACGTGCTCTATAGTTTAAGCTTTTGGGAAAAATAGTAATTTATCAAGAATTTCAATGATGAAAAATCAGAAGATTAATTAATGGCATTTAATTTGCTATTGGTGTCACCAATTTATATAAATTTAACCATTTGCAAGCAACATAATGGTTAATGATACACAATTTTCTTGCATAGAAAGATACTGTTTACAGGAGCCAATTAGAATTTGGAATCTCTAAGCACAATCACATGAAGAGAGGTTGTGGTTTCGTCCACTCAATTATTGTATATGGTTAATGCTTTTGTTCTCAAAATTTTACATTTAGGACTTATTAAAGCAACCCCTCCCACCCTAATTTCTTTTTCTCCTTTCTTTTGGGTTTATAAATTCCACCTTTACTTTACTGTCTTTCTTTTTATTCAATCATAATTCAGACTTTATAATGTTGTCCTTGCAAGTGACTAAACCCCATTTAATCTCAACCAGAAATACAGAATGAAGTTCCTGTTATAAGTCACATCTTAGTAAATCAAGACTAGAATTGGCCCTAATTGGCACAATTTATTTTGAAATCTCTTGAGTCATGTCCTGGAGTGACAATGAATCATGCAAGAGAATGTGCAGTTGGCATAGCATCATAAGTACCCAACAAGTGACTAGGAATGTCAAGTTTTTAGGAGTTTTCCCTTGTGACACCTAAAAAGAATCATGTTATGTAAGTCAATATTCTTTGACATGTTGTTATCTTAGTAAAACTAATCTAAAAGTATACATATTGCCACGTCATTTAAAGGTTGAATCTAGAAAATTATTTGACAGTCTGAATATTGTTAAATCTAGAAAATAAAATCTTAACTGTAAAATGAACTCTCTCCATAAGATTCTATTCCATTCAATGTGTCATGTCTTTAGTCATGCACTCAATTATTGAAACAGTTTAGAGGTTGCTTAGCATTAGCATATAATTTTTGGACGTTTTCAAATTTTGGCTTAAGGTTGTATGCATTTGCTGTCTTCCAACTAGCCCAAAGTGCCGACATACATATAATTGATAATTCAACCAAAACCAAAAGAAGGTGGAATTTTAAAGAAATATTAAAAACCTGCCTATGCTAATTTCAGGCTGATTCTTCTTTGTACCACTCTGAACGGTACTCAAAATGTAACAAAGGGAAACAACTCATGAGGGGTGCCAAAAAGTGGTGCATTTTGCTTTTAGCTGTAAGGAATGGTGGCCATTAAAATTAGTAAAAAGTTTTTTCATTTATTTTTTATTTGGTTATGAGAATATGAGATACCTTGTCAGTTTCCAACTTTCCATTGGATGGTTCTCCCAAATTTGCAGCCTTAAAGATCTGATGCTTTAAACCATCCAAATTCGTCCTTCTTGTACTCCACTAGAATTGTTCTCTTCTTTGTATTATGTTACTACTAATTATATTGAACCTAAGCAAGATATTTCTAAAAGCCTTTTCTTATTAATTTTTTTTTTTGTTTTTTTTCCTCTTTGCATCATATCACAATAAATTAAAACCCTTCTTTTGGAAATAAGCTTGCCCTTTTCTTTTTTTGATGTTTCAGATTCTTCACACTTAAAATATGTTACAAATATCAATGTGTGGGAAAAATGTCTTGCTTTCCAGCTAATGAACTTTAGGTTATATACAACTAACACATTAATCTATGGTCCGAAGATATTTTTGTGTCTTGTCATTTTTTTTTGTTTTGTTTTTCAAATCAAATAGTATATATGTCATGCATTTCTAAGAATAATGAGAATTAATGAAGATAATTATTGTGGTTGAAAGCATTGAATGTGTGTGTGTGTGCAAGTGCATGCACATTCAACCACATGTAAAGGTCATGTAATAGTAAAGCCACTTCACAGATATTGGGGATTTGCCTAATGGATTAATTTTAAAAGTAAAAGGTATTCAATGTCTTGGACTAAATCTCCTCCACCAAGAGAAAAATCATGGACAGTCAATATGAATATGAATCTGGTAACCATATATATGTAGTGATCCTACTTAAACTCTAAGAAATCGTTCATTCTATAATATTATTCAATATATTTAAAGTACAAGTATCATAGGCTCATGGCCACTGGCTAGCTAGGGAGTAACTCCAATTAAGAAAGTTCGATTTGATTCTCTCCTTTTACTAGCTTAAATCTTAATAATGAGGAATCATGTTGAATGCAGAATATGTATGTAGGATATTCTTCCTTTGAATTCAAACCACCAAATCAAACTTCAAAACTTCTTAGAATCAATTCAAGAGACTCCCTCACACCAATCCTACACCCTTCAACTCTTCAACTGCATCTTTGAATTGATTAGTATATGCAGATTTGATACCTTCATGGACCTATGTTAAACACTTCTCCTATATGCATATTTTACACTTTTTATTCCTTTTTCCTTTTCAGGCAAGTAATTCATTGAAAAATAATCTAAGAAACGTTCACAACACCAAATTTCCTCACAAGGCAACTCCAAGAGAGGGAATCACAGATTACAACCAATATAATTCAGGGGACTTTGCCAATAAAGGCATATGATACATCTTGAATTCTCATTCGACTCGTGCCAACCTTGCTGACTAATTATCGTCCGGTCAAAACATTTTCGTCATAAATTATACGGGTTTTGAAGCCTTCATATTAAATTTGAACAAATCTAAAATATGTGGATGATTGCCACTAGATATATGACAGGATCATCATTCTGTTTGGTACAAATAAATGGCAAGAATGGTATGCATCCGATAATTAATTGAAATTATTATATGGTCCACATCTAATTTAATTGAAATTATTATATGAAATCCTCTTGATATCTCTAAATAAATTCACAGAGATAAAAAACATTAGAATGGCAAGAACTGCCTAAATAGGTCACAGATTAGATTCTTATGAGATATACCAATTCATGAAATGGCTGGATCTCAATGGAAAAACGTGTTGTAATTAATTTCTAACCATATAGGCATATACATATAAGGCATCCTATGTTTTTCATGTATTCTGCATGAGGAACCATATTAGGCATGACCTTTTTGTTTGTATATGGCTTTGGTTTTTGTGCAATGCCACCATGTGAATGCACTGGCTTAAGGTCTGCAGCTTCCTAGTTTATTACTCATGAATTAAGTTGTGATAGGAAGTGCAAAGTTTTTTCATGAAGCGTGATTGATGGTGGAAATGTATTCATAAACGCTTGTCTAAAACATGGGTTATTTATGTTTCATGAATGAAAACAATCCCAAACATTATTGATCAAACGTGTAATTTAGTCTCTCTCTTTTCATTATCATTTGTCATGAGGGAAAATCATTATATAGTACAATGACGTGGTACTCACTCATCTCACATGAATAATGAATCCTACCATAATCTTAATTAATGGGATCCACTATTATCTGAAAGGAGCGCGAAATACTAAATAATTGCTTTGTCGTGAAACCCTTGTTTTCCGCTTAGGCTCCATTTAACAATGGATTTTTAACCTTAAATGTGAATAACAGAATTTATAACTCAATGTCTGTTGCATGTCAAAGACCCTCTTTAAGCTATTCTTTGAATGGAAATTTTAAGAATATTTCAAATGCAACCAGATAAAGCCAAATAAGCAAGAAAGCACACATACATACAGAATTTGGAAGAAGATTGTGAAGTGTGTTTCTTGTCTAATTTTCATTTTGTTTAATTTAGTTTCTAATCAATTAAGAAAGAATACCTTAGATGGTGATTCAAATTTTGTGATTGATTGAAAATATATTGAAAAATCAGAGAACCAACATAGGACTGTGAATATCATTAATTATAATAATTGATAAACAAGAGAAATAAACATATTATTTTATTTAAGTACATTGAACTTAAGAACGCAAAAAAGAAACCTATTGTTGCTGTGTCTAGAAAAATCAAACATGTGCAGAAAGAAAATTGCTTAAAAATGACACTACAACTGATGGAAAACTAATTGTTAATCTAAGGGAAGAATGCATTGGACCAAAGAGCATTGTGGTTGTTATCCCCAAATGGCAGCATCATATCATCTCCACCAAACCCCATGTTCTCTTGGGGGACATTCATCATATCCATGAACCATTGCTGCCTCTGCATGTTGTCCATGTTCATCTCTAAAGCTGGTGTCCTCTGAGGATCAGGCTGCACATTGTCTGCAGGAGTATTAGTATTAGCACTCCTCAGCATTCCATCTGAGGCTTCAGCCACTGCAGCAGCTGGATCCCCTTGGCCTTCGACTTGGTTTTTAGCCTCTTGGTTGAGTTGATCAATCTTCATATAGATATCCTTCAAGTTCTGATCAATCACCCACCCGAGATCATTCAAGTCCATCATGTTAAAATTCTGCAGGCCTTTTCCAGTCAGGCTTTGGAACATGACTTCTGTCATCTCCTTCTCGCGGTTATCTTTCCGCTGCTTTTTCAACTGCTCATTGGATTTGGTAATCCTTTGCCTGAGGAAACTCTCCTGGTTCATCATCTTCTTGCTTTGCTCCATTTCAGGCATGTTCTTGAACCTTGCAAGCGCGTGTTGAACTCCATGAGGAGAAGCCCAAACTTCGGGTTGAGCATCGTATGGGCTGTAAATGATAGCACAAGCCTCAATGTCACATAGAGTAGTGAGCTCACTCACCTTCTTCAGCAGACCCCTCTTCCTTTTCTTGAAGGTTGCTTTTCTAGCAGAATCATTAGTGATGTATGCAAGCTTCACCTTCTTTCTAGTCATGGCTGATTCAAAAAGCCAAGAATGAGAAATAATAAGGAAGTTGGAAACTTGGTGTGTTTTCTTGCCTCAAACAGCCTATGCTATATATAAAGCTGCAATTGATACAAAATTAATACACCAAGATTATATCCTCGTTGGAGATATTAATGAGCATTTAATTGTGTGACACTAATTTGGGCACCTCTTAGAAGGTGCTCACATTGAAATACCTGTTATCAAGAGCATTGAACTGTCAAAACCAGGTTTCAGTAGGGATTTTGTTATCAATGTTACTAGGAAATAGGGTGCTCACAACAATTGCCAAGAAATTAATAGGATAATCTCGGCTGAGGATAGTGTTGTAATGTAGTTCTCTTTTTTTGGTGACTTGGTGAGACAACTTATTCTTATTTGTATCATAAAATCTTGATTGATTTATAACCATTGGATTTATAGGGATGCTTGTGTAAACCTCATTGACACAAAGGATAATCATAGTTTTTGTTGTGTCTCTTTCATACATTAAATGTGCTATATTTTCTGTATAAGGTAATGAAGTAATAACAAATTATGTATTAATGGAGACAGATCATTTTTGTTTTGGTCACACAAAATAAATGAACCAATTCCATCCCATCATATTCAACATCATACAAAAATTATTCATCAAAAAATTATCAATTGTTTTGATGTTTTTATGCATACAAATAAGCTTAATTCCCGACTTCATTTATCATGGGATTGCATAATATATGCATCTATTACTACATGGTTTGAATAATGTTCTCAATACTGACACTCCACTACATGCCAAATTCTACAATATTCATCATAATGTAAAAAAGTATTAGCTTATTATAGAGCGCGTGAAAAGATTTTAGTTTATTATTGAACACATGAAATAGTGCATGTGTTATATCACCTTACTTAAAAACCTTTAGCTCGAGCCACCTATAAAATTTCTTTCATAATATACATGACAAGTATTTTATTTTCAAGCGGTGGCCGGTGGATGAGAGCAAGACCAAACTTCTGTATGGGTTAGTGCATGCAATCGAGGGATGAGTCTCACCCCAAGGGTGGGGGTTAAATAATAATGAGAAGAATTTTTTTTAAAAGAAAAAGAAAAAGAGGGGATATTACATTATATGTGAGAAATTGAGTAATAAAAAAATAAAAATCATACTGTGAAATTTTGTAATAAATAAGATTTAAGATGTAAATCCCAAATGAAATATTACAGCAAAGTAACAATTAGCTAGCAGCCATTACATATTTATTGTAATTATTATATTTCATAAGTACATATTTATCATTCGTTTTTATTTTTATTTCTTTTATATGAGAAAAATGTTTCATAAGTCGGTCTCGTAAAATAATTTTTGGGATTTTTTTAGATTTAAAACTGAATGAAAAATTATACAGCACATAATAATTTAGCAGAACCAACTTACGACATGCCGTTTAATGCTTACTAGATTGAATGGCATCGTCTTGGACGTGAAGCACAACAAACTTAGCTCAGAGACTACAGTGAAACTGAGAGTGGAAAAAGCATAAACCCAAAACCCTTCAATTCAAATCCTTACAATTGCCTCTGAGATCTATACCTTTGTTACAGTCCATTGTTGTCATCCTTTGCTGGTTCAAACATAAAAGGTAGTTTTTTTTTTTTGGGTTTTTTTCTCTTATAAGAAATTATGAAAGTCCTTATTTTCTGTTTGTTTCTGAGAAAATTAGTAAAAAGCTTGAATCTTTATGTGCTGTGTTACTTTATTTTCCCAAATGGAAAAGGACCCAGTTTCTAAATTTTGATTTCTCTTTCTTTCCTACATTTTCTCAGCAACTACATGGAGTTTTCTTTTGGTTTTCTATTTGCACTGTTTCACATATCATTACTATCTCCATTTTAATATATTGACTTGAAATTCCATTAAAGATTGATAATTTGGTACTCTTTTCCATTGTTCCTTTCAATCATCACTTGTATTACTCTGTAAATGTTTAATATCTGTGTTATTACACTTCAAAAGATGTATTCTTGATAATTGGCACTGTTCCCATGGTTTCCTTTCAATCACCATTTGTATTACTCCGTAAATGTTTACATATCTGTGTTGTTTGGCACTGTTTCCATTGTTCCTTTCAATCACCATTTGTATCAATGTTTCCATTATTCCATTATATACTCTGCATACTATTTGCTCTGATAAAGGGGTTTTGGTTTTGCAGGAGGAGAGGATGAAAGTCAAGATTTTACGTATCTTTTTCATGATATTGCATTTTGTTATTTGTTTTTCACATATTGATTGATGTTGTTATATAGATAGTTGTATAATTATGATTAGCATGTATGTTTTACTTGAATGTCTTTTGGAGTTAGATAAATCCTCTGCATTGTGTATGGTAGATAATTTATGTGCTGCAATCATTATGGAATTTCCCAGATTATACTTCATTTATGCGTATTATTCGGAATGAATTCCGGACATTATAAAGATTTTGGTCCATTGAATTGTGATCATAATGGAAAAAGCCCCATTGATGTAATAATCCAATTTAAGATTGTGGATAAAATTTAAGAGTTTTCCCGTTTTTATTGTTGAACATTGAAGATAAGCCATTCATTACAATACGCAATTTCCCTATTTGTTTCGAAGGCTCTGGTATCTGAATATATAGGTTGGATTGATAGTTCCACATATATAAAACTATTAATCCCAACTTACTAAAGCATAAGTATTTTGATAGTAATAGGACAATCCCATTTGCCCATGCATGATATTGGAGCTTCTTTAAATTGTATTAAGGAGGGATCTGAATATCTTATTATATTGATTGTTAACTTATTGGTATAAACGTGGAGTTCATTTGTTGGTGGTATAACATATTTTGAGCAATTTATGGAAGAAGTTTCCCTTGATTCAATTCTCTTTTGCAAATATTTGCCCGGGCTCTCAAACAGAGTATGTTCTCTTTATCTCTCTCATATTCATTATTTTCTTTGAGGGAACTTGTAATTAATCATGTGATACAGGCGTTAATGTGTAAATGTAAACAACTGTACCCTAATGTTTTCAGGTCGGATAAAGTTTTCTATTTTTAAACAACTTTTGGAATTCTTACGTTTTGGAACTCCTTCAGAAGTTCTATCACTGTGAATATTAAATTAGTTTGTTTAATAACATGTTTCTATGGAGCCATAATTCTTATCCTTTGTGTTAACGGTAGGTGGCATGGTGTTGCTTCTTGGACTTGGGATGCCCAGGATGAAACATGTGGGATTTGTAGGATGGCCTTTGATGGTTGTTGTCCTGATTGTAAGCTCCCTGGGGATGATTGCCCACTAAGTAAGTTCAGAACGTTACTTATTTGATTATGTTCCACTTTGTCTTAATGTCATTGCCATTTTGCAACTATTTCTCCTGAGGTTTTAGCCTATAATTTGTAATTATTAAAAAAAAATTCATGGAAAGTAGCTTGAAGCCACCTTCTACCATGTTTTTCTTTTTTGGTATGTTTGACTGTTGCAAGAACATTTTCTGATGGTCTTGCTTCATCATTCAAGTAGCATCCAACACATAATAAGAAATGCTTTATGGAACAATTGCATATACAATACATAGTGCATAGTTAGTTTAAATGCTTGTGCATTTAGATTTTCTCTACTTTGTTCTATAAACTTCCTGTATTTGAGCTTCGGATATCAAACACAGGATCTCATGCTGACCCTGCCATGGCATCTTGCACATTGTTAATAGTGCACAGCTCCCAGACTTTGTTCCCATTACTATGTGGTCTGTTTATAGTGCATACACATTAGGTAGAAAACCAGTTTCTTATGGTGCACTGTGTACAATTGGTGGGTATTCGTAAAGCTCTGGATACTGGATTTCTCATTTGTCTATTAACTTTGATACTACCATAAGACAGGATGCAATACCCCCTCCCCACAGTCCAAAAAGAGAGATAGTGAGTGAAGGTGACATGTGGCTGACTTTGATTTATTTTTGAGTATTCATAGCTGACCCCAAAATTTTGGAAATGGGATTGACTGTTGTTGTTCTTGTATGTGTACTACTGTATGGTGGTGACATGCATCGTGCATTGGAACTTGCAACTTTCGTAGAAGCCTATCCCCTTTGAGAACCATGTATAAGTAGAGAGCTTCTTAGAAGTATATACTAGCTATCCAATCTTAGTATTTGATGCAGGCTATTGAGAGAATGGTTTATGTTTAGAAAGAAAGGTTAGGATGAGAATTAATTCGAGTAGTTTTTAGGTGATACAATAAATCTGCATAGAAAAATTCATCTCCAAAGGAATAGCTTTAAGGCTTTCACAAAATTCTTCTATCATTTATTACTAGTTTGTTTACAAGGCAGCCAGTCTATATACTTGGCTTGCTGGATTACAATTGTTTAATGCCTTTTAAAGACTCATGCCATTGGCTAATGCATGCCGCATGCCTATTGGCTGCTAGCTTAACGAGTAACTAACTCTAACTACTCAAGCTCAAATTATTATAACAGGTCTATAACTAACTTGGCTGTCCAACTACTTATCAAAACAACTCCTTATCAGTTATCATGCAACTAATTATCAATTGACTAAACTTTCAAGGCTGCTTGAGAGGCTCTTGCATCAGTATCTTTGGTATTATTTTTTTAGGTAAAATTATTTCAAACTGAGCCTAACAATTTTGCTTGTCTCTAGTTTCTAACAAAATGTGGTTGAGCCTAGGGGTCGGCAATGGGCCAGCCCAGGCCAGCATTGTTTTTTCTTGGCCCATGGGCTTGGCGGGCCAAAGGGAAAAACCCCAGCCTATCGGGCCTTTAGCGGGCTCGGCTAATGGGCCGGGTCTAATGTGCTGTTCATAGACTTTTAATGGGCCTTTAATGGACTTATGATGTAATTATTCTTATTCATATTATGGTGAGAATAGTTCTGTCACTACAAATTGTGTACATAATGAATCTATTGTCTTCTATATTTGTTTATGCTATACGGTTAATTTTTTTTTTGGAAAAAAAAAAAAAAAAAACCTTCAAATAACTTCTATATAGATAAGGCTTGGCCCACCAGGCTAATGGGCTACCCATGGGCTGTGGGTTTCTGCTGACCCTTGAGCCTATGTGCTTCCCCACAAGGCCACAGTACATATGGCATCTCATGAAGTGAAACTATTACATGTATCTAATACGTTCTTTTGTTGAACTTGTTTGTAGTATATTGACACACCTGTGATATACATGTTTTTATATCTCTGTGGAAATTCAGATAGGCATGAAGAATTCATCTTTTCTTTTTTGGTGTGTGTTTTTCTGATCAAGATATGGATTAAAAGAAAAGAAATCTCTGTCTGTCATGTTATGTTAATTAACAACAATTCAGTGTTAGAGAATCACATTCATGATGCATTCTTTCAACTAGGTGTTGACAATTTCCTTAGTTTGATACTATATTTCTTTATGCTGTTAGTTTTGTTTGGTATATTAGTGAGAGGATTGCATTTTTTCCCCATTCATTTTTTGTTCCTCTTGTATTTACTTTGGTAGCACACCTTTGTGCTTCTTAAATAAATTCTTTTACTTGTTAGAGAAAAGAAACAATTGAATCTTCTTGGTGTAGTTGGTAAAATCTTATGACATGAAATAGTGATGTTTATTTTTTAATCTCTGATCTTGCAGTTTGGGGTGCATGCAACCATGCATTCCATCTCCACTGCATCTTAAAGTGGGTGAATGCACAAACCTCTCAAGCACATTGCCCCATGTGCCGTAGAGAATGGCAATTCAAAGAATAAGAGGAAAATTGGGTGAGACATATTTGTTGTGTATTGGTCGATGTAAAGTGAGGCAAAAGTTAGATCTGGAAGCTTCAGTTTTCAAAATCACTCTTTGTATTCTATCCATGCTATGAGAAATGAGAAGCTTCCTTCTTGCTAATCTATTTTATAAATATTCTAAAACCATTAACATTCACCAAAAAATTGAGATGTTTGATTAGCACAAAAGTAAAATTTTAGTACAACATATATACTCTTCTTTAGAGGGGTGGTTGGATATTGATAAAGCTTTTTTGTTTCTCAAAGTGGTGAAACTTCTGTTTTGGCTGCTTGTGACCATTTGTTTTTTGTTATTGTTGATGATATTGATATCTTACTGCCCAATGCAGAAGAATTATGCTTTTATGTCCCACCTTTTAGCTTTGTCAAGCTTTTATTTTAACACATAGTTCTGTTTTCATATTCTAGATTAGATTAGATTAGATATTGGTCAATTGTGTCACTTAGTTTTTTGTTATTATTGAAGATGCTGATGTGTTACTGCTTAAGATAGGAAGATTATCCTTCTATACCTTATAGCTTGGCCTTTCATACTTAAAATAATACAATAAATAGCATATGTGCCAAGTCAGTTTGTCTTGAGTTTTTTTTATAAGCATGAATTTGTCTTTTGAGGTTGTCATTTTGGATATTTATTTCTTGAATTTTTCCTTTTGACATTGGGAGGAGACACTTGAATTCATTTTTTATTTTTTTATTTAAGATAGTAACTGCATTTTAAATTTAGGGAAATCTTGGTAGGCAAAGGCATGAATCAGACACCCAGTGTGGTTCTTATCTCATAGTCATAGGCTGCTTACTGGATTTTCCTAATGAATATTAGAGTTGACATACTCACAGTTTGGAATAGTGCTTTTAATTTACCAATTAAGAATTAAGACCATAAATACTACATTTGTACTTATGAACTCAAACTCATATAATATGTTCTCCTTTTAAGAGCAAGGGAGTAGATGAGGTCATGTGTTGAAGACCTACCAATCAAAAGAGATAACCATATTGATGAATGATGACATATCTGAAACCTACATCAATAGGTTGGGCCATGGTAAGGCAACCCTGGTTGTTTGGAGGAAAAATAAAATCAGAAAAGAGTGAAAGGGAGGGTATTGTTAATAGATGTTATAAGAGTACAATTTCATAACTAATAAATACATAATTATTAATTACAATATACAATTTTTTTTATTGTTAAGTTACACATCCACTCAATTGGTTTTGAATTCATAATCTCACCCTCCACGTATTGGCTATAATATACATCTTTTTAAGAAAGAAAGTACATTTGTCCATGGTTCATTGGTTGCAAACAAAATTTAAGGTGGATTATATGTTGGCAGTTAGATTTTTGTTTTTGAGAAAAGTAAAAGAACATTAAATAAAGGAACATTGAATGCATCTTATTTATAAGGTTAAAATACTCAACAAATTTTTTAACAGCATCAAAAGCTGTATAAAGTACTTTGCAAGATACATGCTATCTTCCTTTCTTGTTCTTTTCTCCTTCTCAGCTCTTGTCTAAGCCAATCATTGTCATGGTGTCTCTAAACAATAACTAAAGCTATGGTACAATTTGTTGTATCAGATTGTCACCTAGTAGCAAGGTAGCATCCAAAGTGAATGATTTTAGCATCTAATACCATCCAAATTTTATTTCATGTCCATTAAATAATACCATGGGAGGACTAGCTGTTTTGCTTATCAAGAACGCAATATAAAGACAGATTACTTCAAAATCAAGTTTCCATAGATGATTTGGTAGAAATATAACGCAGTCACATTAAAATAATATTATGATCTAAGATACATTAACATGATAATTGACACCCACCATCATAGTCTTAATCACAAAACCAATGTTCCCAAAAACAATAAAATAAAAAAAGAACATTTAACACTTTGACACACTAGATGAAGAATAAATTGTCCATCCACAACTATAGACGAACCAACAAAACAGGAAACCAAAAGACATAGAAGCCGTTCACATGTCACACTTCCACCTGCCCAAAAAAGCAATGAGATTTTGTCAAAAGCTTGCCCAACTCATTCCACTTTTTCATAATTATTAAAATGAAAATCCCAAGTTAGTGTACATGTCATTGTCACAAGGGCCCTATACATTAAACGTTTTCTATAATTCTATCCATATCCTAACTCATAGCCTATGACTCATGAGTGAAATTTGGCAAATATAACCATATGTTACGGGTTTTTAATGTTGTGGGATCCACCCTACATGTAGGCTGTTAAGACTATTTTGTTTTAAGTCCTTTATATACATATATAATAGAAATCATAATCTAAACTCACAAACATCATTTGGAGATTTCGGAGATTGAACTCACAAGTTACGCTTCCATAGAGAGATAAAACTTTTTAGAGAGAGAAATTACCACCGGCCGAATGCCCAAGTGGTACTTTTAAGAACTGTCTTTACAAAAGCATTACCAGTTTTTATGGGAACAACTACTTTTACTTGTAATCATCTAGATGTTACCATAATCTGCAATCAAGTGGTTTAAAAAAAAAAAAAGAGTAAAGAAAATTCAATTTTCTGTGAGTTCTATTTTCCATGTTATTTTCAAAACAAAATTTTGGTACACCAACATTTTTATCTTTATAAAAGATTAAAAAAAGATAAATTATTCTTCAATCTTCATAAACACAAACTCTACAACAACATTTTTATCTTTATAAAAGAAAAATATATATATATTGATAAATTATTCTTCAATCTTCATAAACACAAACTCAGATCATAACCTAAAAAGTAAAGTTGTCAATTAATGGAAAGTAACTCATGCGTCTCAAGTCTCAACCGTATGTTTTATATTGCATACTCAATTAGCCACAATTAATAAAAAGATCAAGTGGAGAATAGACATAAAGTCAATAAATATATTTATATGGATAACATTTTGTTTTTATAACATCGTTGGTTTAGCAATTAAAAAATGGTTTTGATAAAGAAAAAAACAAAAACAAAAATCAAACACAAGCAGGGGGAGACTGAGAGAGACTTGAGATATGTGGATGCTTACAAAAAATCAAGTTCACTTGGTGATGACCCAGACAGCATAAATAATCCCTGGGAGATACCCGAAAAGGGTCAGCAACAAACAAATCCAAAACTCCACCTGAATTGACCAACATGAAAACAAAATATACATCATCAACATATATGATTATTTTGACATATAGTAAGAAATCAAAGAGAAACTACAAATTAATGAAAATAAGATGAAAGAGCATGACACAAACCTGGCAACCAAACTTGAGAAAGACACCAAGAGGTGGCAAAATGATGGCCAAGATGATATCTATGCAGTTAGCTGTGCCTTCACTAGCCATTTTGTCTTGTTTGGAATTAAAAGGAAATTGAAGAGGCTTTTAGAGAAGAGGAAGAGAGTAGAGAGAGTAATATAATATGCAAAGTTATGTAACTCCAATTACTTGGATAGAAACTGTAAGGACAGTAGGTCAATATATAGAGTCCCTCAAGGTCCACACGTGTTGCACTTTCATTGGATTCATGCAATAGTTTGTATACGCGGTTCCTTAGTCCTGTAAACAAAGTTTGTTGCGTCTGTAAAGTCTTACTTTTCGGATTTGGAGCATCATAATTCATACAGCTAAGTTTCATAACTGGATCAACGTGGCAAACTGGCAATGCCTGAGTTTTCCATGTGCTGCTTCATTCTGATTGGACCACATGTCTCCACTATCTCACGTCTAATTTTTAAGTTTTGAAAAAAAAAAAATTAAACGAGATAAATTTTATTTTAACTTGATGTTTTTTTTTTTCCCTCATTTGAATTAAAAATCATTAATATTTATCTTATCGCATGCAATTTAAAGATAATTATTTTTTTGAGAAAAAGATAAGTGGATTGTATTAAATAGAACAATTAATTTATTTTAATAATACTTTTTTTTTTGAGAAAAGATAAGCGGATTGTATTAAATATAACATTGTAATACTCATAAGTCTGGAGGGACTCCTATCCTCCGGAGCTTGAACCATAATTTAAAGATAACTATGAATATTTCAAACTATTATTAAAATAAATTAAAGAACTCCACTTTAATGAACTTCCCAAAACACCCCTAATATTTAAAGAATATTGCTATGAAAAATAATTTTATGAGGGTGAAAAAGTAATTCCCTAAATTCTTGCATAAAAGATATTTATTTCCACATTTAGGAATGGTCTAAAATACTCTTAGATTTACTATTCAATTAAAAAGTAGCACACAAAAGATATATATGTAAAAAAATAAAAAACAAACAAACAATAGCTCTCTTAAACCACTCTCCCATATATCCAAACCATGTCTCCACTATCTCACGTTTAATTTTTAAGTTTTGAAGTTTTAAAACTTTTAACTGCTCTTAACTTCTTATCCTTATCCTTTTTATTTATCTATTATTATTTAAGAATTCTCTCTTATCAGACTTTCTTTGCTTCATTTGTTCCATGCGTTTCAGGTTTCTTTTTCATTTTTTTTTCCTTAATTTCATCTCCATCTCCTTTTCTATACATGGTGATTTTACGTTATTTTATTTAAATTTTAAAATTTTCTGCTTCTCAATTATTTCTTTTTTCTATGAACTGTTATAATTTAATGTTTTCATGCAGTGAAAATAGCTTGCATCAAATTGGAGGGTGACAACCAACGGCCAGGGCACTTCACGTATCTCTCTCTCTTTTCTTTTTTTTTTTTTTTGGTTTCTCCGGTTGTAAAACTTAATATGGGAATAATTTTTTTCATGTTTTTTGCCGTGTTGTTTTGTATAAGAATAGGCAATAGCAATGCTTTTGGATACCATGGGCGAGTTAATGCATAGAATTGGTATTCAAATGGCTGAAATCTAAATTCTCATGTTCTTATTTGCAGCTAATTTGGGATTCCTATCCACATTTGAAGCCCTCCAAACTACAACAAGATTTGACATTTTTAATGGGCTCCAAATTTTTACATTGGTGTATAAGTGTATTCTTCTTAAGGAATGTAACACTAGCAGCAAATGTACAATTTAGTACTGTTACACTTTTCTTTTTCTTTTTTTGCTAAGCAGTGGCTGTACTTTATAAAAGTTTGTTGTAATATGAGTTAAGAAAGTGTCTTTATTCTGTAGTAAATCTGTTCTGAAAGTTGTGATTGATTTGCAAGTTTATGTTGATGAATAAATGGCCCATTATGGTTTTCAATTAATCTTGGATTAGTTAAATTGTAAAAAAGTGTGCAATTTATGTGAATATTGGCTCTGTGCAAGTAAAGGTGTTCACTTTTCTGGTAAGTGGTTTCAGATGTTTATTTCAATAAATTACCAAACATATTATTTTCTCAATTCTAAAATTTTTTATTTGATTTGGAGAATTCATTTACATATTCTTAATATTAAACATGTAATTATGTAAGATTACATGAATATATTATATTGCATCATGTATTTTTAGATGATGTGGTTCCAGCTTTGAGAAAAGTATTGAGGCTTGCAAAACTTGCAAAAAGAATGATAGGCTTTGGGATCTACGTATTGGTGTCAAGGGTGCCAAACAGGATGATGAAGGGTTTAGTTTAATTTGAGAATTGAGAAATTTGATGCAATGATAGGTGAAATATTTGCAATTGGCCTTCTAACTTATAATTTTGAACTTTCTTTTTTCTTTTAGATAATGATATTTGGAATTTCTAATGCAAAAGGCAGTGAAACTGTTGTGTGCTTTAGTGATGAGTTTAAGGTGAGAATTGGAGAATTTGGTTAAAATCCCTCGCATAGTGCACAAAACCAAACTAAAAATAAAAAGGAAAGCTAGGGGTATTAGTATTACCAAGAAAGAAAACAAATAATAAATAAAGAATGAAAAGGTTCTCCTTGTTTTGCATCTATGGGGGTTTTGATTGATGATATTTGTCTTTGGCACTTATCTTTTGATTTTTTAAGTTTTTCTTTCATCAGAAAAGAGTGTAACAAAGCGGCTTATGCTTTGGCTACAGAGGCTTTGTCCTCACACATGGAACAAGTTTGGTTGGAAGACCAACCAGCTTGTATATCATCCTTTGTACAGTTTGATTCTTTGCAATAATAAAACCGCTATCGTTTCTATAAAAACAAATAATAAATAAAGAATGAAAAGAAAGATGAGCTAAATCAGGGCATGGTTGACCTAGAGAGGGGTTTTTCTGCAACAGGTGTAATATTTACATTGGCCTTCTAATTTTTAATTTTGAACTTTCTTTTTTCTTTTCGATAATTGTATATGATGCAAGCGGTACAGCTTCTTTCTTTGTCTTTAACAAGGAGTAGAGAAAATTATTGTCTGCTTTGCTATGAGTTTATGGAATCAAAGAAAAAGCATGTGTACAATTTTACAAACAATAAAAATATTTAAATTTGTTATCCCATTAACTGATTTTTTATTTAAAATCAAATAATTTATACAAGAAATAATTTTATTCGGATTTCATATACATGTGCAAGGTTACTTTTTCTTTTGTGGAATCTCATTATATAGAAGGTGTAGTACATTTATGTTATTGGACAAAAAGCATTAAGTGAAAAAAATAGCAAATAAGATAATTATGATTTAAAATTTATATGATAAAAGTATGTGATAAGATTACCATGAAAGAAAGTAAAGAAAGAAGATTGAATCAAATAAATCGGGTTAAGAAAGTAGAGTCCTTATTCAAATAGAATTCTTTAATTATTGTATAAATTAGCTAAGTGAAAATGTGAAAAAAAAAAAAAAAAAAAAAAAGAACAACTTCCAAAAAGAAATTTAGCACACCATAAATTAGCACATGAAAAAAAATAAATAAATAGTACACAAGCAAAAAAAATAAACGATAAAAAAAAGTGAAAAAATAGCAAATAAGATAAATTATGATCTAAAATTTATATGATAAAAGTCATATTGTGTGATAAGATTACCATGAAAAAAATAAAAATTGAATCAAATAAATCCGGTTAAGAATGTAGAGTTCTAATTCAAATAGAATTCTTTAATTATTGTATAAATTAGCTAAGTGTAAAATGTGAAAAAAAAAAAATAAAGAACAACTTCCAACTAATTAAGCGTTTGTTAATGATTTTATTTTTATTAAATTTTTTTGCGTAAAAAATAAATTGATAAAAATAGGTTATTGAAAATCAATTACAGATTATGATTTTTTTTTTCCTTTTTTCATCATATCATCATTGTTTGTGCAAGATGTTGCTATCAATAACATATACTGGATAATTGCATAAACCCTAAAATAGGATGAATGAAAAAAATATATTGATAAAAAAGAAAATTATCTAAGTACATAAATTTTTTGTTGGTTATAAAAAGAAAGAACTCCTAAACACAAGCTATACTTTTACCGATAGTATTACTTTATTTTTATTTTTATGTATATTTCATACCTTTACCGACAAATTTCCTATTCACTCCACGCGCCATGCAAATCCAAAAACGGGGTATCGGGAATGGCCCGAATGGATAACGAACGTTTTGTCGTTTTTTTGTTTAATATTTGAGACGGTAAACCAGATGACTATTGAAACTTTATAATTGTTTATTATTATTAATTTTGAGTAAGAGTAGAGAATGAGATCATCAATTAATAGTTCACTATCCGAATTTAATTCTTTTTTTTTCCTTGAATAATTAAATTATAGTGAAAATATATTATTTGATTTAATTAGATATGTTTTCGTTTATAACTTATAAAAATTAGAAATTATAATTATATTAAAGTTTATAATTAAAAAAAAAAAACTATTTATTTATTTTATCAATAAATTACAAACAATAATTTGATATCTATAATGACTCTGATGTGCATAGAGTTATGATATTCCTGATTCATAAAGCTGATGTGTAAAAATGTCTTATGAATCTATTTCCAAACCTACACAATTTAATCTCAAATGGATAACACAATTCGACAACGAACTCGAATCATCAGTTTCTCCAAGAATTAATTTTAGACTTAACAAAATATCTTCATTGATTTACATCTATAGCGGCGGATTGTGTTTCCCACGGCTATAACACATTCGCATTAAAATAAGATTATGATCTAAGATACATTAACATGATTTTTGACACCCACCATCATAGTCTTAATCACAAAACCAATGTTCCCAAAAACAAAAATAAAAAAAAAGAACATTTAACACTTTGACACACTAGATGAAGAATAAATTGTCCATCCACAACTATAGACGAACCAACAAAACAGGAACCAAAAGACATAGAAGCCGTTCACATGTCACACTTCCACCTGCCCAAAAAAGCAATTAGATTTTGTCAAAAGCTTGCCCAACTCATTCCACTTGTTCATAGTTATTAAAATGAAAATCCCAAGTTAGTGTACATGTCATTGTCACAAACTCAGATCTTAACCTTATAAAATTAAAGTTGTCAATTAATAGAAAGTAACTCATGCGTCTCAAGTCTCAACCGTACGTATGTTTTATATTGCATACTCAATTAGCACAATTAATAAAAATATCAAGTGGAGAATAGACATAATGTCAATAAATTTATTTATATGGATAACATTTTGTTTTTTTATAACATCATTGGTTTAGCAATATTTTGCAATTAAAAAATGGTTTTGCTAAAAAAAAATCAAACACAAGCAGGGGGAGACTGAGAGAGACTAAAGATATGTGGATGCTTACAAAAAATCAAGTTCACTTGGTGATGATCCATAGAGCATAAAGAATCCCAGGGAGATACCCGAGAATGGTCAGCAACAAACAAATCCAAAACTCCACCTGAATTCACCAACATGAAAACCAAATATATATACATCATCAACATATATAATCATCTTTGTAATTATTTTGACATATAGTAAGAAATCAAAGAGAAACTAAAAATTAATGAAAATAAAATAAAAGAGCATGACACAAACCCTGCAACCAAACTTGAGAAAGACACCAAGCGGTGGCAAAATGATGGCCAAGATGATGTCAATGCAGGTAGCTGTGCCCATTTTGTCTTGTTTGGAATTAAGAGGCCTTTAGAGAAGAGGAAGAAAGTAGTAGAGAGTAATATAATATGCAAAGTTATGTAACTCCAATTACTTCGATAAAAACTGTAAGGATAGTAGGTGAATATATAGAGTCCCTCAAGTTCCACACGTGTTGCCTTTGCATGGGATACATGTAAAGTTTGGTTCTTAGTCTTGTAAACAGTTCGTTGTGTTGAAGTCTTTACTTTTGCAATTTGGAGCATTGTATCATACATGTTTCATAAATGGATCAATGGCAATGCCAGTTTTCCACGTAATATTCTGTTGGACCACATGTTACTTTATTTTTATGTATATTTTCCTTAGACAAATTTCCTATTCTCCACGCGCCATGCAAATAGGGTTTCGGGAATGGCCCAAAGTTCGTTTAATATTTGAGACGGTAAACCAGTGACTATTGAAACTGTAAATTACACTTTACCACCCTCAACTATCACCCATTTTTCACTTCACCCCCTAAACTTTAAAAAGTAACAAGACCCCCTCTAAAATTACGGCCTTACCCCCTTGCAATAAAATAAACGGAAGGGAGCCACACGTGACATGACGTGCTCCCGGGCATCATAGTATCATACAGCTAAGTTTCATAAATGGATCAACGTGGCAATGCCAAAGTTTTCCATGTACTACTCATTCTGATTGGACCACATGTTACTTTATTTTTATGTATATTTCATACCTTTACCGACAAATTTCCTATTCACTCCACGCGCCATGCAAATCCAAAAACAGGGTTTCGGGAATGGCCCGAATGGATAACGAACGTTTTGTCAAAGATGGGAAAGTTGGGTTTTTGTTTAATATTTGAGACGGTAAACCAGATGACTATTGAAACTTTATAATTGTTTATTATTATTAATTTTGAGTAAGAGTAGAGAATGAGATCATCAATTAAATAGTTCACGTATCCGAATTTGATTCTTTTTTTTTTTTCTTGAACAATTAATTTATTATATTCTTATATATTGTAAACATTTTTTATCCCTTCACAAATTTATGTTAATAATTAATAATTAAATTATAATTGAAAATATATTATTTGATTTAATTAGATATGTTTTCGTTTAACAATAAATTAAAAACAATAATTTGATATCTATAATGACTCTGACGTGTATGGAATTATGATAGTCCTAGTTCATAAAACTGGTTATTTTGTTAAGAAAGAGAGATCTCAGTCGGCCTAGGTCACAGAAAGATGGTCAGAGGGAACATTCTGAACATTAAGTTAACTGATAACTAGTGAAAAGAAAATAGAGAAGTTAATTTTAAGGACAAAATCTTAGTATGTGCCAAGATTGTACAAATCTCTTTTAGTAGGATGCAATGGTTTCCGAAGATTTTAGAGGTGTAGGACGGGTTGGTTTTGGTTGACCGACCCACTTTCCAAATGTTCTTACAAGATTTTAGATGAGACACAATTTAGTCTTAAAGTAACACTAAATGCTGATGTACAAGGGAAGTCGAATCATCACTGATATGGCGGCCGTTCAGCCATTGGTTCCCGATACAAGGCTTACAGCTAGTCCTTCTTCAGTTTCTCCAAGAATTAATTTTAGACTTAACAAAATATCTTAATTCATTTACATCTATAGCGGCGGAATGTGTTTCCCACGGCTATAACAAAACGCGTGAAGATGTAGACCCAACAAATCAATTCGACCAGACTGTCAAGAAAGCAGACGGTTCCTAGGATGCCACGTTGTGCAAGAAGGACGGCAGGGATGGAGGCTTTGAAACCAATAGAGATTTGCCAAGTGTACACACTGTGCACGTGATAAATTCAACACTCAGAAATCACAATCACAGATCTCAAATCATGTAAGCAACCAAAAAAAGTGGAAGATATAGCCGTCCTCCCACGTGTGCCAGATATGGGTTAATATCCTTTAAAGTTAATTAATGATTAATTAGCATTTTAATAATGAAATAATCAATCTTAGTAATGGGGGTTTTTTGTCTTTTTGAAACCTTCTTGGAACATCTTTTGATTTGATTAATGAAAAAGAACCCAAGTTAAAGTCTTCATTCGAAAGAGCACATTCAATCACCTTTTTACATGGATGATAGATTCTTGAAAACTTTTTTTTCCCTTTAAATGATTCGATTAGATAGTATTTTAAAATTATTTATGTATTTGATATTGTTTTGTGTTATACAAGACAACATATTGGTAACCCTTAAGGTACTCATTTGGAAATCATTAATGCATAAAACTTGTGAAAACAGACAAGTTTATTAAAAAAAACATATTTTTTTTAAAGTACTTATGAAATGTTGAGAAATTATTCCCATAAAATATTGTTTTAATATTTTGAATTTTCTTAAAATTCTAATTGATATAATACTTGTAATATGACCAAAAACTCTTTTTTAATTTGTTTTTCTCCCCAAACATTTAAAATTGGTATTCTTCTAAATAGCATTTTTGAAACAAATGGAAAAGTGATTGTTTCTTCTTCATTGCAAATGATAGAATTTTCTTCCAAATTAGAAATTTAATTAATCATTCACTTGTATTTTTACTCATATGAATAGTTATTTGACATGTTTAAATGATTTAATGGTAATAAAATATACATTGATAGTTATATGAATCTCGAGTTTAGAGAAAAAAAAAATTATTATTTAAATAACATTTGTTCACTAAAAATTTGAAAATAAACAACTCTGACTAGTTATGAATTATAATATAGACCAAAATCATGGGCATGAAATGAGAGATATTTGGGAGTGTTTGCTTGACACATTATTTTCATAGGCCCCCCTTGGTAGCAGGCGCCAGGCAGGCAGGCATCCCAAATATATATTATGATGCTAATTCTTCAATTATGTGACTAGGGCCATATGCATATGATGGAAGAAAATGATGTTTCGTTGAGTGGGAATAGCACATGGTTTGTGATCATCCACAATTGAAAGCATATGATTACAAATTTGCAAGAAAAAAAATAACGTAAATCAGATAATGCTCACATATGACATATGTTAAGAGTTAGGGTCCACGTTGATGCATATTGATGTAATCCTTTCTACTGCCCTGGTCTTGTTCCAGTTTGAGCGGGCTGTCATACACTACTTTGCCACATGGCTTGTTGTTCTACTTTTTTTAGAGTAATTATACAACTAATTTCAAAACAAGTTTCACAAAGTCTTTATCTTTTTTGCCACTTCACATAAATGGGAAAAATTGAACTTAAATTCAAACAGTGGATTCATGTGTGAGAGGTGATAGGGCGTAGATAATTTTGTTATTCTTAAAATTAAATAGTTTGAGAGAGAAGGAAAGATAGTTTGAGTTTGGAAGCCAAGCGGCAGCTACAAGGAAGCAAATGATTGGAATTGAGACGATGCATAAGAGTGTGTAGATATCAAGACGACAATTCTAAGAGGACTCAAATGCATATATGAGGAGTCTAGTTAGAGATGAGATCCCCATGGACCACCAAGGAATGTGTAGGAATGGTCTCAAAAGCTTGTTTGCTGTGTTGCTTATGTAGAGAAAGAACACCAACATAAGCTTGATGAAAGAGACTCAACACAACAACAAAGGGAAACTATTGGAGGTTCATAAGAATGTGGCTCTAATACAATGTTAAAATAAAATGAAGAAATAGAATATTTAGAGAGAGAAGGAGAAAGCGAAAGCAAAAATAATAATGTGGTTTGGCCTAATGGCCTATGTCCACAATGGAAAGCCTTTTAACGACTACATATTTTATATTTAGAATTGTATATTAAACCCAATATAAGGTATATATTTGAATATATTAAGCATAATTGGTAATTCTAAAACCTATAGTAACCCATGATATTACAAAACTATGGTAACCCATAGTATTTTAGAAAACCATGGATATACACATTTATATCAATATACTAATAATATATTTTATGAGATATCATTCCTAATATATTCTAATAGTATTTTTTTTTTTTTGAATTATTTGTGCATGAAGACTTACAGTTTTATATTTATTATTTATTTATTTATGGTTCTTTTCTATTCCATGCCATTTAGAAGTGATCATGGGCCTTGTAAAGTGTTGGTGGCCTAACCCAACTTCTGGCATGTGATTGATAGCCTATTGTTGACCCATGAGAGAAAACAAAGATTAACAACGCCATAGGCCCATAACCATTTCACCATCTGGCCTTGGAGCTTAATGAAAACTCTCTTTTAATAAAGGGAGATTTTGGATTTATTTACTTATAAGAAATGGAATACAATTTTATATATTTACTTAAAATATAAATATAATATACTATGTAGCTCATTAAAGATCTAATCATTAGTCTAAGAAAGTGGTAAGAGTCTTGTGTACGTGCTAGTAGGGTAGTGCGTGTCCCATTGGAATTAGTCGAGGTGCCAGTATCTATGAAACATTAATCCGAACACTCAAGGTTAAAAAAAAAAAAGTGGTAAGAGCAAGCCCATTGACAACTGTTTGTTTTAGGGGCAATTAGAGCTAAGTGTTTGTGTTCCAACTTCCAAGCTCTAATTTTGGGAATTCAAATTCTAAAACTTAAGTAAACTTAAGTAAACTGGCTTAAGAAAGGATTGAAAAGAAGAAGAAGAAGAAGAAGCCTTTCTTGGCTATAATACAAATTTTCCCCTCAATTAATTAAAGGTTCCAATAAAAATTATTGGTTGAAAAATAAAAATAAAACTACTTTGAAAACAAAATACTAATGGTACTGAAAACTGTTAAACATCCATAATAAAAAATTGGGAGGGCTGCAAATTGCAATCATCATAGTATAATTTTGGAGCCATCATGCCTTGAACTTATTATGCTCCACCCTGTCTTCAAACTATAAAAACCAACCCTGTCTTCAAACTTACACTAAAATCCTTGTATATTATTATGAAACTTCACTTCCCTCTAAAGTCTCACAAAAGTGACATAAACTTTTACTCCACTTCAACTCTTCGTAACAAACTCCTTCACAAATCATACCAACAAACATCATCACCCCATGTTCCTACCCATCTCAACAATCTCCTCAACACCACTCTCCACACCAAAAACATCAAACATGTCATCCAAATTCACTCCCAAATCATCACAAACAACTACACTTGTCTCCCTTTCCTCTTCAACAACCTACTCAAATTGTATGCTAAATGTGGCTATATCAACCAAAGTTTACAACTTTTCTCAACTACCCATGATGGGTTCAAGAATATTGTCACTTGGACCTCTCTTATTACCCAATTATCACACTTTAAAAAACCCTTTAAGGCCTTGACATTTTTTAACAAAATGAGGTGCACTGGTATTTATCCAAACCAGTTTACCTTCTCTGCTATTTTACCTGCTTGTGCAGATACTATGATAGTTACACATGGTGAAGAAATGCATTGTTTGATTTGGAAACATGGGTTCAAAACAGATTTATTTGTTGGTAGTGCATTGGTTGACATGTATGCTAAGTGTGCTGACATGAGCTCAGCAGAGAGAGTGTTTGATGAAATGCCTGACAGAAGCCTTATTTCTTGGAATTCTATGATTGTAGGGTTCTTGCAGAACAAGTTATATGATCGGGCGGTTTGGGTTTTCAGGAAGGCTCTTAGGGAGAGTTCGGATAGTCCTGATCAAGTGAGTTGTTCAAGTGTGTTGAGTGCTTGTGCCAATATGGGTGGATTGGAATTTGGCAGACAAGTTCATGGAGTTTCTTTTAAGCATGGTTTGGTAACATTATCTTATGTTAAGAACTCATTAATGGATATGTACTGTAAATGTGGATGGTTTGGTGATGCTTTTAAGTTGTTTCAGACCATAGGAGATAGTGATGTTGTTAGTTGGAATGTTATGATAATGGGGTGTGTCTGTAATGATAACTTTGAAGAAGCTTGCAATTATTTTTGGGTCATGAGGAGGGAAGGTATATCACCTGATGAAGCATCGTACTCTTCTGTTCTACATGCTTCGGCTAGTCTTGCAGCACTTGATCAAGGCAGTTTGATCCATGACCAGATTATAAAAACAGGTTTTGTGAAGAATGCATGTATTGAAAGTTCATTGGTTACAATGTATGCAAAATGTGGGAGCTTGGGAGATGCTTATCGAGTGTTCGAAAATATTGAAGATCGTAATGTTATTTGTTGGACAGCTATGATTGCAGCTTGCCAACAACATGGCTGTACAAACCAAGTGATTGAATTGTTTGAGGAAATGCTTCGGGAAGGGATTAAACCTGATTACATCACGTTTGTGTCTGTTCTATCAGCTTGTAGCTATGCTGGGTGTGTTGAAGAAGGATTTGTTTACTTTGATTCCATGACTAAGGTGCATGGCATGAATCCTGGGCCTGAACACTATGCTTGCATGGCTGACTTGCTTGGTCGTGCTGGTCGATTGGATGAAGCCAAGAGGTTTATTGAGTCAATGCCAATCAAACCTGATTCATCAGTTTGGGGAGCTTTGCTTGGGGCTTGTAGGAATTATGGCAATGTTGAAATGGGAAGAGAGATTGCAGAGAGACTTTTTGAGTTGGAACCGGAGAATCCAGGGAATTATGTGCTGCTTTCTAACATGTATACACGTAATGGGATGTTGATGGAAGCAGATGAGATTAGAAGGTTGATGAGGGTCAATGGGGTAAGAAAGGAACCTGGATGTAGCTGGATTGATGTTAAGAATACTACCTTTGTGTTTACAGTGCATGATAGGTCACATCCTAGGACAGATGAGATTTATGAGATGTTGAGGAAGTTGGAGGAGTTGGTAAAGAAGAAAGGGTATGAACCTGAAACGCAGTTTGCAATTAACAGTGTGGAAGGGTACAAAGAGCAAAACTTATGGCATCACAGTGAGAAACTAGCCCTTGCATTTGGGCTACTGGCCCTGCCAGTTGGGGCTCCAATTAGAATAAAGAAGAATCTGAGGACTTGTGGAGATTGTCATACAGTCATGAAGTTTGCTTCAGAGATATTTGAGAGAGAAATTATTGTAAGAGATATCAATAGGTTTCACCGATTCACTAATGGTTTGTGTTCCTGCAGTGATTACTGGTGACTAGATTTTTAGAGTTTGAGGGGACAGAAATATCACATTTTGGGGGCCTTTTCTTTCCTCCTTTTGCCCCCCATTTTTTTCTTTCAAAAAATTATGTTGATTAAAGTTGTTTGCAACATATAAAGCTAATTTCAATGGTGTTTCACCTAGACCATCTTTTTATTATTATTTACTTTGCTTAAGTAAATTCATATTCGCACCTTTAAAACCATTTTATCCACTTCTGTAGTGCAATTCTTTGGTGGAATACTACCCATCAGGTGTAGCCTAGTGATATGACGCTTGGGATGAGTTGTAAACTCAGATATTCTAGGTTCACTCTGATGCAAGGTATTTAGGGTGGTAGGTTAAGGCCCAGAAGAAATGGATCAAAGATCAAAGGACTAAGTTGTATTGAAACTAGGCTTGGCACAATTCTTCAAGAGATACTACGCTCGGAACTAAGCATTAAGCTCAATGTATATTCATCAAAACTAAGTAATACAAAGCATCTCTTGGCTATTTATGCTACATAGCCTCGGGTTAGTCTCAAGAATCATAACTAGTTCAACAAATAAGCTATTTACATATGTCTAACCAACTATTAATAACTTTGGCGCCAATTATAACAACTAACTACTTTGTTAAAATTTTCATTAAAAAAAAAAAAACTACTTTGTTACAATAGTTTCTCCTTTTTACCAAAAGTGCTAATTACAAACAACACTAATTTACACTAGCTAGCAAAAAATCCACTGCGTCACAATCTCCAATAGAAGCTTCTCCTCGAGATACATGGTTTGATGGTTGGGGTCGTGTATCCGGTGTTTACTACTCAAGTGTGGGTCTGAAGGGCCCTGCCTTGGTGAGGTTCCTCATCATAAATAAATAAAAAATAAAATATCTTTGGTGGAATACTTTTGTCTTGAGATGCAGTTATCATTAAAAAGAAAGAAAAAACTGTAAGCATAACAACCAATTTGGCATATGTGCTATTTTTTTATTAATGTGAGTTGAGCTATTACACCATAATTTTCCTCATCTCAATGTTCAAAAGATGTGTCTGCATGGTATATACCTAGCTTTCGGGTGGACAAGAAAGTCCTGTGCAGAGCATTAATTGTGTGGCAAGTATTGAAGCTTATAAATAGTCTTCTACACTATAACGGTTAGATCATCTGCTTGCATTATTGTCTTCGGGTACTCTATTTATCTTTCATTGTTTGATAAGAAATAAAGCCTAGGAAACCCTTCTGCACTGTAATTGAAAGAGATGTAGGTTCTGATTGGAGGGATTCTATTGAAAAGGACATGCTATTATTGGACCTAGGTTCTTACTAGATGGCATGTGCCAAAAGAGTCCTCTCTGCATCTAATTATCTTTCTATCCAGCAATGATAATTTTAGAATCTATGAAAAGCTGTTTCCTACTGATTTTCATCTTTCCTTTTGTCTTTTCTTTTGATCTGCCCAGATGATGCTAGAAAAGTAGTGGAATACCATTCAAGGAACCGTTGACTGTTTGTTGAAGAAAAGATGCAGAAGATAAGAGGTCACTATTGTTCATTGAATTTTATAAAGCTAAGAACTTGGGGAGACAATTTACATGTTACCAAAGGTCATCAACTTTCTACCTTACATGTATACTTAAAGCACATACATGCAGTTATGAATATATTAGCAAATCTAGACTCTACAACAGTTTCCTGATTTGATGCTCTTTGATTTGTATCTGACCTGCCATGTGATCAAGTTGCACCAAAATACTATTCTAGCATATCTGTAATGTTATCTCATCTACTTCATTAACTCATATCTTGGAAATGATATCGTAATATACGAAATATCTTTGGTATTATTGACAAAAAAAGTCAGTACTTATACAAGTCATGTCATCAAGAATATAGCATATACATAGTCCCCACACATAAGTGTGACAAATATAGAACGTCCTTTCTAGTGAAGAAAAGAATTACTGTCCTAAGAAAGCATTGGAACAACCACCCACGGCACCTCATTTATCTTCTCAAATAATGGTCAGGTGATGTAGTCCCTTCCATACTCCCCTCCTCTCCCCCCAAATAAAAAAATAAAATAAAAAAGAAGATGTACTATACCTTCCATGAACTTCTTGATACTTCTACAGTTGTCTTGGCAAGATATGTCATTTGAGTTGAATTATTTTTTAATACTGACCTTCAGAACATCATGGGCAGGGTTATAAAATAAATTCAGGTGGTCCCTTCACAAACTTGAACAAAATATATGTATTTATCATATCTTAAATATGATGGCTGCCTCTATCTGCCTCTACTCCCATTCCCATATGCAGCCTCTCCACCTTAGCCTTCTGAATACCTGCATTTTTGCACGCAAAAACAAAATTAAGAAGGAAAAAAGAATGTGATTAAGTGGTGATATTCTAGACTTTTACAAAATGTAGTAAAAAATTAATACTAATGAGTGTTATTATTGTAGTCGTTAGTTTATGAATGAGCATGATGTAGAAGGTGCATGTTTAACATGGTGGAAACATTATCAAATATTTTATAGACAAGAAAAAAGATAAAAGCATGCTAGTGGTTGTTTACAGCACCCTGGCTATGTGGTTCTGCTCTTTTTACACACAAATTTTTAAGATTCAAAGTTATAAAAATATCTGTGCGTGTTAGATAGTGGTCATGTGCAGACTGCAGGGAAGTAAGGACAATGACCTGCAGAAACTGTTAACACTGACAGAGCATAATTCAGGTTTTGGTCCAATTTATATGTCTCCACAGCAAAGGAGGCATTATTTTATACAAGTTCCATCCCAGCTCTCTAATCTCAGGGAGGCTCACTTTGATTAATTTACATTATCCTCTGTATCAGATAATTTTACTTGGGATCTTCAGGTCCTTACCAGCATGCTTAGGCAGATTATTTCTTTATCTATATTCCTAGACGCACGACTTTGTTATCTGCATGATATGCTGTTTAAGATTATTGATAATGGTTCCACTCACAATATTTTAAGGTTGTTTACTTAGCTTCTAACAAAGTCATTACAGCCAAAGAAAAATATTTATGTTGGTTCTATGGTCTTGCAGAGGGGAAACAAATATAATAACTGGCTGCTTTTCATAGAGAAAAAAAGAAAGTGGTGGCTGATGCAGGGCTTTGAGCTGCAGGTTTTGGCCAGCCAGTGCAAGAAGTTGATAGCAGCTGGAGCTAAGAAGATTGCAGATCAAATACAAGGAATAAAACAGTGTAAATATGCAAAGCTCTGCCTCCTAAAATAGATAGATAGATGTAGACTTTATAATGGTATCCTTTAAAAATATGTCATGTTATTTATGGCATTGAAATAGCAAGGTAGTTGGATTAATAGTTTGTTTACTTGAAGTCTGATTCCTTACAAGTCTCTTATGAAGACCATGAAAATAATGAAAGGGTTATGGTTAAGCTGCTTTCATGACTGCAAAGTGTTAATAGCTCCAAAGGAAATGAAGCTGACATGCATGATAATAGGAGCAACGCATTTCTTATGCCGGCTGCAGTGTACTTGTAAGTTGCAACCAAGGCAGCAATCATCCTTTTACATAGGGGACACGTGGTGCTGTTACTTGTAATCCATGTCATGCAATCAACAGCATAGTGGGCTCAATTTGGCAAAGACTGTGTTGTTGGGTATATATGACCATGGACACAAAAACAAAGAGTCGCGTGAAGTTCACACATGCACGTGAAATTCACACTCACATTGGATTTTTCTAACTCTAGAATATATATTCCACCACTCACTCTTTGGTCAATTTTAAGGAATTTTAATATTTTTGCCTTGGGAGTAACTATAGAATATATATATATATATATATATATTATTTTCATGATAAATTGTGATTGGAATAACATCACTTTCATATGACTTCACTATTAACATTACTTTTATTATTATCAATCACGACAGAATTGAAAAAAGACTTATTGTTCTTTCTATAGAGTAGAACCATATCACATTCCCCCTCTTCTCAAAATAATGGTTACATGCATGCACCAAGAAACAGAGAAGATGCTATAAGGAGATTGGGGGCCCACATGTATGGTGCCAAATCCCTTACTGGATCAGCAAGGGTCCACATGGCCAATGCCCATTCCTGAGTCTTAGAACCATGGGGTCCACATGGAATCCTAGTTCCCATTTTAACAATTGGGACAAATATAAGAATTAGCTTCATGAATTCAAATTTGTGTAATGTTACTATAGATTAAGATATCTTCCCTTTGTTCTCTGCAACAAAAGCAAAACCAACAATTTGCTGTTTTATGTCCTCTTCTAAAAAGCCAGATAGACATCCCATCGCTGCTGATGATCCACTTGATCCAAATCTAATCCCATTGTTCCCATATTGAATTATTTCCCACTAAATTAATCACTTTTCTAACTTTACAAATATTGCTGTTTTATCTTACATTTTTTCATACATTTTTTGTGTTTGTGGATCCTACATATATCTTATCAAAGTAAAGTTAGTGATTAGAGTAGGAAAAGCCCCAATTTTGACCTTGATATAGCATATCAAAGTGCTTAAAATGATGAGCAATAGTGACATTTGGTTTACCTTAATCAAAGGAAGTGCTAACTAATCTGATCATAAAATGTGTGATAATGTCATGGATTCTACTCGATGAGAAAGAATCATGAATTACATAATTGATTGTGACTATCAATCAAGATGCAAGTCTAGCGGTAGGAGATTTACAATGAATTGTAGACTCAAATATTCTGGGTTTAATGCTTACCAGAAACTTCCCATAGATTATTTGATATACGATTCTAGTGGGTACGATCACATATTTCGAGATTTTACTACCTAAAGATGGGTTTGAAAAGCCATAACCTTGATAAGGTTACTCGTCATGAAAATATTAGAAACTTTGGGAGTTTGTTTAAGCCAGTATTTAACTAAATTCAAAATAGTGATGTCAAGGCTTCTAATCACAAAACATTACAAAAAGGACCAAGCTTTACATCATTGCAATTCCAATAGTACATTTCACCACTTAATTTTACAAAAAAAGTCTCTCCAAAATGATTGGAATAAGATTAATTATTTCCCATTGTGAGTAAGTCAATGTTTTTATAAAACCTTGAGCCAAATCTTTCTTTTTGTTAAGTTAAGCCCCAAATTTTCAAACCTAAGTATAATTGTACAAGTTGAAAAGGATAGAGACTAGAGAGGGTGAGAGACCCCTCCAATATATATATATATCATAATGATCTTGTTGTGTTCCATTATAAATGCATCCATACAACAACAACACACAAACTACAAAGTCCAATCCATTGGCAATTAATCTCTTATGAAGATAACATATTTTAATACCAAAAGGATAATGTGTTCTATTCAAAATACAGAGAATAGGGACAGTGCACCCCCATCTTAGCAGAACAAACCTACCACCATACCAACAAAAAAATTTATAAATATAGTGGGCCTAATGAGTTTGATAAGCAGATCACAGAGAGAACCGTTGGATTCAAAATGGAATAATGAATTATGAATGATAACCATTTGGAGATGGGCCCCACAATATTTAGCTCAATATCTTGGGCCCACAATCTGAAAGCAAAAAAAGAAGAGAGACTTAAACCATGATTACAAAGATTTTAACTGTGGTTAAGCTTAGCTCAGCTCTGTTTCTCTCTCTCTCTCTGCCTTGATTCCCTGCAACTCTGCAAGGCTTTCGCCGTCTTCTACGTCCACTTGGACTCTCTCTCTCTCTCTCTCTCTCTCTTTCTGTCACTTTGAGTTCAGCTACAAACTCTTAAAAGCTCAAATTTTTGGGAACACTTATTCTGATTTTATTACAAGTTTATTAGAACCAAATTTTAACATTTTTAATGCATATGGATTAGCAAACTTTGACTGGTTCGAGGAACCCAGATTTTTTTAAAGACTTGTTTTTGTTTCTTTTGAATGAATCATGTGAGAGTTTTAACCAAGTTGGGAATTGGGTACTTGAGGATTTTGAGCTGGTCTCCAACTTAAAATGGCTTTCCCATGATTTTTAAGTGGTGTTTGTTTGAGGTTTTGGTTTTAATGATCTGGGTTTTTTCTGGGGTTGCTATTTAATGATTAAAAAAGTGGAAAAGATTGAATTTTTAAACTTAAAGAGGTTTAATTTGGAGGGTTTTTGTATATCATTGGAAGCCATTAAAGAATTGGTTTGACTGATAACTTTATTCTTACTTAAATTTTGTAACTTATTATATATATATATATATATATATATATATATTATATCTCACTGACAAGGACTTTAGTATTAAAAGAAAGATTTTATTCTGTAAATTTTAACTGTAAATGATGTACCATTTCCTATTTTTTTGGTTTTTTTTTTTTTTGGGTTCTCTTATAAGTTCAACTGGGATTGTCTTACAGTGGGGTTTTGGACAAGCTTGCGTCTTTAAACCTCGTAGGGTCTCTATGTGTTTTTTGGGTTCTTTGAACCGTGCATTGAGAGTTAAAAAGTGTAGGGTGTGGATGTGGATGTTTCCAACAATGGTTAAGTGCTTGAATCTGGAGCTTTTCTGAGGAACAAACTGTGTTTACAACCTCTCCATCATGCCTTTGTCTGAGCTGTATCGAATGGCTAAAGGAAAGCTTGAGTCTACTATGTAAGTTCAGTTTCAATTCATTTTGTCTTATAATCTTAATTCTCTTAGCTCTTTTGGTTCATGACATTAAATTGGGCTGTGTTATCCTTTTTGATCTTTTGGGTATTTTTGTTGTTGTTATTCTCTTTGTTGTGGGTTTATAATGCAGACCTGAGAATGACCTTTTTGAGCTGATATGGCAAAATGGTCAGATTTTGAAGCAAGGTCAGTCCAGTAGAGGTAGAAAGATCCCAGCTAGTAATAACTTTCAATCTCACTGTTTACCATCTTACACCCCTAAGACAAGAGATAAAGATATAGGGTATGGCACCAATTCAAAGATGGGAAAGTTTGGGGGAATGGAGTCTATATTGAATGAAATCCCAATGTCAGTGCCATCAGATGAAATGGATTTGAGTCAAGATGATGACATAATGCCTTGGTTGAATTATCCAATTGATGAATCTTTACATGAATATGGTTCTGAGTTCTTGCCTGAAATATCTGGGGTCACTGTAAATGAACCATCCACACAGAATAATTTGGCATCTATTGACAAAAGAAGTAGTTGTAGTCTGGTATATAGGGATTGCCATACTGATTCTGTAAATGATGGTGTGAGTTTAGGACAGGGGAATGTGTCAAAAGTTTCTTCAGCAGGAGTTGGTGAGGCCACAAGACCTAGAACTAGTACTTGTCCATTATACCCATCATCATCACCGCAATATCAAACATCGTTTTCATCCCTTAGATCGAGGGTTTCAGATGTTACTGGCAATAATACGAGCAATGTCATGCACCGTGCTGTATGTGGGGATCCAACACAGGTTGCATCTGCTGCAGGTGGATTTCCTAGCATAAAGATGCAGAAGAAAGATCCAATGTTGCCTAGCAATAACTCCAATCTGATGAATTTCTCTCATTTCTCACGACCTGCTGCTCTTGTGAAAGCTAATCTTCAGAACATGGGCCTCATGGCTGGTTCAGATTTATCAAGCATGGAAAGGATGGAAAGCAAGGATAAAGGTTCTGCTGCAATTAGCAAAAATCCTCCCGAACCAACACTAATCAATTCAATTGATGGTTTACAAAAAGAATCAAGTTCCCAGTTCCAACCTCTTGCAGTGCCATCCAAGGTTGATTTAAAACCATTGGAGGATAAGCCTGTTGAGGAACCAGTTGCCAGTAAACAATCTGAGGCCTTTTGTCAAGAGGATGCCTCTAAGAATGACAAAAGCTCCAATCCAGTCGTCAGTGAAAGTGCGACTAAAGGACTGCCAGATGGTGAGAAGACTACAGAGCCTGTTGTTGCGGCTTCTTCTGTTTGCTCAGGAAATAGCGTGGAGGGAGCTTCGGATGATCCATCACATAATTTGAAGAGAAAATGTCGTGACACTGAAGAGTCTGATTGCCATAGTGATGTAAGTTCATGTATTGGTTTCACATCTTTTCAATGTTTGTCGGTCTATCCTTAATGTATCTATTTCCTCCATTTACCAAGAAAACACTATCATGTGCAGGACCTTGAAGAGGAATCAGTTGGGGCAAAAAAAGCAGCTCCTGCTCGAGGGGGTACAGGTTCAAAGAGAAGCCGGGCGGCAGAAGTGCATAATTTATCTGAAAGGGTGAGCAACACCATTTAAGACCAGCATCTACAATGAAGAACATCTTTGTTTCTTGTAAAATTCTCCACTGCTGTTGTTGAATTATGAATTATTTAAGGTCTTCTAACATCGAAGGATAGGATTTGTTTCTTGTAAAGATTCTCCACTGCTTTGTTTCTGAATTATAAGGTCTTAACTGGTGCTCATTTTGGACTTCTACAAAAGTTTTGCAGAGGCGAAGAGTTACATAGGATCAATGAGAAGATGCGTGTATTCATTTGAATCAAGATTTACTCATACCAAACTGCAATTAGGTTGATGTTTTGGAAATTACAGTTTTGCTTGATTGTGTTTGATGAAGGTCATGTAAAGCTTTAAAAAGCTCAAGTGTAATATGTATGAAAGGTTTACGGGACTTGGACTTTACTATTGTAGAATTTAGTATTCATGTGTATGACAAATCTAAAGTTTTTGACTAATGAAGATCTTAATAAAGTGTATGTGTCTGAACCTTGAACATATCCGGACTTTGACGTTTCTACTGATCTAGCACATTTAGTTTCCTAACAAATTAAGGATAGTTTTGCTGACAATGGATCTTAATAAAGTTTGTCACCTTGAACATATCCAACTTTCGTTTCTACTGATTTGCACATTTTGGCATTATAAGGTGGATAAAGCTTCAATGCTTGATGAGGCCATAGAGTATCTGAAGACACTTCAACTTCAAGTGCAAGTAAACATTCTTTTCTCTTTCTCCCACAAATCATTCTTTTTAGTTTTCAATTCACTGAATTTGGATAATTTAATTGTATCATGGCATTATTCCCTTGTTGTGCAGATTATGTCAATGGGATCTGGTTTTTATATGCCGCCAATGATGTTACCAACTGGAATGCAACACATGGGTGCACCTCATATGGCTCATTACTCTCCAATGGGCATTGGAATGGGAATGGGAATGGGAATGGGACTGGGAATGGGTTACGGGATGGGTATTCCCGACATGAATGTTGGATCTTCAGGCTACCCTATGATTCAAGTGCCCCCCATGCAAGGAGCACATTTCCCTGGCCCACCTATATCAGGACACGCTGCTATGCATGGGATGACAGGATCTAACCTTCAGATGTTTGGGCTTCCTGGTCAAGGACTTCCAATGTCAATGCCACGTGCACCCTTAATTCCTTTGTCAGGAGGGCCTCTTATGAAGTCAGCCACAGGAATGAATGCCTGTGGGACAGTAGGTCCTGTGGGAAATGTGGATTCAGCTCCAGCCTCTAGCTCAAAGGATCAGATGCAGAATGTTAATTCTCAAGTGATGCAAGTCACTGGTGCCAATAGCTCAATGGCTCAGACATCTAGTCAGGTCTGTGCGGTTATTTGGAGTCACATATGCTGAATGAATAAAGAGAAACCTACAATATTTGGAAAAATGAGATTTCAGTTTTATTAAAAGGAAGATTCAGATATCAGGATTAACATCTATTTCCAAAGCTGATGCTTGAGAGAAAATAATGGCTCAGTTTCTTTTTCTCTAATGATTGTTCACTGTGGAATTTAGTTCTGATACTCCCATGCATGATTGTTGGGGTTCTTTGTTAGGCAAGAAGAGTCTTGCAAGATCGAATTATAGACGCAGTTTAGACCCTAATGTTATATTATGCATTACTAGCCAAAAGTGTGACAAGATAATGAAAGAAACCTAATAAGATTCTGAATTTAGGCTAGATAGGTAGACAAGCTCATAGAAATGTTGATTGGTAATTGTAATGTCATTCTTGTTTGAGAATTTGGATGAGCCAAAAAAAAATTGGACAAGCAATCTTCACACAAGTGTTCTCTTCAACTTTGTGTGATGAAGAGTTGAAGTTTTGGATGGTTGGTTGAGTGACCTGAGTCTAATACATTTCTGTCTTGTATTAATTCAACACTTCATCACACAAAATTTCCCATTGTATACTTGCTTTCTGCCACTGGTCTGCCAGATTTCCCTAATCTCTTACTTTTTTTGTAATGTCAGTGTCCAGCAACAAATGCAGGATTTGAACCATCTTCTTTAGTGCAAAATAATGGTCAAGTCTCATATGTTACTGGCAATGCAGCTGTTAATTCTACAAATGGAAATGCCCTTTTGCCTAGTAGACTAGCTTGTAAGTGGATATTGGAAATCACAATTACTTAATTTTTTATATTACATTAATTATTGGTGGCTTGAAGAGGTGAGGATTGATTGTCTGTGCAGGCTATGATTGACAACCAGTTCTTATGATCTCTGTGATTGAAGAGAATTCTGTCATGGCGTTTTGAGATTGATCCTTTTGTTTCATGCTTCTTCAGGATCTCAGCAATTTCAATTGAAGAACTAGAAGGGGCAATAGCCATCGATATTCTAATTTCAGGACAGTACAGTTAAAACTGCACAGATTTTGCTACCTTGGGAAGACTCAGAATCTTTTTCTTGCATTTGTACATTAAAATAGTGGCACACGCGGTCAATTCAATGTCGAAGAGTTAACTATGTCGGAAATATGTATTTTCAAAATGTTTTTTTAGGCCTCTCATAGAAATTCTTTGTATCAAATGATAATTATATTCCAATAAACTCTTGACAATCTCTCTCTCTCTCTCTCTCTCTCTCTCTCTCTCTCTCTCTGTGTGTGTCTCTGTGTGATGCAATATTGTGTGATTGTATGCAGAAAAGAAGCTGGATGTCAGGATGGCTAGTCTGGTTCCATTTGCATCCTAAATTTAGATTATTGGTGTGTGAAAGGGTATAAAGTGGATCTTATTAATCAGATAGAAAGTTCTGTTTGGCTATTGGGGTTGTGATGCAATAACATGGAAAGAAATTATCAACTATCTTTTGAAGATTTATCTCTATATTTCTTTCATACCCGCAGTCTTTAGGTTTTATTGGACTCTTGAAGATTTGTATCTGACCAAAAGTTGCAATGAACAGAATTTCCAATGCGATTCCATTTATTTATCAATTTCTTTGTTGAAGTTTTCTTCTATGAATCATAAATGAATAGCATGACTTTACAGATTCGCAGCATAACATAATCGACAAAAAGTATGAAAGAATCTGCAGACTCAGCATGCATGAACTGAGTTTTATGCTTGGCCTAATATAGTCATCACATGTGATGATACTATAAAGGAATCAGCCTCTTCTTGTTAACTTTTTCATACGTAGATGTGATTCTTTAGCCTAATTATTGTACTCCTGCTTTCTTCTTGAAAATTAAAAAGCCTTATCAGTAATGTCTCCATTTTTGGAGGTCTTGATTGTCTTACATGTCACACTCCTTTGAATTGTTGGCTTTCACTTCATGTTAGAGATATGCTTGCTACATTAAGTGTATTTCGAACATATTACAGTTTCCAGGCTGCTTTCAAGCTGTGTAATCATTGATATCCTTGAACCATTTCCAAATTTTGATTAGGAGGAGATATGATTGCAGAAATGGACCCTGCCAGACTTTCATTGAGTTCATTATAAAATAATCATATCAGAATAAGAAAGACAAGATTTCCTTAATGAATATGTGATTATTTGTTACCTATAAAAAAAAAAATTATTTGTTGAATAGCAGATTTTAGACATCAGTAAGTGCGCTCCAAGTCAAAAAGAAGAGATATATATATACCACCATTCTAGGGATATCATTTCCCAAGGTATCACCTTTCCCAACCAGGTGCCCTCCTTGTCTAGAATAGTTTGATGAACAGGACGAAAAGTTTTGCAGAGAGCAAAATGTTGATGTTGTCTATGAGACAGTCATATTTTTCAGAGCAGCCATACATTAATAGGGAAACCAATGGAGGTGGTGATATCTGTTTGGATGATGATAAACCAGAAACTAGTTTAAGCTTGCTCACTTTTGCCATACTTTAAATATTGTCCTGAAGTCTCTCAGGAAAGCAAGTCACCATTTTATTATAAAACCTTATCTTGTGGTAAGGAACTAAGATTATTGCACAGTGAAATTCATATTTAACTATAGTACTGAGAAATCATTATGATGTGATTATAACAGTTACAAGGAAGATATAAACAATAAATTACCTTCACAAGCACACAATTCTCATCTCCTGATCATTATTGTCAAACAATACAATTACAAACCAAAGCAATACAAACAACTGCAAAGAATTGAGTAGAAGCAGAAAACAATGTCTTTGTAATTTTTACAATATTGAGTATGGCAAAGACTATACCTTCTATATACACCCTTTACATATCAAACAGGCAAGCAAGAAAGCAGGCAAGAGAGAACAGCAACTCAGATGAACTGGGCAGCTACCACTATATATGTCACACACAAGACACAACAATTGGGAAAATTATACAAATCTTTCATAGTCTATGCCAATTATTTGACTTTAATATCACCCTTGGTGTCAGAGGAGAGTGTTTTTGAGCTTGGAGATTTCCCAATGATGGCTTTCTTTGCCTTCACAAGTGACTGTTTTACCTTAGATATAATGTTATTTGATTGCTTTTGAGTGGACTTGGCTGGAAGTTCTTTTGGCAGGTCCTGAGATGTTTTTATCTCATCACCAACATTGATGGGTGGCTCCAGATTCTCAACCTCAGATTTTGCAACCTCATCAACTTTTTCTTTCTCCAACTTATCTTCACCAGTTTCTACAGTTTTTTCACTTCCTACTTGCAACTCAGATTCATGAGATTCCTTAAGTAGTTCACTAACAACTGTAGTGGCTTCAGCTTGCTTTTCCTCCAAGTGCTCATCTTTATTGGTTTCGAATAGAGCTGGTATCTTGTCTATTACATTCTGCTCTCCTTTGTTCTCCTCAACCACTTCAACATCTTTGCCAGCATTCTCTCCTTTAATTGATACTTCAGCCTGCTTTTCTTCCAAGTGTTCGTCTTTGTTGGTTTCAGCTAAAGCTGCTATCTTGTCTTGTACATTCTGCTCTTCTTTGTTCTCCTCAATGACTTCAACATCCCCGCTAGTATTCTCTCCCTCAGATGATTTTTCAATAACTTCAGATGTAGAAATAGAAGTATTGACATCCTCCTCTTTAATTGCTGGAGTTGATTCCTCGGTTATCACATTTCTCTTTTCATTCTCTTCTTCAATTTCCACAGTCTTTGCCTCATTCTCTTCTGCAACTTTTCCTGTATCCACTACTACCTCCTTTGATAGCTCTTCAACCGCATCAACCCCACTGAACTCCTTTTTGTCTTCTGCATCAACCTTCTGTGAGACAATACTAGGTGGAAAAAAATCTCTTCCATCTTCTTTCAGATCAGTTTGAGCTTCCTGATTAGTCAGAACTTGTTCAGAACTTATGATTACACTAGGTTCTTCCTCTTTATCGATTTGCTCTTCCTTAACAAACAAGATATTCTCATCCTTATCAGCCAAAGTCCCTGTGTCTGTGTCTATGGCTGTATCAACCTCCTCATATGTTTTCTCAACTTGTTTAACCAGTTCAGATTGTTCTCCTGCCTTTTCCTCGGTTTCAGTAGCTGCAGGTTCTGGTTGAACCTCCTCATATGTTATCTCAGCTTCTTTAATAATTTCAGATTGCTCTCCTGGCTTTTCCTTGGTTTCAGTAGCTACAGCTTCTGGTTGAACCTCCCCATATGTTATCTCAGCTTGTTTAATAAGTTCAGATTGTTCTCCTGGGTTTTCCTTGGTTTCAGTAGCTGCAGCTTCTGGTTGAACCTCCTCATATGTTATCTCAGCTTGTTTAATAATTTCAGATTGCTCTCCTGGCTTTTCCTTGGTTTCGGTAGCTACAGCTTCTGGTTGAACCTCCCCATATGTTATCTCAGCTTGTGTAATAAGTTCAGATTGTTCTCCTGGGTTTACCTTGGTTTCGGTAGCTAAAGCTTCTGGTTGAACCTCCTCATATGTTACCTCAGTTTGTTCAATAAGTTCAGATTGTTCTCCTGGATTTTCCTTGGTTTTAGTAGCTGCAGCTTCTGGTTGAACCTCCTCGTATCTTATCTCAGCTTGTTTAATAAGCTCAGATTGTTCTACTGGCTTTTCGTCGGTTTCAGTAGCTGCAGCTTCCAGTTTCTCCACTTCTACATACTCCACGTCTGAATCTTTAATCTCGTTTATCCCTACTGCTTCTGATTCTTTTGCAGGATGCACATCCAGTGGCTCCTCTAGTTTCTCAACAGCTTCAGCTATTGGTTCATGAATATCAACTACATTTGGCTTCTCCTCTTGCCCTTTCTCAAGAGATGCAATTGCTACTTGATATGGTACTTCTTTTACAGCAAACTCCACAGCTGGTTGGATATTACTAGTGTCTGCCGCTGCCACTGGTATGCTGGGAGTGTGTGAGTCAGGAATGGATTCTTTTTCCTCCTTCATATTATCTTCAACTGGAAGATCTGAATTAGGAGCATCATCAATCTTCTTGACCCCAGCTATAAGAGGCTCAATCTTCTCATTCTCTGATACTTCTTCAGGTTTAGATAAAGGGGTGGCTGGACTTGGTGACTCCTCAATTTTGGGAGTGTGTGAGTCAGGAATGGATTCTTTTTCCTCCTTCATATTATCTTCAACTGGAAGATCTGAATTAGGAGCATCATCAATCTTCTTGACCCCAGCTATAAGAGGCTCAATCTTCTCATTCTCTGATACTTCTTCAGGTTTAGATAAAGGGGTGGCTGGACTTGGTGACTCCTCAATTTTGGGTTCTTCTTCCACACTTTCCTTGGAAGAAGAGGCACTGTCTTGCAAAATAGCTTTTACTTCTTCATTCACCTTCTTCTCAGCTTGCTGCAATAAATGAATGAGCTCAAAGGAAAAAATTGAAACAGAAGTGCAACTTTAACAATTAGGCAGTACCATATGACTATAATAAAGCACTAAAAGCATTGTTTTATCATTATTTGTAGCATCTTAATTTAATTGGAATTTCAAGACAAAATTAGATTTATATATGTATGTTAACCCAAGCAAAAGAAATTTGGAAAGCCAGTAAAAATGAACTGTAAGAGTCAAGGAAAACCATTGCAAAAAAACTAAAAGCCTTCACATACTCTAATGAATAAGTTGGCTTGTTTTGTTTGAACTTGTAGCTGGACAACTTGTGGTAGTTGGGACAAAATCCTTACCAACTTGTGGTCCATGGTTAAAGCAGATCTGTTTATTCCAGATGCTTTTGATGAATAAAATAATTTATGAAAATATAGTTGAATTTTTGTTGGGTCTCAAATGTTAATCAATAACATTAACTTCATGTTTCTGAGAGAAAATTAAAATTCTTTTTCTGGCAAAAAAAGTACACAAGCACAAAAAAGTACACATTCAGTACTAATGTTAGAGAACATACTATCATGTCCAGACAACCTTATTAACAGATTATGCTTCCTCAGGCATCATGCTTTGCATGTTCATGGATAGAAAAAAATATATACTCAAAAATGGAACTTTCCAAATGTTACACATAGTAGATAGCAAATACCCCCATCTCCAAGTGGTTACTTGACACTTGACTCTTGACTCTTGATAGAAGGTATATTCTTATCCATTAGAAAATATCTAGGAGACACTCAACACATATATTCTAACTGGATCTTAATAAGAAATCCATAACCATGAACAAAGTAAGTTCATTCACATCAAGTAATTAGAAAGATATATAAGCAAAAGCACAATTTTTAATTTTTAATTTTATTTTATTTTTTGTATAAATGAATAGTACTAGTAGGATTTGCTAAAAGCTGAGAAAACATACAATTAAACTTAAGAAACATATGAAGTTTAGATCAGTTGAACACTAACACCCAGCAAATATAGACATAGTTTATCACTTGAATCATAAAAATATCACAAGAATTCAAAAGTTGATAACAAAAACCATAAGAACTTACCTCATGAGTAGTAGAAGTGTAATCTGATACAGCAGTCTCAGTAGCCATAGGAATTCTACAGGAAGGTTACTCTTTCAAAGTTGGTTTAGAGATTGAAATGATAAAAAGATAAGGAAAAAGGAAAGGAATAATAAGGTTGGCAACAACCCAAAAAAGTTCAATGAAACTTTTAGAAAAGAGCTTCAAAAATAGAGACAACAGGTTGTCACTGACAGACTATGTCACATGCATGAAGGTATGAATTATTAGGATTAGGATTAGGATTAGGATTCCATTATGTACATATTTTAAATATATTTGAAATAAATAACTAAAGTGACCAATGACCATTTTCTTGTGGCAAAGTGACAAACTTTAAATGGGGTCTGGGCCCTAAAGCCTCTAAATTTAACGGTCTTAAACCATTAGGACTTCTTGTCAAATTAATTACGTGTTGAACTTCTAGTTTCTTCTTCTTGTTCTTCTTTTTTCCCCTCCTAATTTGAGTGAGATTCATGCATATGAAAGGTTCAGATTTGTGTAGTTTCTAATAAATTCTCACATTTCATGTAGATTATCTATAACCATATCAAAAGAGGCACTATTTTGGACACGATAGAAAGCCTTGGCAACCTCTAGTAGTATATTGAAGAATATATAGCATTATTGTAGAATTTAGGAAAGTTCATCCCAATGTATGGTTCATTTAATTTATCTTTAGTTGCAAAAGTTATATCATTTTAACAAAAACGAATCATTTATCCCCACAAGAGGTCATTGGCATAAAAGTTTTTAGAAAGCAGCCAAGCATGTTGGTATCAATTTTTAGGCTGTTTTTGCTGTAAATGTAGCTGGTGCCTTTTTAGACCACTAAGTGGTTCTAAGTAAGGTCACTTTCTATTAAAAAAGCCAGAGGACCACAAGATGATGAGTCTACTTTATAGACACTAGCTAGTTATTTTCATGTTTCTTAATTTGCTAATACCTAGTATATGTTCCTAGGATTTTTTTAGCAAGACTTAGTTCTCTTGTATCATTTATGGCAATTTCCTTGTACATTTACTGTGGTCAATTTGACCAACGAGACTATGTAGATTGCAATGATTATTTCATATAATCAATATATGTATCATCTCTTTCACAACATGCGAGTTGTCTCACGAGACTATGTGGACTGCAATAATTATCTTATACATTTGGCATATGCATCATCTCTCCCACAATATGTGGGTCGCGTACAGCTGAGATCGACATATTATGCATATACCAGATGCAAAAGATACTTCCCAATGACGTAGCCATTGACATGATCCTTAGCAAGCTCCCAGAAGAATGTATAATCTCAACTCTATTTACTCATGGGATTATTTTAAGTTGGTAATGTCTAATGAGTGTGAACCAATAGAAGGCCATAATCTCAACTAATAATATAATTGAATTTCAATAATGAAATAGATAATAATATGTTTCTTTATCCTTTTATATATAGCAGAATCTGTCAAAGGCACACAAGATAAAGACATGTTTACAAATGGATTATTTTAAGATCTTTCATTTGAAAACAAGTAAGTGGGTTTCAATAATTATTAGCAGCTAGAGAGACCAAAGTTGAGCTTAATTTTGAAGAAATTCAAGATGGCCAATTCAAATATGCACATCCACAAGGAATAGGGTTGCCTTGTTAGAATACTGAGAAAAATACTGAATATTATTAGGTGCAAATGCAATAGCTTTTTTTTTTTTTTTAATTAGAAAATCATATGTAGACTAATAATATAATTGAAATTCAAAATTTCAATTGAAAAATAATGAAATAGATAATGCAAGACAAATATCTAGTCTTAAGAAGAAAAGTTTTCTTGATTGAAATTGCACAATTATGGTGCTAAGAAGAAAATGCATGTACTCAGCTATAAATACACTTCTTTTATACAAGAGAAATATAGATTCCATAAGCTTATATTTTAATTTTCTTTTTTTAAAAAAGATCAAAGTATCAAAGGCATATTGTGTACACAAGAGTTTCCGAAAGGGAAGTTATTGCATTGCATTAGGTTTACAAATGAACAAATTGCAATCTATTTTTAGGCGGGGAAGCCGAACCTGATAACAATCACTGTGTTTGAGCAAGTGAGATCTTAAATTTGTTTTTCATTGAAGTTTTTAAGAATAGTTTGAAAACACCCCCCTCTTAGAATACAACAAAACACTGCAGAAAACAACATCGCTCTGCAACACAACTAGCTATCTAGAACCCGCAAGAGCAAAACCAATCTAGACACTACCATTATACACTTTGGCATGGCTCAAACCCAAAGTCCATCAGGTACTTGAACAAGAAAGACTATCAGACTAACAGTTGGAGTAGCCACTACAGCCTAAAGTGTTGCTTGCTGCAGCTTTCTTAATTTAGACGGTACAATTTGAAGTGTGGAGGCCACTCTGATGACAATGATCACCAATCCAAAACACTAGTGGCCAATAACCGGCTAATTGACCATTATTCAATGAGCAACTAGCTTCAAAGCCTAGAAATGATTTTATCCACAACAGTTCACCTGAGAAAGTTTTTGCAAAGGCAATACTTTGTAACCAGATCCTCATACAGCATATGCTCTGCCCTTAATCTTGAATCAGTGGAAGAGCTAATCCACCCCAGATGCTATCTAACATATAGGAGCATGCCAAGAAATCGCAAAAAGACTTCAAATTAGCAGCCTCAGTTGACACACAAGTTCCACACAAGCTAGTCAGATGAGCAAGCAGGCTACCCATGTGCTGCATCCCTAAACATTTTTTAGGGTACCTATCACAACAGGGAATATTGAATCATTAATATATTATTTGTTGAACTTTGAATCATCTCATTTTGAATTTCCATTTACACAAGTTCCACTGTGAATGAAAAATGTCTATTATACTACTCACATGTATTTCATCATTAAGATGGTGCTAATGAGAATAATTCAAATGTCTTTGGAACATATAAATTCCTAAGCATTTAGTTTGGGGTTTTGTTCCCGGAACATACCCAAGAGAATGAAACACGTAATTCATCATATGACCAACTGAGCATCATTTTGTAAAGAATACAAAGAGAGAGCAGAATTGCATACCAATATCAACTGCAACACCAGAAACCTCCACAACATATCTCAATGGAACCAAACAATGAACGCAGAGAACTTGGAGCGTTCAACTATCTTTTATTTCGTTTAAAATCTTTTGGACCAGCAAGATCTGAATGACTTGAATTCATTTCCTCCAAATATTTCAATGCCAAATCCACCTTCCCCATCTTCTTTAAATGATTGACTAGTGACCGATAAACATATATCGAAGGACGGATCCGCCTCATCTTCATCTCCTTGAAGAGTCTTATAGATTCCTCAATGTTCCCTGATCGACCAGAGCTCTCAATCAATGCAGTATAAGTAAGCAAATCTGGTTCAACTCCATTCTCACCCATTTCCCTAAAATATACTAAGCATATATCATGTCTCCCTACCTTCCTCAAGTTGTTTAATAATGTATTATAAGAAACAATGTCTGGGATAATTCCAGCTTTTTTCATGGAGACAAACTCATGAAGCATTTCATCTGTGCGTCCAGCACGACCCAAGATATCCAAAATGGTATTATATGTGATTAAATCTGGTTTACAACTTAGACTCTTTAACTGAAAATATATCAGAAGGGCCTTATCAACCTGCCCACATTTAGCAAAGGCAAAGAGGATTCTGTTTACAACTGTTGCACTAGGAGAAGTCAGTGCTGACACTTCTTTGACAAATCTGAGTAGATGTACATCATCATTTGTCTTTGTAAAAGCCTTGGCAACATTAGCATAGCATGCTGAACTCAAGGATCCACTAGATACCAAAAACACTTTGAAAACATGAGACAAAAGGTCAATGTCATGCCTTTCACTCGCTGCCCTCAATAAGAAATTATATGCTTTAGGGCTAAGGAAGATGTGCTTGTCATTTAAGGATTGAAGTAATCTAGCAGCAGCAGAAAGATTTCCAGCTCTACACAACTTGTCAACATAATCAGTGCAAATTTCCCCCTTGGGCCTTGCAGAATTTTCTATAGATGTAAGAATTTGATTTAAGACTTCATCTGTCACTTTCTCTTCATTAGGAGAGGCCTGTGTTGTAAGTAACTGATACTTGCCAATGAAATTACTAATAATGGTGAAGAACGGCAAAGGGAAACCAACTGTGATGGATGTGATACAATTCTGTATTAGAAGTAGCAAACAATTATAAACGAGGGTAACAAAACAGAGAAGGAAAATATAAGAAGAGAGATTAACTTTTACGAATTCCATATGATAATATATCATAGAGAAAGTTCAGATCTAGGTTAGAACAGGTAAGATAGATCAGTGATTTGAATCATTTTATACAATACTCTAATACTAGTAAAAAAATTAAAGTCTCAGCAATTGAACTTATAACATAATTTGCAAATGAGATGTTACACAGGCAAGCTGAAACATAGTATAATCTTGACCTGTTGAAAGTTGAAACTCAAAATTGTTGACTCACATTGAAATAGAGCTTCCAATGAACTCAAAATGTTTTTGCTAAACAATTGATTTCAATATTTGTGACACTCTTTCCGTTTGTAATTTCTCTTTGACAAATCTATCTTAAGAGTTTAAATATTTAGCTTTGTATACACCTAACTAGTAACAAAATACATTCTCTTATTGCGCTATAAATTTTGTTTATAATATTCTTCAAAACAATATAACACATCTACTATGAAAAAAAAAAAGCTACTATGTCAATATGCTTTCATGTATTCCCATTTTATTACAATCTTAAAATCATTCTTTACTTTTCAGATATAGGTATGTTCTCACTGAATCAACAATCCCCTTTTAATTTGTGGGGTTTCTTTTATACTTAAAAATGACAATGAGCTCTAATTGAAACCCATTAATACAGGGTTATGCAGAGGCAACAATGTGTTCCAATCAATCCAAAAATCACATACATTTTGTTTGTACCAGTAAAGTAGTGCATTAATTTCACTCTATTGGTCCCACACAACAAAATCAAAATCAAGAAAAGCAGATTTGAGAATGAGAACATGATAGTTTCATTCACTTACATTGTAACCATGAGGTTTGCTTTGAAAGATGGGAAACCGAGGAATCGACAAAGAAGAGCAGGGTTTTCTTGGGTTGCATAGGAAAATGTAGTGCTTGAGGTGCCTTGAAGCGGTTATCATGCTCGTCTCTTCTGTTTTTTTTTTCTTTTTTTTTTTTTTTTTTTTTTTCTTTTTTTTTAAGGAACAGCACTACTGCACTACAGCACTACTGGTTTATGAAGAAACCAGTGGAGTCATCACCCACATGGGACACCGGACATGGTGAGCTCCTCAGACCAAGATTAGCAACTCATGCAGGAGGAAGTTGGGAGTATTGGTAGGGGAGCATATAGATCCTGCCCATTGATAAGACAACCAAAAATATATGCCCCAAAAGTAAGGACCATTGAATGATCACATCAAAATCAAATATTAAAACCACACAATTAAGAGAACAATTTATTATCGAATATTTGAAGTATCTGTCACATAAAATCAAATGATAAAACTTTAATAAATATCATTATTTATTTTATTTTTTATAACGTTAGGAACCTTTGTAAAGAAGAGTCCTTTGGACTTGTCTCTAGGCAGTATAACCTACGGGCAACTGACCCCACCCACATAATTATCATGTAATAACAAAACCCAATCAATTTTATAGGAGAAATATAAAAAAGATTTACCATGAACAAGAACCTAGAGGAGTTTCTTGAAGTTTTCAGAGAGGACTGAAGGTGGAAGTTTCAGTTTCATAGTGATGCAAGGGTTTTGACCAGTTAAGGGTAAGAGAGAGGAATGGTGAGGATGAAGGGGAAAGAGCCGGGTGGGGTGCTACTGCTGGGAAGAGGGACACTCAAAACTTAAAAAGATGAGAATTTGGGATCAATAAGCCCGGTCTAGGGGCATACATTTTTCCCTATCAAAGAGAAGGCATATAAATAGTACTATAATAGGCTCAAGCACTTCCTTTCAAAAGCATAAATCAAACATGAATGAGAGAATAGTATAAATCCTTCTTCTCACAATATGTTGGTTGAATGCATCAATAACCCATTATGAGATGCTGAGGCTGCAACATTTTATTTTGATCTCAAGATTTCTACCATTCGTGAAGTTCTACTTGAAAATGACGTGCAAGAGCTTGTTGGAGTTTTGTGAGAGTCTTGAAGATAAAACTACCGCAAAAGGTAAAGAGATTGAAGAGGTGAAGGAAAGAGTTAGCTTTTTAGAAAGTTGGATAGGAGGATTGATATAGCCACTCTTGAGCAGAATGCCCTTCTTCACAAGGGTACTATTCTTTTTCCATTTTGAAAACATTTAGAGTTAGAAACCTTTGAAGCATCAACTTTATAACCTCGAGTGCTTGTTTTCATGCACAGATTAAATGGACAAGTAGAGTTCCCCAACAAATAAAGCTAACCTGCTTAGCAACTACCCAAATATACATTTTGTTCAAAGGCCCTGTTATACTAATATTGACTAGAAAGGAAAAACGATTCATGTGATTGGGTTATTGATTCTGAACTTTTTTGGAGCTGGGTTTTTTAGGAATAAAAGTAAAACAACAAAAAGCTCAGTTCTTTGAAGCCCAACCAACACACAAACGTGAGTGTGAGTGTGTATTTCAACTCATGCAAATGGACTTGGAAATTGAAATCCTTAAGCCCTTCAACATTGCTATCTTTCCGTGAAACGCATTAAAGAGTGTTTGTGGTTAGTATAACACAGCGTTTTGGGTGTGCCCAGAAATAATGGGAGTTCGGGATTGAGTCGAACAGTTGGTGTGCATTGGCGAGTCGGCCAAGAAAGATATTACAAAATAATAAAAGTCGAAAGCAATCAGAGCAGGTTATTGAAAATGTAGTAAAGATAAATCTAATAGCAAAAGAGAGTGAAAGAGAGAGAAAGCTTACCTTGAACCTGAAGATTGAAGGAGACCTGAAACAGATGAGCAGAGAGAGAGAGAGTCACTCGGTTTTCTGATTCATTGCTTGCCGGCTGCAGCTAAAGCAGAACTAACCAGGCCCAAGCCCAGCCCATTTACGTATTATACTGTTCAAACTTCAAAGCCCCCTATTCCTTACAACCTAGTTTGTACCACGCTTTTGTATTAAAATTTTGGTGTTCATTATGGACCTTAATTAAGGGTCAATAACATGTATTCTTTTTTGTCATAGTTTTTTTGTTACGATCTTTAATTGAGATGATTTTTTATTTTATTTTTTTACTAATGTTATTTTATGTTTTCCACTACTTTTTTTGTTCTTTATGTAAATCAATTCATGATTCTTTATTAGTGCATTAATCACTAATAGCCTAATAGGGTAATAAAGTAGCTAACCCTTGCCCACTTTTCAATGCTTCTTGGATCCGATGCAGCGTGCCACTTATAGGGGATCCTCAACATAAAAGTGACTAAATTTTATATTGACTGTTAACCTACCACAACTCTCCTCTTTTTTTAAACACACATATATAGAGGTTTTTTTTTTTTTTTTTTAATAAGTGAACTCGGCTCCATAAGATGGATTTCCAAGTAGCTACCTTGGCTTCCAATTGTGCTACCTTTGTTTTTTATTTTATTTTTGGTATTTTGCAGAAGTTGGATCAAAATTTTACCTTTTATGACTAAGTAATGAACGTACAACGGAAAAAATCTCTAATTTCTTTTGTTTTTTTTAGTCCTACAATATTTTCAGCACCAAAACGTTTAAGAGAAAATAACTTATGCTAGCTGAATTATGGCATGGTATTTTCAACTTAAGAGAGACCAAAGGGAATGTACATTTCAATCCACATGCAGTTTTGTAAGAAAAGAACGTTTATACACTAGTACCTCTAAATTACTACTTCATGTCAAAGTCACAAAAGCTCAACTTGGTCACTTATTATAAGCAGCTCCTTGCATAAATGAACAATTGTTTCTGAATCTGCTACATTATAATAAAGAATTAGCAGCTAGATAGGTTAGTTGTGTTTTTGTTCACCTATTTGGTGATACCTGTATTGTGTTTCCTTTGTTCATTGGGTGTTATCAATAAAGATCTGATACCTCAAAAAAAAAAAAAGAATTAGCAGCTAGAGGCGTTGGATATGCTTTAGATCACATAACATGCAATGAAGTACATGAGATATAGATGGGCTCAATGCCTCAATCAAGATGCAGGAGCACATTCTTGGGGCATCATGGCTTGATGGAACCAAACCACTAGGGAATAAACTCTAGAAATCACATTGTATGATTAAACTAAAAATTTGATGGCTTTTCTGTTACAATGACAATTCAGCAGTTGGATTAGTTAAATGAAGCTAATTCAGATGGGAGAACTATGTTATAGAAACGGGTTGTGCAATGAGAAATTTTTACGACCATTCTAGCCAGTGACAGAATAAGTAGTACCTCTGAAGCTTGCAAAGTTCATCAATTACTTAGGCATGACCAGGAGATTTGATATAAAATATGTAAATAGAATAGAAAAAAGTAAAGCATGGCATGACCAATAAGTCCTCTGATTAAGGTCAAAATCCAATTCAACAGTGTGAATTAGAAGATGATGGCATGATGAGCAATGGTACATCAGGGGTAGTTTTGTGACACAAAAAATTTGGTGTGTTGTGTGTGAAGAAGGAATTGAATTATAGAGTGACCATCTAGCTGGGCCAAGGGTGATGGATTAGATATTAAAGTGTTAGCACTAGTTTTCTTTGCATGTTCTTCCTTTGTGAATTTGATTAGACACCTTTAATCGAAATCAGTTAAGCATGCCCCAATGAGAGCTTGACACATGTTCTAAATTCACACTGATTGAGAAGACTCAACCCTGACAGCAACCCTATTAGAATCTCAAATAGTCCATTTAGGGGCATAAGCTCTCTCCCAAAATTAAAAGTAATGATGTAAATGTGGCAATAAAGTTGACTATCATTTCCCACTATAAAGCAAAAGCAGAAAAGTAATTATGCAAAGATGGGGTACAAGGGGAGCATTTCAACCAGACAAAGCTTTTGATAATTGATGGGGTTAAAGGGATTAAGGCTTTTGTTGATGGGCTTAATTGGTTTTTATTAAAAAAAATATAACTTCTTATAATGTTGCCTTCTTCTTGAAGTCAATTTGCACTGTTTTTTGGGCCTTCCACTCATTTTCAACTTTACAAACATCAAAGGCTACAACTCTTTTTTAATATGCTTACATGCTTCAAAACCTAATATAATAACTAACCCTAGGGGGTTAATGGGTAATGAATAGTGTTTTTTTTACTTATAATGATTATTATTGAGATCTTAAGCTTCCATATATGGTAAGCAAAGTCATGATAGTGACACTCATGTTTCTGTCATCATCACTCACTGCTTTGACAAGACAAAGATAATTAAACTTAGTTGTGATTAGCATAAACTTATGAGATATCCATGTGCTTATGTTTTCGACTAGTGTTAATGGGCCAATTGAGTAAGATACATTTAGTGTCATCTCAAATGGAACCTTTTTGAACCCTATTAGTTTCAGTTGTCCAGGCAAAACAATGTGGGATGTTTCCCAAAAGTTCTGCTTTTTCATACTTGTAATGGCACTTCCTAGTCATCAAAACTGGGAATCCATTGGATTAAGATTAAATTCATTAGATTGATCACATAACAATCTTTTTCTTTTGCAAGTTGCAATTACCATGATCCATTTTTTAGGGGTTTCTTAAAGATGTGACATAAATATACTAGTCAAGGCAAAAAACTGAGTGTAGGTTGAGGGAACCATCACAAAGTTTGCACACAGGAATTACCTTGGTGGTAAGAACTATTCCAATAACCTTCAAAATGGTAAGTTTTGTTTGTAATAGATCATTTAAGTAACAAGGACTAAGCAATAAGTGGTTTCCTGTTAAATGGAAGGAACAGTTGCTCTTTCTTGTCAATTAGTTGTCTAAATTTGAATAAGCTTAGGAAAAAAGATGGCTTTAAGGATAATGGAAAGGGGTATCTCCATTTTTCAAGGGCATATGGATTATGTCTCCCTTTCTTTCAAATGACTTTTTGATTATATCTTCCAAATCTTTCTCTTCATGAATTTCAATTCACAAATTTCCATCAACAACATATCTATAAGCCTTTTTAAGGGCTGCAAATCATGGCTTTACTTTACTTAGATGTCATCATTCACTCTTGTTTGAATGATGAAAATTTTCATAGTAGTGCTGGTAGTTAGCAAAATTTACTACTAGTGGCTACAATTTGCTCAAGGCATAAAGAACTTAATCTGAAACATAGGCTTCTTTCTGCAGAATATGTGTGATGGCAGCAATTGAAGGAAAATTCCTGAATGGAAGATTTCTATGAAATCAAATCATAAAAAGCTACAGAAAAAAGGAAAAAAAAAATTGATGTTCTGAATAGTATCCATGTTTGATACATATGTATATAAGTTCCACAACTGAAATTGCAATTCTTGATGCTTTTCAAAATGCGTACAGTCCTATGCCAAAGAGTGTGACCATTCTTGTTGCTTATACTTTTTTTGTCAGATTGTTGGTTATACTTTAACAGAGAAGTGGTCAACAAAATGTATAGATCATGGTTCAAATTACACTGGTATGCATCATGTATCTAAAGGGAAAAGCTGCTAGAGAGCACAATGGTCACATTGTCATTACAGCCTTGGAATAGATGGATTTTGGAAGCCTGTCACATTTTAATCAGATAAGCCTTTCTATTCTACTCAAATGGTTCCCTCCTTTTTGTCAATGTACTATGGATCTAAATAATAGCCAAGAGCTACAAGGGCATGGTCCTACAATGAGTAATATCACATATTCTTATTGACAAAGTCCCACAGCCTTTTTTATGCAAATACTATTCAATGTGTCTTCGTGTTACAGATAAACTTAGGGAATGGGGGCCTGCATTTAGAGATTTCCTGAAATATTAAACCACCACAAAGGAATCCAGCTCATCAACTTGTGAGACAAATACATACCAAAAACTATAAGTGATTCTGGATCAGATTTGTCCTTAGCATTTCTCTGGCTGTAATTATAACAAGGGGTGGAACGGAATTGTGGTTGGAGTCTAATATAGACTAAGGGTTCAATTTGTTACTTTTTGTAGGGTTTAGAATGTATTTTCCGTCCCTTTTATTTTTTATTTATTTGTGTACAACAAGGGGGGTTCGAATCTATGTTCTCTTTCATGGAGAGAATCGGATAATATTACTAAATTACAAGACTCTAGGTGTAATTATAAAATGTGTTTAAGAGCCCTTGATCTACCTCTTAACCATGGTGACTGATTTTTGGCCATGTGCACATACACTTGAAACAATAACTATCCAACCCATTTATATATCTATTATATCTATACTATAAACTAAAAGCAGGAGCTGAGAGAAATTTTTTTGCCTCCTCCAAAGATCGCTACATTAGATTTGCTTCTCCCACGCCATTCTACATCATTCTTCTTTCTATTTATTTCATTCTCTCATTTAATTCTCTCTCTCACACATGGTCTCACATGTTAATTCTCTCTCTCTCCCCTCGGCTGTTTTGACTTTTGACGTTCTTTCTCCCCTTGGCTGTTTCTCTCCGCCACCTATTTGTCTACCTTTCTATCTCCCTTATTGATTGCACCCCCAATCTCTTATTTAAACCCTGTTGTAGATTCTGTACCATGGGTTGTTTTGTGAATTTGGTTTTCTGATTACTTTTTGATTTGTGTTTTTTATTATTTTACAGATGATTTGGATTGAAACCCTAAACCAATTTCTGAATGAGAATGGTGTAGATTTCATGCAAATCGGAATTGAAGAGTCCCTTTAAGGTGAATGTTCCCTTTTCTTTTTCCCTCATCTTCTTTTGATGGATTGTCTACAGTTTTATATAGACCATCAATCTTCTTCAACGAGGTAGATAATTATATATTGCTTTTTTTTTTTTTTCCCTTTATTTGCTTGCTGAAATTGTAAGAGCCCAATTTGATCAATGTATTATTACCTCTTATTTTTTTTTTCTTTGTTTGGGTGCCCTGCGATTGTGGCAGTGTTAGTGATTGTGGGAAGAGACATGGTGAGGTGCAGGTGAAGATGCATAGTCAGTGGTAGCAGAAGACATTGTAGCTGAGGTGTTTGATGAAAGGTTTGTGAGAAACAAAGAAAAGTAATGACATTAGTCTTTTAATGTCTCTGATATCATAAAAGGTTATGTAATTGCAGAGATTTAGAATTGTACTGCCTTGCCAAACTCTGGACAAGGTGTGGTGTATTTATATTCCCAACATCATCTTTTAAAACTTTAGTACCATAAACAACATCATCAATTAAGCCCATGACAAAATATATATTCCGCGCATCGCGCGGGTCTGCGACTAGTATCAACTAATAGGTGAAGTTTTAGCTTTTTCCCTAAAGATGCCACATCAGATTTCCTAATCCCATACCCTTCCTCTTCACCCATACATGTAATTAATTAATTCTCTCACTCTTACCTTTTAACATTTACCTCTATTTAATTCTCTCCCCTTTCATAGGCTGTTCATCTTCCTCACATTTTCTTCTACCTCATCTCTTGAACTCCCTCACCTCTTCATCTCTTTCACCTCCTTATCTCCCCAATTGATTGTATCTCAATCTCTTATTTAAACATTTTTGTGTGGTTTCCTAAGCTTCATGTAAGATTGCCTTTGTGGGTTTGTTCCTATCATCATGTATTTTTTTGTGTAGGTAGTATAGGGTGTTATTATGCACGGTTGAGTAGACGTTTGATAATGCCGAGGACTAGCCAAATGCATTCTTAAAAGAAAGTTATTTGCCTCCTCTATGATTCTCATTTTTGTTTTCGTATTATCGATCTTGGTTTGCAACTACTAAAAACCCATACTGGAGATTTAAAAGGCAAAAGAAATCTCATTTCAAAACAAGCAGGAAAAAACGTGAATGAAAGAGACAGATTGGAACAAGCAATTGAGAGAGAGCCACATGTAGAACACATTGAGAACTATTTTATGTTAATACTAAAAAAAAGTTTTAGTTTATATTTTTTTGGGTGTCTAACTCCTAATGGGATTGTTGATTTAATATGTACTTTTTCTTCTTATGATTGATTGTGTTTTTCTTTTTCTTTTTTGGATTGAATTCGTTCATGTAAACGTCAATAGATAAGGAGCCTCATGAATGTTGATGAAACTTTTGTCCCTTGGTTTTATACTAAAAAAAGAGTTTTTGTTTATATTTTTTTGGGTGTCTAACTCTTAATGGATTACAGATTCAACAAATATATTAAAGACACAAATAATATTTGGTAGATATCTAAAAATGAGGAAAAATTATTAAGGCGGACTATTACTTTTACCAAATGAAAAAAAAATTCACGCATCGCGCAGGCGACTAGTATGTCTTAAAGCTTAAGCAAATTTTGGTCACCACTAACCCCCCTAGGCAGGACTCCCTACCTGTACAGACCAAGGTATAGGAAAACAAAATATGTGTCTTTCGTTGTTGGTGTTTGGAGTTTGGACTAAGTTAACTTTAAAATATTCACATGTTCACACTTCCTAATCATTTGAAGACACATTCATTCCCTATAACCAAGACATCAGAAATTGATTAATAATAATTACAATAAATATTATAAAAAACCAACATCCAGTACATATAACTAGTTTTCATTATAATGAATTGTTGAAACCCCCACTGGCCACTACTCCATTGATACAAAGTGAAAAAAAAGAAAAAAGAACAATGGAATAAACATGTAACAATTACTGGTTGACTTCACTGAACAGCTCATATGGTACTATTAAGATAAGCTTACGAGTACATGATGAGGTATGGAGATTACAAGTATCTTCTCATTGGTTCTTATTTAATGTTTTAATATCCCAAAGGGATGTCTGAATTAGGATATTGCTAAGGTCAAGGAAGCTTCATAATGTCAGAACAAACAGACAGGTAACCATCAAAAGGCATGATTTTTTATTATTCTTCTTGTTATTGTAATAATTATTATTATTATGATGGAGGTGATGAAGGTTCTTTCTAGAGTTTAATTATGTTCAAGGAAATAAATAAATATTTTGGATATTTGTATGACATGCATTACTTATCTAGCATAAGAAAAAGAAATGGTAAATTTATTTATTTTTACATGATAAATTTGTGAATACAAACATATTTTGATAACTTCACCTAGAAAATATTCCATTAAAAAAAATAAAAAATCAGCTAGCCATTTTATTATGTTTAAATTTTTAAACTTTTTCTTTAGTCAGACACACATATATATACATATCCTAATTGTCACCTTTGGCTTTTTCTATGTTAAAATTTTAATTGAAATTAAATATATTCCAAGGATCACTTATTTTATTTCACAAGTGTAACCCTTGCCCTCTTTGTTGAGTCGGTGTCTATACTCTATAGTAACTGGTGCTAATAATGATACAAGAGGGAATTGGAAGCAAGCCCTGAGCAATAAAAAACTGATTTTTTGATAACAAAAAAGTCAAAATAAGCTATTGCTGATGATCCGTTTGGTACAATGCCCTTTAAATGTGATTATGTGTCCACAGTGACAATCAACAAGTGGTTCATTTGGATAGAACTTACAAGTATTTGATTTGAAGAAAATGATTTAGATTTCAATTTTAGTTTAAATTACTTGAATATAATATGATAAATTAATTCATGGATAGAGTAAAGTTGTATTAATATGGATTTAAAGTTTAAAATATTATTTCAAATCTATATGAGAGTGAAGTACTCAAATCCTTCATGTGTTGTTAAAATTCATAATCCAAATAGATTTTAAAGAATTTTGATGACATAATTATATTACAATAATCAAGTTTTAATCCCAAAATATAGGGTTAGTTATGGATACTCAATAGACGCATTACTTTAATAATCTCATGATAATAGTCTTTCATTGCATGCCACATCCTACAAATTTATACATCTTTTCCATATGTCATTTAATTTCCATTTACATAAATGCAAGATGCAAGAAAGAAAACATGTTCAATGAATTCAGACTTTCATAAGAGCCTGGGCATTGTGCAATTAATATTGTCATGTTGAGTACACCACTAAACTTGTGATAATTCATCCGAGTTTGTCTCCATTCAACTTTCAGAATGCATACTCAAAATAAAAAAAGGACAACTACATAATTGTGGTTGGCATATGTAGATATAAGGACTATGTCAGTATGCCAGTTTACCTTTTTTATTTATTTTGGCTTTAGCATTTCACACAATTATATGTACCACTTGCATGAAGTCAGAAAATCAATATTAAAAAAATAGTAAAAAAATAGACATTATCAAGAAAGGATGGGAAATTTTTGAAATTGAAAACATGAATGATTTGGAGAGCTGGTGGTATTTGAGTGGTTATTTTAAAGAAAATGAAACTACCTCTTATTTATCAAAGATGTTCAAAATCTATGTGCTTTGTACCCAATTATGAAACTTTTCAAAGTGATCATGCTTTGGGGAAATTGCTCAAAAAGCTGAATTAAAAGAAGGTCAATATAACCTAAGAAGCAATCTGACACAAAAGCTAGTCAAGAAAAGGAGAGTACTACACTGCTACTACTAATGGAGTATTCATATTTCATTCTCTTCTTCAATAAAAAGAAAAAAGGACAAGAGAATGAATATGGTTACTCTTATCATTAATTTATTGCAGTATACTATATTTGCAAACTTTACCAGTCATAAGGTTATTACTTTTTTTTTTGATGAATATCATAAGGTTATTACTTGTGTCTAAGAAATTTTCCCTTTTCTAAATAATCTAGTGGCTACTTTTCCTTTAGGAATCTCAGGATAAAATAGGGTATTGATTAAAACTTAATACAAACTACAAATTTAATTGTTTCGTGTAATAAAAATGCACTTTGTTTAAACAACTTTATTTGTCTGCACTTGGTTTAGTTCACTTCCAATACATAAAACCATCCCAAGTCCCTTTTTTTAAAAAATAAAATAAAATCTTTTACAATCAATTAAAATATTAATTATCTATCAAGAAAATGCCCCACCAGTGCTACCAAAGTCTTAAATTCTCAGACCTTGATGAGACATAAACAAGTAAAATTATTGGAGCTAACCCCTTCTCCCCCATGCTCTTCTCCATCCACTGGATGTGTCTAGTGGCATCTGGACCGTCCATACATGATGGGACCCACTTTGTAATGGACCTAACGCTAGTCAGTGAATGGAGAGGATCCCAACTCAGAAAACAATTTATGGACTTATAGTATATAATAAAATTCAAAACCAAAATCTCCAATCACCCTCTTGAATAAGACTTCTCTCTATGAGGCTCTTCCTATTAATTTGATTCCCTAACAGGCTGCCATTTCATTTTCTCTCTCTCTTTCTCTCTCTATCTCTCTCACACTCCATTTCCTAGAATCCATATTCAAAGCCTCATCTCCTGTTGCTGACAATTCAGAAAGGTCTGCACAAAACTTTGCCACTTTTTATAAAAGCTTTTGCTAGCACTGAAACTTGGTTGGACTCCACATGGGGAGACACTCCTGCTGTTACAAGCAGAAGCTAAGGAAAGGCCTATGGTCTCCTGAGGAAGATGAGAAACTTTTGAATTATATTACAAAGCATGGACATGGGTGTTGGAGTTCTGTCCCTAAACTTGCAGGTACTCAATGTTTCTCACATATTTTAGTGTCATTGTGATGCATAACAAAGAATGTTAAGAGGACTTAAATAACTAAACTTTTGTATATATAACATATATTGGCAGGCTTGCAAAGGTGTGGAAAGAGCTGCAGGTTAAGGTGGATTAACTATCTGAGGCCTGATTTAAAGAGAGGAGCTTTCTGTCAGCAGGAAGAGAATCTTATCATTGAACTCCATGCAGTTCTTGGCAACAGGCATGCTTTTTTCATTCTTACTGTTCAGTTCAGATAGTACTATTAGCATTTTGAATGATCACTTATGTTGTCATAAATGTATCCTGCATCACCAGATGGTCTCAGATTGCAGCTCAGTTACCAGGAAGAACTGACAATGAAATTAAAAACTTATGGAATTCGTGTCTTAAGAAGAAGCTTAGGCAAAGAGGCATTGACCCCAACACTCACAAACCACTCTCTGAGGTTGAGAATGACAAAGAGAAGCAACCAATAACCAACAAAAGCAATGAGAAAATAACCTCTGTAGGATCCAATGAACAAAATCTCACTGAGGCAACAAATTCAAAGCCACCTCCAATGACAGCAGAAGGATACACACTTGACAATAGCAGTGGCAGCAACAATAGTTTGACAACCACACCAGCTACACAGGAATTCTTCCTAGATAGGTTTGGTGGTAGTGGTAGTGGTACTTCCCATGAAAGCTCTAGCACCAGTTGCAGGCCTTCTGATTTGGTGGGGTATTTCTCTTTTCAGCATTTGAATTATGGGCCTGATATAAGGCTTTCTGCACACCCCAATACTTCTCTTTGCTTTTATCCAAATTCCAGGTCTTCTGAGATGATTTCTGACTACAATTCTAGTACTATGACTTCCTCAATGCTCCATTCCATGTCAAGCTCAATTTTCCAAAGTCCAACTCGAGTAAAACCTTCTCTAAGTCTTCCCTCAAACAATAATCCTTCCTTAGGTGAAGTCAATGGAATCCACAACTGGGAAACCAGTACTTTCAGTAACAACTGCAGCAACAGTAATGGAAGCAGTAGCAGTATGGAATTGCAAAGCAACAGTAACTTCTTTGATAATCATGCTTTCTCTTGGGGACTGGCTGATCATGTAAAATCTGATAAAGAAGACCATGTCCACCCCTTAGAAGCTGATACAGAAGACATCAAATGGTCTGAATATCTTCATACTCCCTTTCTGATGGGAAACACAGTACAGAATCAAATCTCTCAACCTATGTGCAGTGAGATTAAACCAGAAACAGGCTTTACAACAGAAGGGTCAAGTACCACTTGGCATCAACAAGCTTTGCAAGGTTCAGATATATATACTAAGGACCTCCAGCGACTTGCTGTGGCTTTTGGACAAAGCCTTTAGCATGTACTTAACATGTGAGTTGTGAGTTTGTGACACCCCTTAATAAAAGAGAGGAGAGTGTCACAAAGTTCAGTTTGAGATGGGGCTTTGGAGAATGGATGTTTTTTTTTTTTTCTGGTTACAGGTGTGTGCGCTATAGACATTTTCTTTTGATTTGTAAATGTGTCTGATACAAATCTTCATAGCCTTTTGTTTTACACCAAATATTTGTGATTTATTTGAGCTTATGTTATATGCTTTGTTCATTAAACACAGTAGAATTACTGAATAAGTCTTGTTGCTTTTCTGCTTATATCTTTCATTTGGATTCACATTTTGTAAGTTTATTTATCAACAATAAAAAGATCTTTTAATTTTATGTCATGTAAAAAAAAATCATTAAGGTTTAAGTAAATCTAAGTCCAGGGTGATTGTGACTCTCTGCTACACTTTCATATCTTTTTTTGTTTCCTGGATATTATTTTCACTTTAATATAATCCATCTCTTTCTGTCATGATCCTATTCACATTGAAAAATAAACAAAAAAAAATTCCATATGCTCTTTTCTAATTCATAAATTCAAGGGACCATTTTTCTTAAATGGGTGTCTATCACTGTCTCCCAATAGATGGAGATGGTTTTCACTCTTTGACAGTCTTAAGTCACTTATCTACCTTCAAGACTCAATGGCTGAAGACAAGAAATATTAGTTGTCTTCCTTTGGTTTACCTCAATCAAAAAGTACTAGAGATGATGTTGCCAATTTATTCCATATTGCCAAGCATAGGTGGAAAATCCAACTAAATGAATAAGAGAGTCAAAAGCCCCAATGGCAAACTTTTAGTAATCAACCAGCTAAGTCATGAACAAGTTTGGAAATGACCTTCAGCCTGATAAGGACCATATAAATTCTTTGTCTAAGTGGCTTTTTTGAAGTACTTTAAATTATCTTAAGGACATGGTGAAGCAAAAATAAATAAAAAAATCAATTCAGTATAAGTGAATGAGGATATTTAAGTGTACAGTGTATTGCAATGTGACAAATTCTGTACCACTAATCAATTTTGTACCATTTATTACAAGAGGTTACCAATGCACGGCTGGTAACTGTGGTGTGGGCCTAAAATTTTAACAATGCTATTAGGAACAACAGAATGGGGTCCTTCCAAGTGGGCATCTATATTGATGCTGAAACTTCAAGAGAAAAAGAAAGGAGGGTTTTGGTATCTCAGTAGAACATGATAGAAATCACTGATAATGATGTTTAAGGAGGGTCCTTTTAGGTGAATTTATCTATGAAGAAGCTTCTTTCTTTGAAAGAGAAATGGGTAAATCTTGCTAAAGGGGCAAATCTAATAAGATGATGATATTGGTAAAAAAAGATAATTGATATCAACCTCATAGACAAGGCAATTTAGGGGTGATCATGCCAAAGAAAACACTATTTGCACATCTCATATACATATATACATCTTTTGTGCACACACCTTTAATTTGTGCCCATGGTTTTGAATTGAAGTCAACATATGTGATAATTAGATGTGATTAATGATTATTACTGATGCAGATATTTGGTGTGTACTAAAAGTGTGCAAAAAATATTTGCAAATGCGCATGTTAAATCATCCTGTTACTCAAAATAGAGTTTCAATTTACCATCATGAAAAACTACTAATTAAAAACTGCCAAAAAAAAAAAAAAAGAATTAAAACATCGAATGACGTTAATTTGTCATGTAACAAAGTATAAGGACGGTTCATTCAAGGTCACTCATTTATTGTCAAGAGTCTTATAACTTAAAAGTTCACCGCTTTATTTCTCTCACGTACCGCTGTGTTTGTTCATCCATGTGCAGACACATTAAAGTAATCTGCCTCAACCTCAATAGAATATGTCAATGTCTCTTCCTCTATTTACACGCAATGATACACATACATTATAAGTGCATATATATACTTTAATACACGCATACATGTATATTATATTTCTATTAAAATGTCAAGCACATGTGAACCAAATTATTGGTTACATCAATAAGGGTCCTACAATCATCTGCACAGGAAAAGAACAAAAAGCCTTGTGCTGCAAAGCCTATTTGAGATGGCAGCATTGTGGTTGGCAAGTTTTGAATTTTGATCCCTACTTTGTATAAAGATTTTCTTCCTCAGAAAAATGTATACTAACCTTGGAATCTTAGCTTTTCTTTGAGTATAATATGGCGGCACGGATCAAATTATTTAAACCTTGATTAGGAATATGAATGTGACAATCATTGTACTAATGATGACGATATATATAAAGAAGCATTACGTGAAGATTATGTTGTAGATGAAAGATACACTTCCATGATGTACAAACAGTCAAGGTGAATAAGACTACAAACACCAATTTCAAAGGTGGGGTGGGGGATTTATGTACAAAGGAAGCAAGTTCTCTTACATAGTTGATATGTATCAACACAAGTTTCTTTTAAATTTTTTATTTTTTAAGGTATAGAAAAGAAAAATCATACTTAGTTGGGATTATCAAGTTAACTTTGTGATAGCATTGCATATGAAAACTTTGTAAGTTGCTACTCCCCTATGGTATTAGTCATGAAAACCAAGAGTAGGTAATATAAAAAGTGATATAAAACCATGTTATTGACCTCAATACTTCTATTTTATCAAAAAAGAGAAAAAGAAAAAAAAAAGACCTTAACACTTCTTTGTTCTTTGGAGTGGGCCTGGGACTTGCACATGGGTCTAATGGGCTAGATCCTTGCCTTGCATTGTGATAATTGTCAGTAGTACGTGGTCCCTTGAATTGCAGCTTTTTAATTCCAAATTGGAGGCTGTCAAAGCCATATGAAACACATTTTATACATAGAAAAAACAGGAGCCAGTTAATTGCAAATAGTTGGTTTCAGGCTACTTAGGTCAGCTTTAGGTTTAGACTCTTGCTCCTTTGAGTTCTATACTTCTGTTATAAAATTTAAAATTTGATAACTTGGTTTAGGGTTTTCTTGTTGTTTTCCTATGATACAACATATCTGGCTGTCTTCATTTGACTTATATCTTGATTAGTAAATCATATTTATATATAACAAACCTGATTAGTGCTTAATATTCACCTCAGATTAGTGATGATTGATGCAGAATAAACATCAAAACAATTTGACACCAGAAACTATAGTTTAATTATGTATTATTCATCCGACAGATGATAAAAGGGTTAATGACAGGGAATCCTAGAATCGTACCCAATAATTTGAAATTAGTCTCAACTCTTGCAACAATCATTGTTACAAATTTCAAATCTCTTAAATGTGAATTGAAATTGAGACAATTTGTTTCCAGCAAACCCAATAATTTGAGATAAGTCTCTTTTCATATCCTTTAAATGTGAATTGAGACAATTTGTTTCCAGCACGTAAGACCAACTATGACATTAAAATACTAGGAAATCATGAAGGGTAACATGACAGGATCATCTTTAATCCAAAATTAAACAAATGAACTCTTTGTCCAGTTGCAAACATATTTTAATAACACAGAAGCAGATAAGACTTCTGCTATTAGGAAAGAGCTAACAATCCAGAAAAATCACATATGGGAATGAGTTTTTGATGCAAAAATCAAAACTTGGGCCTCCCTGAGAATCAGTCAAATTCCTCTTAGGGAGGTAAGAATATAAAAATCCAACCCTTTTCAATGGATGGCTAGCATAGCATATCTTCTTTGCAGGATTGGGGATATCTTTTGAATTATTTTGGGAAGCTAACCTTTTGTCTCAAGCTTTGTGCAGATTGAAACTCAATTAAATTACACAAGTGACCAGCCAATCTTGGCTCAGTAACTAGGTACTGAGATTGAGCTTAGCCAATTTTTGGCAAGACTCAACAATCTAGGTGGAGATTATAAGCAGAACCAAAACTTATAAGAATACTGTGAACCTTTGTGTCACAGCAAAGAAACTGCAGCTTCAAGTCCACCATTACACAAAGATATTTGAGAAATATCACAACCATCCCTCTTTCTCTCTTTTCTTTTTCCTTTTCTCTTTCTCTTTCTGTATCTCTCTCTCTCTCTTTGAAATGAAAGTTTAAGTTTATTCAGCAATGTAATATTTCAGGTGAAGAACTCAGTTAAGGAGATAGACAGGGCAATAGCAGAAGCATAAGTATATGCAACTACTCTCATTGGCTAATTGTAAGAAATGAATTATTCAATTACAACAAAGTTGAAGATATAAACTACATTCACTATGAGATTGCTATAAATTCAATGCTAAAGGCGCTGGATACATTTGCACTTCTCAGCAACCTTCCTTTTTATTGTTATCTATCAAATTCAACTGATTCACTAAGTTATTTCAATATCAAATGGAACTCAATATATCACTAAGTAAGCTACCATGTGAACAAACCAATTGGTAAAACTATGGCCTTCTGAAAACCAGATGGTGGCAACTCGCGTCACAAGGGTAAGGACAGTCGATGGATTTAACGCTTGCTCGGTCGAAATACCAGTCTCCGACAGCTAGTGCAATTGCCTACATAGCAGAAATTATATAATTTCAGGTACTTTGAAACTGTTATTTATACTAAACCCATGAAATAGAACAGAAAATAGGTTTCAAAATGCAAAAGTATTTTGCAAAGGTAGAAGGTCTCACTGCCAGCAAACATAATCAAAGGAGTGACCTTGTTACATGTATAAAAGAAAACAAGAACTTCCATACACATGTTGATCAATTATTTTTCAAGCATAATCAGCCAATTTGGCTTCTAAAGTTGTGAGCAATCCTTTCATGCCATAATTACTCAGATTCATAAAAAGTTGCACTTTTTTCTTGAACCAGTACTAACAGTAATGATGCCAATGAGCTCTGCCCAACGCCACTTCCTCCTTCCATAAGAATGAGTGGACGGTAGGGTTGTGGGTTCAAAATTTACTGGGTGTTTGTGTAACTTACAAATAATAATAACAGTAATGATGCATTGTTTCCATTTGCCTCTTAAGGCTTTTGACTGTGATCACTCTCATGCACAAGTATCAAATGGGTGGGTTTGGGTGGGTATTAAATGGATTGGGCCTTTAAAACCCAATAGCCCATTTAAACCCATTTAGTAAAATAGATATTACCCAAACCCAACCTAACCCAATTATCTAAGCTAAAACCCAACCCACCCATTTACCCATTTATTTTATGCATATATATAATTAAAATGTCCTAAAACCTCTAAAATGACCCAAATAATTTTTTGCCACCCCTACTCTCATGTCAACATCTTTGGTTACAATCTGTTAACATTCTTTTGATAACCAATAATAAGATTATTAGAAAACTGGTCTTAAGGCATTTCCTCCAGTTTTTATCAGGGTGAGTTTTCTTGAATAGACATCTAGGCAGTCTTAATGAGGTCAATGTCATACAGAGCCTTGTGATTCATCTAAGAAAGGACATTGGCTATGCTGATGTAAAGGTCTCATGGGATGAGATTTATGGGGGAAAATGTTTTTTTGATAAGAGCGTATTATTATAGTAAACTATGTGGGCCTCTTCATATAACCAAGAAACAAACAAATGTGTAAGTGCACTAATACATATGTAATAATATTTCTGGTGGTTTATGGGTATGCTGTGCCAAAGTTAAACATAATCAGTTGGGTCAGTCATACCTTTTTGCCGATAACAGGAGAATTATCAGCAAACCATGTATCCTGCCTCTCTGTTTGGCAGTGAGCAAAACATGAATTTATAAACAGCCCATTTTGTCTAGACATTGAGAAGTGTTTTAGAGCATTCAGCATTTCAGCCCTGAAACCTGTTCCATCAAACAAAGAAATGTCTTAATAAGTAGATTAAATTCAGTCAATGTATTGAAGCCAATATGAATACAGAAGCTCAAGCTAGCAAGTTTCTATATGTGAAATCACCTTGCATAAATTGGATCTGGGCTGGGGTACATTTTTCATGATTTAATCTACAATCATGCCAATAGCCTGAGGGATCTGCTGAAGGTGGAGCTAGACTGGATTGGAGCTGATTTCATGTGGAAAATTTATCACTTAATTCATCTAGTTTGTCATTCAAGGCCTTCCATTGCTACTCATAATGCAAGATAACTTATACATGTAGTAAGATGAATCAAAAGACCAATCTATGTAAAATAAGAATTACCTGCCACGAATCATAGGCTGTATTGAGAATAAAAAGCGGGGTTTTAATGCTGGCGATTAAGTTCTGAGGGAAGAAGCACTGAGAAGGAAAAGGAAAAAAGGACAAAAGAGTGAAGTCAGTTTCAGAGTAAATGACAGACCGCAGAATTTTTTGTTTCTTCGGATTCATTCAAAATAAGTCAAGGAAAAGAGATTACCGAAGTTGGATCTAGGTGGTTAGTACAGACACGTGGCAGATCACTTTTCAGTCCCTGTAATAATTATACAAATTAAGTATGCATTAGAATCATGTCAATCGATCCAAACTTGTACAAGAAAGATCAAGGGAGTTGAAACTCAAAAAATACACTTTGCAAGCATTGGCACAATGACTCTGCTGATCACGTGTTACATCTGATCCTTATTCTCTAAGACACTGACACTAATAACATTAGAGCACTAGCTACGCATATATGTCATGAATTTGAGCCTGAGCAAAGGATAATGTTTATGTGCTTATTGAGTTCTTCCCAATAAAATTTTTTAACATCAAACATTGGCTACCCATACGATATAATGAATCTAGAAAGAGGAAATAGAAAAGAAGCGAGGCAGAAATTTCTGCATCAAACTGACCCATAAACATTATATTGATGAATAGAGAAATTTCATGGTAGCCATCTTGATAGACCACAAGATGTACGTATCCCATTTGAATTGAATTTTATGCCTTTCGAGAAATATCTTTTCCCTAAGTATTCTTACCAAATGATGCAGACCACCAAACTATCAATTTTTTTTTTTATTGAGATAATCAACAAATAGAGGTCACGACAAGGAAATTTAAAAATTAAGATAGCTTCATCTACTAAAAATCATCAACAAAGCTTCATTGGCCCCATTGAAGTTGCTTTCTTGGCAGAAACACAATGTCTAGAGTCTTCCTAGATTTTTGAATTAGTATGGATTTATGCATGAATTCGATCTCATATTGATTCAATGAACATCCAGTGATAAGAACCATATCTAAAAGAGATCAACTTCAAATATAATGTAATTTCCAACTGTAATTGTGATTTCAAACTTCATTATCAAAGTACTTCCTTTCCAGAGTGGTTAACCCACAGTTCAGTCCATGGCCTGAAACTATGGATATGCAGAAGATGCTGAGTTACAAAGTTTGAGATCAACATAGTACCTGCAAGTCTACCACACCACCAAACATATTCCTGAGGGTGTGCCCACCAGATACATCAAGCCTATAATTACAAGCAGGATTAACAATGGAAATTGTAAGTATTAATAACTCAGCTATGGAAAAATTCTGCATATTAATATTGCTGGAATAATAAGAGCATGAAGAGGTAGTATTTACGCATCAAGAAACATTCCGGCATCACTTAGGCACTTCACTTTAATATTGCCAGGAAATAAACCTCGAAACTCATCACAATGTAAAATAGATGCCAGTCCTCCAGCAGAGCACCCAGAAAGAAGAGCCTGCAGCACAATTAATTGTGTGAAAAAAGATAATAACTGGAAAGGGGATGAAAAGAGAGCCAAATTATGAGGAATATAAACCTGTTTAGCAACGCGCATTCCCTTTGACATTAAATCTTCCATTGCAGCCAACCATATACGTTGTCCCCTAAATTGCAGCTGTGCAGCCTAAGAAACAGAATTCTATATATTAATAGTGAACTCAAACAAATACAAAGAATTAGGAATCAACCCTGCACTTTTAGACGCTCATTTGCATTTTCCAATCAAGTCATTTAGACAATCAATTAACTTAATCACTTCAATGGGTAGATAAGCAGAAAAATATTCCTACCAACCTTATTTTCACTATCCCCGGAAAAAGAGGCACCATCACAGTAACGGAGTTTTACTCTATTCCAGTTGAAAAAATCTGCAACCCCATATAGACAACATAATGGTCAAGAAAACTCGGGCAAGAAAAAGGCAGAATTAATGCATGATAGTATCAAGTTTGAGAGGAAACCAGGATTTTCTTCAGCTTTATTGCTCAGTATTCCCGTAAATTCTATTTGCTTTTCCATGTATGTTGAGGATCCACGCCGAGTTTTTTTCCGGTAAACACAATTTCTAATGGTGTTACACCATCCACCTCCCTGCCACAAGATATTTGAATAAGTTAAGCACTCAAAAAAGGACACCATTAGAGTATTAGAAGGTGAGACTTGTGTATCCAGCATTAACCAAAAGGCAGCATAATGTAGTAATAATGGTGATAATGATGATAACAACATTAACAAAGACAATGACAACAGAAGGTCAGCAACAACATCTTAGACTCATAGAGCTGTCCCTGAAAAGCCTTGAACCTTACTGAAGATATACCAAGGACCAAAAAGAGCTGAAATATTTAGTACTTTGCATTTGATATTTTTTAATCATGGAAATATTATTCAATAAAGCATTAACCATCATGTGCTTTGAAGATGTAAATATTGTATTTTTCAAAAATCACCTGATAGCCAAGAGTATACATAATAGCTGTTGACGCACCAAAATATCAACAAGAAACAGTGAAACTCCAATAAGAATTGTTACAATACCAGAAAAATTCAGCTTGATATTGTACTTACATTGGCCAAATGCTTACATTAATCAGAAATTTTAGTTTTTTATTTTTTTATGAATGAGATATTTTTTCAATAGTGAAGATTCTACACAAGAAACATATGCAAAGTGCAAAAATATGGACTTATGAATTATGCACAGAATATGACACAACAACTGTACAGTAAGTATTCAATGATGCCATTTCAAGTCTATCACACAAACCTCCAATTGAATGAGCCAACTATTTGCTCCTGATCCATACCCACGATGCAAATGATAGCCGGGTAATGTTCCATCCAAGCAGACTGTAATAGTGAAAACAAAATGTGGCAAATTAGATCAAAACTAGACAATATCATAAAACTAAAAACAAAATTATCAGAAGCCACTCTTTTACAAGATGAAATTAGAAGTAGGATAAGAATGACAATTACAAGAATGATGGCCTTGTATTTAATTGAAAATTATCTAATAATAAATAACTGTGTCTGTCTGTGTGAGAGAGAGACAGAGAGATTTGGGAGAAACACAAACAATAATTATAAGCAGATAAAAGAAAAATAAAAAATAAAAGATGGAGAGATTGAAAAATCTCACCAAATAGTATAATAGAACAGTAAAAACTGACTTAATTAACTTATTATACACATTCACGCAATAATAGCAACAGCACTAAAAATATTCAAAATAAAGTCACAAAACAGAACAAATGTATCTCTATCAGTCAAGTGAAATAACATTGTGGACAAAACTAATTAGAGAATAACAACAAAAACAGAAGGCAAAGTAATCAATATATATCAATGGAGAGTCAAAAAGAAAAAAGGAGGGGGCTCTTCTGAATAATTACAATAAAATTATTAATAAACACTAAGAAAAATTAATTCAAGCTTTAATAAGGATTACCATTAAACAAATACAATTCCAGTAGCAGGTACATATGGAAATTATAACATAAATCTGTTCTCTATTAAAGTGAACCAAGCAAAAACACAAAAAGCAGGAAATCAGGAGAAAAAAAAATTAAGAAAAAAAAGTAATGCTAGAATGAAAGATTATATATTGAATAATAATAATAGAAAAAGAATGTACCTGCTCCTTTAGCATCAGCACCTCGAATAAGGGTAAGTCCTACCATCAAAGCATTGGGATTTCTTGCAGCTAAGGAGACTCCATAAGCCTCCGCATCCAAAAAAGACATTGTTGTTGTTTCATTGAAATGAAACTCATTAGACCCATCAACCAAAACAAGTGCTATTACAATCCCAACCCACAAAACTAAAACTTTCACCATGGCTAATGCTAGCTATATTCCAATCTCTCTAACACCCAAATCTTGTATATAAGAAAAATCAAAAGAATAAAAAAAGGGTACCCAGAAAAACAAGCCTAATAAAAGCTTTGAAATTTACTATATGTCTAATGGCCAAAAAGATTCATTTTTTAAACTTCCCATATATGGCTATGAATTAATATGAGAAACACATTTATGACAATATCTTCCTCAGTCTAAACAAACGGAGCTTAAATCTGAAACACCACTTTTGTCTAATAAAAACTCTTTAAAGTGTGTGTGAATGAGAGAGAGAGAGAAAACAGTGACTGTGTTTTGTGCAGTGAAGAGAGTTTGCCGGGCTTTTTAAGGTTTTCATGACACAAGGGCACGTTTGGAATCTAATCTATGTCTTAGATTTAAAGAAGAGAGAAGCTAGAATGACAACCTTAAACTATTACTCTTATGTCACAAACGATTTGAAGACCGTTTGATTAGAATGTGATGAGCTTTTTAAGGTGTTTATGACACTTGTGGCACGTTTGGAAAGCTGTAATTACAGGCCGAAAAAAGTGGGGGACCTTGTACAAACTACAAAGTACCAACAGTGTCACAAATACAAATGTATGAACAAGAACAAGTACATTAATTTATAGATATTGATGGAAATCTAAATTGAAAGAGAAACGGTAGTGATAACATTTGTGAATGTGAATCGGTTAGAATGAGCATGACCTTTTAATAAGAGAGTTTTAATGGGATGCAGATTTCATTTATTGCTATTATGAATTTATGATTCTGTGTGGTTGGCTTTTATGGGTTTCGATGATACCCGTGGCTTAGTATTACACTTTTTTTGTTTGGTAAGACAAGATAGATTAGGAATTATTTTGTTTATTTACTTATATACGAATTAGATTCAATGTACTTTTATTGGACTTGTTTTTCAAGTAAACAAGTTACCTAAAATAAGCTTTTATCAAATCAGGTATAACACTTGGTCTTGTTATGCTTGAAGATATGAAAAGATTTGGTCTTAAAATAAGATAATAATGATGTGATATGACTGATATCTAACGATTTAGTTGGCTCTTTTTTCAGATTGTAGTTGGCTTGCCGTGCTGAAATTTTGTTGCTTACATAAAACACAACCATATATGTATAATAGAGAGTAGGTCTAGTTTTGGTCAAAAATTTGGAATACCATTTGTTTTAACCATGCATAAATATTTGATTAGACAAATAAGTTAAAAATACATTGGCTCTTACGTATCTTTGAAGATATACAATCAAATTGGAACGATAGCTCTTAAAGATAGTTAATACTTTATTACTAGATTTTATTTAAATAGGGGGTCATTAAGCATATAAAAAAAAAAAATCCATAATATTTAGTAAAGGGTTATACTAAATCCTAGTCATAACAGTTGGGAGCATTCCAATTTCCTATATGCATGTGAGAATTGTCATATCCCTAACTATTATCAACATGTTAAAATGGATTTAGTATAACAAATCCATATTGTGTGTGTGATTAATAGAATTTTCCTTATCTTGGATATTATAAGAAAGAAGATAAATATTAGATGTCGTTTAAATGTCATGAATCACATCCGTTGTCATTCAATTTGTAAACATTTTTTTAATAAAATTGGTAGTTAATAATAAATATAACATTTTCCTAAATTTGAACTCCCTTGCCTGCATAATAAAATGACATCAAAGGTTAAAGGACTGGACACTGAACCTTAGATGCCTTTCTATCATTGATTCCATTAATTTAAGAGGTAAATTGGATCCAGCAAGGGATCTTGTGGGCTATTTATATATTCTTCAATTGTTTCTCACAATATTAAAATAGTGCTGCGGCAAATCTTATAATTGTTACAAACATTGTCAATCTTTTGTACGTCTGTGTTTCACATATTTATTACTATGAATGTTTGTTTTCATATTTAGTCATAGATCTAATCTACCATTTTAAATTATATATCCTGACACAGACAATTAAAAAATTTGCAATGGTGGTGAACAAATAATTAATTATGTTTACCATTAATGGCTTATGGATTGATATTCTTTAAATTAATTACATGCATATCTTAGAGTTGCTAAAATGTTAACAATTCATTGATAAATTGAGTGACTTAATTAGATTTTTTTACATTATCAATAACTTAGATAGATAAAAATATAAAATAATTTTAGTAACTGTAGTTATGTGGAAAAAATCAAAACCTTTTATGATATTATTATCTTAAAAACTCTAGAGTATGATGATCCAACAAGTAATATATCATTTCTAATCCATTTCAGACCCTAAGTTTGAACCGTTTTAGAAATAAATAAATTAAATAAAACGAAATTATACTTTGTTGAAAACCAATTTATACGGAGTGTGATGTAAATCTAGAGGTCTAAAGTTTAATCATTTGGCTTATAGAGTTGTCATCTCTCATAGATAGAAAGTGGATTTAATATGATTAAGATTGGGATATCACTTTCTTAATAAATAAATATATGGATTATTGGTAGCTAGCCATGTAGATTAATATGGGCTGCCGACAAAGGAAGCTTCAATGAAGCGAGTGGGAGGAGTATATCAACTTTAATCTATCAGCATCCAAGTTCTGGACCAATATGGGCTGGAATTTTCGAAATAAACAAAAAAACTTTGTCCCCGTTGGTTACGGTAACCTATATTAGGACTTTTTAGCTGGAGATTAAATGATTAATTAAAGCCTATTTCAGTGCCCACAAAAACAACAACAACATCAGCTACTATACTTGAAGATTTACGCTTGTAGTTTGGTTTATTGACTAAGTCGATTTCATGATCATAGTGCATTGCGTTAAAGTTGTGCTCAAAGCTCTTGAGTCTCAACACAAATTTGACGGAAGTCATACATTCACACAACAATATTAATCATGCATGTACTCGTTTTCTTTGTGCATAGTTATATGTGTGCGTATGGTTGAATTGAAAGAATCAAATATTGATTAATGTTTTCTTTCTTAACATTAATTGCATGTGCATGGGAGTGAGGGAATCACGTGATTCAATCTAGAAAATTAAGAAGAGAATGTGGTATTATTTAACTAAGTAATTGACCTACGATTTTACAAAAACTAAAGTGATAGGAAGAATTAATATCCGTTAATGACATTGTTTATTCCCAAACTCAACTAATAATTAACTAAAATTATTTCACGTGATATACCATAAATTATTGTCACGCTTTAAGGTTATTGAATCACATGTTGTGACCAAGACATTATTAGACATTACTCTTTTTTGAGACTATATATGATTGCTTAAGATATATTTGATTTTAATTCTTAAAATCAAAATTAATATGATACTTTTTTATAACAATTTGCATGTTGGATAATTATATGATATAGTGTTAATTCTATCACTCCTACCAATTAAGTAGAGATTTTTTTTTTATCAAGTGTGTCATAATGACATGAAAACACGCACAGGAATTAATGGTGAACCCTACATATACAAGTCATAATCACAACAATAAAAAAGAAGGGTTCCATGTGAGAGGAGTTCTTGGTCCCATAATCACATGCACCTTTACGGCTTGTTGTTGGCTTGACACTGGAAACCAAACAGCTAGTGCTGTCATGCACAAACAACGCGAGGGGCATATCTGGGTCTAGCCTGCTCTGCACACTTATTTGTAAGTCAAATTTCTTAATAGGATTTTAGCTTGGACCATGCACAACCACAACTACCATTATTGTTGTCATAGGACATCATCCAACACAAACAAGAAAAAATATCATTATCTTTAAGCAGAAAAGAAAAATATCATTATTAATCAAAGGCATGTACCTAGCCAGTCAAAGAGTATAATGCATGTGATGACCATGTTTTTTTTTTTTTTTTTGGATTTTTTGCAATGCAAGCTTGTTGGAGTCAAATTCGTTTTCCTTTAGTAAATTTGAGGGAGAAGATTGAAGAGTTGAGGATATTATCCACTAAATTTCCTTGGAATCTTTGATTCATATATGAAAATCATATTCTAGATTTCTAGGGATATAATCACGAAGTGTAATCCGGTAGTCACATTCACATTCCAAGAATATAGCATTCATTTCCATAAAAAAGAAAAGAAAAAGAAGATAGCATTCATATCTTTGATTGGTTTTAATATTTAATTTCATAGGAAAGAATAATTAAAATTTTTATAATGACCAAAATATTCCCCTTACAATCTCAAAAATTATCGATATGTCATTTTAGATATATCGATCGGGAGTATTTTGGTAAACTAGCATGTACACTGTGCAATGCACGGAAATTTTATTTATTTAAATTTTAAATCACAAACATTAATTTTTTCAGTGTATTTATAAATAGAATAAATTAATCTTTATCTTCATCTTCATCTTTTCTTTATCTGCATCTTAATTTTTTTATATCTTTATCTTCATCTTATTTTTTTCTTAATCTTTATCTTCATTTTATTTTATTATTATTATTATTTTTTTATCTTTATCTTCATCTTAATTTTTTTCTTAATCTTTATTTTCATCTTAATTTTTTAATAAAATAATTTATCTTCATCTTAATTTTTTCTTAATCTTTATCTTCATCTTAATTTTTTTTTTAAATAAAAAAAAAAAAGAACATAGCAATTTTTTATCGTTATCAACAAAAAAAACTTTATCTTTATTATCAACAAAATTTGAAAAAAGAAAAAAGAAAAGAAGAAGACGGCAATGAATTAATTAACGTAAAAAACGTAAAAAGAATTAACACTTGTTGTTGGAGTGAGACACTTGATAGAATATCACACTGTGAAGCTTGAGGTTAGAACTTATTGCCATAACCTAAGTTAACAAACCAAGAAGAAAACATATAGAAGTTAACAAACCAAAATATAAAAGTTGAATATTTAATACAACATAGATTATTTAATGAAACACATGAAAGTTAACAAACCAAGAATTTTTTCAGTGTATTTATAAATAGAAGAGATTAATCTTTATCTTCATCTTCATCTTAATCTTTTTTTTATCTGCATCTTAATTTTTTTTTTTTATATCTTTATCTTCATCTTATTTTTTTCTTAATCTTTATCTTCATTTTATTTTATTTTATTTTTATCTTTATCTTCATCTTTATTTTTTCTTAATCTTTATTTTCATCTTCTTGGTTTGTTAACATGAAAGTTAACAAACCAAGAAGAAAACATATAGAAGTTAACAAACCAAAATATTAAAGCTGAATATTTTAAGTAACTCTTTGAAATAGAAGGGAAAAAAAATGTTACGTCAAGGTTTTAAGTTATATTTATATGGAAAAAAAATTAATGCATCTTAATTTTTTTTTATCTTTATCTTCATCTTATTTTTTTCTTAATCTTTATTTTCATCTTAAATTTATTTTTTTTTTTATTTTTTTTATCTTTATCTTCATCTTAATTTTTTCTTAATCTTTATTTTCATCTTAATTTTTTAATAAAATAATTTATCTTCATCTTAATTTTTTCTTAATCTTTATCTTCATCTTAATAAAATAATTTATCTTCATCTTACTTTTTTCTTGATCTTTATCTTCATCTTAACACATATCAAATTCTAAGCATGTCAAATAGTAGAACCTCAACTGAAGGATATCGAATTCTAAGCATGTCAAATGACAAAACCTTAGCTGAAGATCTCTGTTTATATATATATATATATGGCAGAAATACACTTTTGGTCCCTGTGTTTAGGGGGTGTTTTCGATTTGGTCCTAGTGTTTTAATTTCATTCGATTGGGTCCCTGTTTTTTTAATCCGTTTTCAATTTTACCCTTGATGCTAACGCCGTTAGGTTTAATCCTACGTGGCAGACGGAAAGCTGAGCTGGCCAACACTATTTGGCCAACTCAGCTTCCCTCATTGGCCAACTCAGCATTCACGCCCATTTTAGAAGCACGTGAGAGTCACGTGTGTGTGAAATCAACACCCACACGTGCCTCTCTAAATCTGGTCTGCCTTCTTTGTAACCAACAGTAATAATAATAAAAAAGGAAAGGAAAGAGTAAAGTTAGAGAGAGAGAGAGAAACCGAGGTCAGTGAGAGAAACCGAAGTCAGTGAGAGAAACCGAACCTGGTACGAGCTTCGCAATCGTGCGATTGTGCGATCGTGCGACCGTGAGAAGCTTTGCAATCGTGCAACGGTGAGAAGCTGACCGTGAGAAGCTTCGTTGCGACGGTGAGAAGCTGACCGTGAGAAGCTTCAACAACCTCTTCCTCCTCTCTTTTCTTTCCCTTCTATAGGTTTGAGGCTTTTCCGTTCTTCTAGTTTCCTCTTGTAAGATCTGAGGTTCTGTTGGTTTGGGTTAAAGGGAATTGTGGTTCTTTTGCTCTGTTTTTCCTCTGTTTTTCTTGGTACCCTTTTTGTGGGTTCTAACTCTTTTTAAGGTTTTGATTTCTGGGTTTTGGCTGCCAATTCTTGGGATTTGGGTTCAATATTAAAGCCCCATATAGTTAATCTCTTAAAATCTCTATTTTTACAGCAAAAGTTTCTTGCTTTTGCTTAGATCTGCCAAAAAAAAAAAAACTCTCTTTCCTTGCTTTAAATCTTGATGTTGAATATATTGTTAAATGTTTGATTTTGATGTCTCCAGTTCTCAGTGAAATCCTCCGTTCCGGGTTTATGATCAATTTCTCATTCAGACGCAGTGAGGTTCATATCACGCAGGACCCATTTAGTTCAATCCTTCTCTGTTGTGTTCCTTTACTGGTTCTATGTTTTTTCATAAATCATCTTTCATTCCGCTTGACTTTTATATATAATATATAATATAGCTATTATATATATTATTATCTCAAATTAGCATAGTATTATTACTATTTTCTTTTTGTCCTGGGTTTTCAAGTCCTTGAATTTTGTTGAATCTTGGTGTTGAAAAGAATGGCTTACTGTTGGTTGCAAAGAAGGCAGCAGACCAGATTTAGAGAGGCACGTGTGGGTGTTGACTTCACACACACGTGACTCTCACGTGCTTCTAAAATGGGCGGGAATGCTGAGTTGGCCAATGAGGGAAGCTGAGTTGGCCAAATAGTGTTGGCCAGCTCAGCTTTCCGTCTGCCACGTAGGATTAAACCTAACGGCGTTAGCATCAAGGGTAAAATTGAAAACGGATTAAAAAAACAGGGACCCAATCGAATGAAATTAAAACACTAGGACCAAATCGAAAACACCCCCTAAACACAAGGACCAAAAGTGTATTTCTGCCTATATATATATATATTGATTTCTTATATTTTTATGATATTTTGATTATTTTATCCAACGACAATTTTTTTTATTACACGTTACTGGCGTCAATATTTTTGTCATTTAAATAAAGTATCAAACTACCATGAGTAGGGAATATAAGATTACCATCTCACGTAATGTAAAACTCTTGGAGATTTTAGACTTGGAAAGTTTCACCATTTGGTATAGAGTTTTTTTATTTTAAATCCTACCTAATATAATTAATGTACTTCTTTCAACAATAGTTAAGCTTTAATTGCTTCAGTTTCCTTTCCTTTTTCTAGGACCACTATTAGTCCATCACATAATCCACTTGGGGACCTCATTTTGCTCCCATGTGCTATAGCATGCATATTGTTGCTGACATGAATAGTGTTGATGTAAAATAAGGCATGGAAGATTTCATGTGTGCAAGGATATTAGCAATCATCAATCACAAGAAACTCATCTCTTTGTTAGGAAAGCCAAGAACTTTATATTTCAACTAGCATCTTTTGATATTTTCAGCAGAGACTTTAGGTTGCAAATCTCCACTCCTCAATTATTGAATTATCAAAAGAAAAGAAACGAAATTATCTTTGTTAGAAAAAAACAAAATCAATTCTTCATGCATATTTTCAAATACAAGTAATTTTTCCCCTCCTTTTATGGGTGTCCCTCTTCATGACAGCCATTGTTTCAAACTCTTATTTTTCATATAAACTATACAAATGTAGTATGTATGGAAATGTCGGTTAGATGTGTATGAAGAACAACCATATTAGCTAGTTCAGTCTCTATCAAAAAAATATTAATTAGTTCAGTATAGTTCCGAACCAATCTTAAAACAAACCTGATCTAATTGGTTTAAATACAATTTGTCTAAACTATTCATCATTGTATTTAAGTCATTTAATAGAAACAGATTACCAATTTTGAAAATGACAGATTAAGAATCAATTGGTTTTATATTTCACACAATTCAACAACTGTCCCCATTTCATGGAATCTATAAACCATAAGAGTTTTCCTATGTCTATTTATCTTTTGTGCACAAGCGGCCCATTTGGGCCTTACTGGCCGTGGATTAGGCTAAATGATTGGCCTTGGCTTAGCTAATAATGCTCAAGATGTTTATTATATTTCTTTGATTAAATGATTAAAAGTTTTCAACCTTGACATCACAAATTTTTTACTTGTGAAAGGTTGGACTTCAAACCTTCTGTTAAATAGGAGATAAAATATTACTACATTTCTAGATTACTAGTCCTCAAAGACTCAAAGATATATACCTTCATGCATTTTCTAGTACACGAACCGTTATATGACTAATGACTTTTCCGAAAAAGTTATGCTTGTTGATGGATATTTGCTCTAATGATAATGTTGATGGATGCAATAAGCTTTAAACTAGTTTGATTTTATGTTTACTGGTGATTCATATGAGTTTCGTGAGCTCTCCATAATAACTATAGAATTGTGTTGGGCCGTTGGCTAACTTTCTTGTAATTGTCATTCTTATCTTCTAAATTCATCTTGTAAAAAGAGTGGCTTCTGATAAAAATTTTAGTTATGATATTTGTCTAGTTTTGATCTAATTTGCCACATTGTGTTCTTATTATTACAGTCTGCTTGGATGGAACATTAGTACATTACCCGGCTATCATTGGCATCATGGGTATGAGTCAGGAGCAAATAGTTGGCTCATTCGATTGGAGGTTTGTGAGATAGACTTGAAATGGCATCCTTGATATATAGTTGTTGTGTCATATTGTGTGCATAATTCATAAGTCCATGTGTTTGCACTTTGCATATGTTTCTCATGTAGAATCTTCACTACCGAAATAAATTAAAATATTTTGTTCATAAAAAAACTAAATTATCTGGCTAATGTAAGCATTTGGCCAATGTAAGTGCAAGATCAAGCTGAATTATTCTGGTATTTTTATCAATTCTTATTTGTGTTTCACTGTTTCTTGTTGATATTTTAGTGCTTCAACAACTATCATGTGTACACACATGATGGTTACGGCTCTATTGAGTAATATTTCTGTGATCATGAATATCAATACTAAATATTTTAACAATTCTTATTTGTGTTTCCCTGTTTCTTGTTGATATTTCTGTGATCATGAATATCAAATGCAAAAGTACTAAATAGTTTCAGCTGGTTCAAGGCTTTTCAGGGACAGCTCTATGACTCTAAGATGTTCTGCATGTCTTGTTAACGGTGTTGATGTTGTGGCTGCTGTTGTCATTGTCTTTGTTAATTTTGTTATCATCATCATCATCACCATTATTATTAGATTATGCCACTTTTTTAATAGAGCTTGCTAGCCAGATTAAGTTACTTCTTACCACACCATATCAGCTACTCTTCCTAGCACTGCAGTTTCATAAGATTGAATTTGTCCTAAACGGCCTGTTCAAGGGAATTGTAAAGGAATACAACATAAAAATAATTATTGAACCATTTACTAGATAATGAACACACTACTACACACAAACATATGACTTATTGTCTGTATACAAAATTTGCATCCCCTAGAGAGTGGGAGAGAGCCGGAGAGATTATCGCCACTGGAAGTTCAACCTTCGTATTTAATGTGCCAAAAGGGCAGCAATAACTTATGTATATTATGAAACTGAGCCTACAGGTTGAGGGATCAGATGATACAAAACCACTTAGTAAGTAGTATCCGTTGCAAGAATAACAACCAAAAGGGTCGAATACTAAAGCCCAGGGAGCTAATGGAGATTGACTTCTTTGCTTCTCTACCTCGTTGTTGCAATCCATACATGAAGCCCAATCCATACATGATGCCTAACATCTCCAACCTCCAGCCTTATCCACCTACACAAACCACGTATCAACCTTGGCGCAGGGACCCTCATCCAAATACACCTGCACCAATTCTGCAGGGTGAGCTCGTGGCTTCTAGTTCTAGACCACCTATGTGCACATAGATGATGATCTTCATTCTGGTTTTTTGTTGGATGATGCATAAAGTCTTTCTATTTCTGATTTATTTGTGTCAATGTTTCAGAATCTGAGGACTATTGCCTTGTGGACTACGACAATGTAGACTTTAAAGACTACGAATGCAAATTCAGGCTTGAAAAACAAAAACAAAAAGAAGAACGTGAACCTGAACCCACCTACACTAATCATTTTGCTACTCTATGTGAAACATTTGATCCCCTTAATCCAATGAAGGTATGTCCATGTCCATGTGTGTGTTTTTGTCTATAATAGAAAAAGAAGGGTTTTAATTAAACTTGCTTGTTCTGCCTTCAGCTTCTTGAGCATGAACGCATAGAAATGTGTGACTACGCGCGGATGTTGATAAAGCACTACAACGAAGAGAAAGTTTGTTCCTTCTTAAAATGTAGTATTATTTATGGTTCCCTTTTCAAAAAAGAAAAAATAAATCCTTTACAACTCTCTCTCTTATTATTAATCTTTAATTTTGAACAATTGGTGTAGGGTACAGCTTTTGAGTTTGTGAGACTTGTGGAGGTGTTGTCACAGATAGTGGAGCCACAGTCAGTTGCTTCCTGCACGTATTGTATTCTCTTCAAGGCAAAGCCCATTGGTGCTGCACTCACTAGTGCCAATGTGAAGTACTTTGAAGATGTTGTGTTTAAGGGCTTCGGTAGAGCATGGCCCTTGTTTTGTTATTCACTAAAGCCTGAGGTACCTGCACCAATGCTGAAGGGTGGTTTCATGGCTTCTAAACCACCTTGCTTCACATCACCTGAATCAAACCTGAAGCACCCAAGGATTTAATATGCTTAAGTGGTTAAGTTGAGGCCTAAGAGTAAGACACTTGTATATTGCATTGTTGACTTATTGTATTGCTGAGGCCTAAGAAACTCGTTTCTATTGTAGCTTTGTTAAAATTATGCTCTATGCTATACATGGTTTATGTAGACATCAACTTTTTTCGGACTATTAAAGTTGTATTTTGCTTTCAGTTATTTATTTGCCATTTCAATTCTAATTCTGTTTCCATAATGTTTATGCTCTAGTTATTCAAGATTTTTTTTTTGGTTAGTAGTTAGTACTTGGATTTTTGGTGCGAGTTTGTTTGAAGGTTGTTGCATATACATTGTTTCATTGTAGGTTGTTGCAGCCTCTATGCCGGGTAGGTTGAGGTGGGGTTTCTGGGTATCCCCTGTTACATATGGAGAAATAGGTCTCTCTTTAAATGAATTCCTTAATTACACCATGATGACAAAAGGTTAATCTCTTGTGAATGCCTCTAGATTACTCGACAACTGGTTCTGGTGGATAAAGTCAGTTATCTGTAGGTTTTATTGCCTAGAGGCGAGTCCAAATGACTCTTCTTTAGAAAGGTTCCTTACTTTATATTTAAAAAAAGAAGGTGGTTTTCTTGTGATCTTACTCCTTGGTTCCTGCAATTGATGCATCATAAAGCATATTTCACAGTAGAGAATATAAAGGTGCACCTAAGTGAATCAACCGGTTTATGAAGTTTTTTAGTCTTCAATTTAGCCTACCATTTAATAGCAGAAAAGATGAAGTAGTCTTGGATTCTTAAAATGCATAACTTTAGAATGATGGTTGTTTTATGTAATGCCTGGGGCATGTATTGAATAATGATGATTTTATAAATGAATTTGAACTTAGAATCACTTGTTATACCATGATAAAGAAACACTATATTAAAAAAAATTAGTTGAAAAAAAGAAAGAAAGAAAGAAATTTTTTAATCATTTAACCATTATTCAAACAATATATATTACAAGCATTCCTCGAAAGCATATTAATCATACAAACACAGTTGTAACTTTGTCTATGAAATGAGTAAGCTGGACTTCAGCAACTTGCTCCCTTGATCTTTACCATCCTCTGCTTAATCAGAGGAGGAGGCTTCATTATTCTTAACTTCATTGTCTTGAGTGCTTTCATTGTTAATAAGAGGTGTTCCATTTAAAGCCTTTGGTTTTGGCTTAGAGTCTGGATCTTCTGATTTGTACTTGTACCATGAAGCCAACCACAGGTAGACTAAGAAATTGAGGCAGCTAAGGATTGCTAAGAACCAGTAAAATAAATCCAAATTGTTGTCATTTAAGTTAAACCCATATAGCCATCCTTGTTTGCTTCTAGTTTTTCCTTTGGTTACAGCATTTATGACATCTACCAAGACACTACTCAAAAAGTAACCACATGATTGTGATAACCATGTTAAGGAGGTGAAGAGTGATCTCATTCCTGCAGGTGCTTCCTTGTAGAAAAATTCCAATAGTCCTACAAGAGTGAACATGTCTGCAATTCCAAAAATGCCATATTGGAAGGATAGCCAAAAGAGACTTATAGGCTTTGTTGGGTCTAAATTGGCTTGGTTCTTTCTCTTAACTTCCACAAAGCCAGCTACAGCCATTGATATGGCAGAGAGGACTAAGCCAACCCCAACACGCTGAAGTTGCGTGATGCCTGATGGATGGTGAGTGATCTTTCGTGCTAAAGGAATAAAGAAGAAGTCATAGATGGGGATGAGAATGGACATGAAAATTAGAGGGATTACAGGAATTGATGGTGCAGGAACCATTATGCTGCCAAGTTTGTGATTCATGAAGTTCCCTTGTTCTACTGAGAATGTTTGGAGCTGTGCTAAACAAGTATTCATTAGGATGGTGCTGCCTACAATAGGTAACATTCTAATTAGGATCTTGACTTCTTCCACTTGTGTCACCGTGCAAACAGTCCATGGTTCAGGCTTTGAGCCTTCACAAACTACAGCTGCCTTGTCTAGGAACCTGGCTCAAGAAGTAGAGGATTGTTAAAATACAAAACATTATAATTATGTGACTTAAAATATTAACAAAGGCACTCTCATGAATATATGGAGTATATTTGTTGGGAATTACAATTTAAGAAAAATGATTTCACCATGGGCTATCCAAATCAAAGCTCACTAAAAAATTATGTGGCCTTGCACATCATTTTCATCTCAAACTAAAGTGATCATGGTCCTTCACTTTTTATAAGGTTCTAGTAAAAGTTTTCTGTTTTCTAAAGCACTTTTCCATGGTTTATTGAGCTATAATGCCTTGTCAAACAGGAAAAAAAGAATCTTGACACCCTATAGCAAACTCTCAGCTTTATAATATATGACATGTCTTCATTATTGATCAGCTAGCTAGCTTTGCTGAATTTTGAGCATGACTCTGTTACATCACCTGAATTGTTTGGTATGAGCAATTTGTTCCTCTGTGGAAATTGTTTCTTTTTCGTTGATTTCATACAAGTCAACTGGGTTCTCTGGCAATGCTAATTTCCGGTTTTTTTAATTGACACAACAATAACCTGTAAAAACTCAAAGCAAACAAATTGGTTCCAATTAGCAGGGGTGATGTGCATTTGTGTGTGTGTGTTCAAGAGAGAAAGAGAGAGAGACCTGAGTGATCCTTATGATAGGGCTCTCTCCAGGGGCTCTGAGACGGTAGAAAGGCTTACCACTGGCAAGAATAACAAAGCCAACAAAGGTAACCACGCAGTTGATATGAAAAAACCCCAATACCACTTTACTGTCGTGCTCACCCACACAATGGCTGTGACACCTATGGCTGCACCAATTGTTGTACTGAGTAAAAGCCAGTTGAAATAGCTTGCCAGAGCCTTTGCTTCCTTTGGATCCTTTTGATTGAATTGGTCAGCACCAAGAGCAGGAAGAGATCCCCTAACTCCACCTGTTCCCATTGCTAACATACACAATGATATGTAGAACATGATTGCCATACCACCTTTGAGACAGTTTGACTTGCCACAAGGTTGTGGGTGCAAATCATGTGAATAAGCTTGAATTGTCACCATTACCAAAGCCTACAAGTGCAAATTCCACCATAGTAAACTTCATTTATGATAAAATACCAATGGTCTCAAAAGCTTAAACTGTTAGGAAATAGTAATCATTTAACCATTATTCTAATAATTTCAATTAATTAGGTGAAATGATGATGAAAGACTCATAATTTAATGTTTAGGTGAAATTGATTGATAGCTTACCAGTAGCTTACCAGTATTTCAAGTAGCCCACAAAGCAAACATGTACTAAGTCTGCTTAAGTATGTGTCTGATATAAATATACCAAGCCACCAATAAGGGAGAGCAAGAATGTTGAACCCATGAGGTTTGTGAGAGTGTTGGCGGAGAGCTGGGAATATCAAAAAGCATCACTGAGTTAAAGTACAGGACCAAGCTCACCGTGTTGGCCACAAAACCCATGTTGTCTAGTGCCACAAAACCCATGTTGTCTAGTGCCTTAGTGAAACCATGTTTATAGGAAGGATAGGAGAAGCAGTGAATACAACTATAGCAACACATTAGGAAATTAATATGGACATTCTTTCATGCAATCTTGATATTAAAGCATATATATAATATAGCAACACATTCAGGAAATTATATATTGTGAGAGTGATATTCTTACCAAAAACAACATTTGCAAGCAGTGAATCCACCTTTTCTTTTGCTCCATGGAATGGGAGTGTTGTGTCACCTGCCTTGGCCTCCTCATCTCCCTGCATGCGCAACAGCACAAGATATTAAATATGTCAGCAAAGTATAAAAAAACAAATAAACAAACAAACGGCAGGAGGGCAGGTGGCTCACAGATGGTCACATGCTGTTACCATGCTGTTATGATTTGAGAGGTTTGGACAAAAGGGTAGTTTAGAGAGAAATAGTGGTGTAGCTAGAGGACTTAGAGAGAGCTTTGCACATACAGCACATACAGTAATGGTATTCATATTAGCACATAAGGGGTGGCCACAAACATGGTGTATAACATTAAGAGGCCTAGTAATATTAAGACGGCCTATGGCATTAAATGACGTCCATGGCATAAATTGTTATCTCCATCTTGTTATGCTGGCACTATGCTGGTCTTTGTTGTCTTTCTCTCACTCTATCGTTGTCATACTCACTGACACACACATAGTGCATCCCCAACGTGTTTGGGGCAGTAGACAGGTTTGGATCCTTTTCTTTTTCCAATTGCCTTTTGCATGTCTCATTACTTAATTACCACTAGCTTATTTGTCTTGGTTTTGATTATACTTGAACCTTGACATGGACCATTTAATTTAGCCCTAATCATTTGTAATTAAATTCCATCACATACCTTTTTGATAAGCCTTGTACTGATAAGAGAAAATAGTGAAGATTATATATGAGCATTAATATTCATTAATTGCATTGTAATGATGCAAATGAAATATTTGAGCAAATTAATATTGGTATATCTCATATCAATCTTATACAATAACAACAACAACCAAGTCTTAATCCCAAAATTTTAGGGTTGGTCATTGATCCTCAACAGACTAATTAGAGTTGGCTACATGTATTCTCATATCAATCTTATATATTTAGTTATAAAATATATAAATCATAATTTCTTTATCTGATAGTCAAATGGAGTTGTGGGGGTAACATCTTTTGGTCACCCTTACAGCTCTGCAAGTTGGACATGTCAATAATCTTATGCCATTCTATCTGTACCTTACTTAATAGGTGAAAAATATCCATGGATGTCCGCTTTTTTCCCCTTCTGGTTATAGTATAGAGACTAGAAGTCCCACTCAAAGTTCCCTTTTCTTCTAGCTAGCCTTGTTGTTTCATTTCAGTTTGATAATTATCATGAATCACTATTATACTCATACCATAATTAAATGCTAATTGTGCTCATTCCAAAATCTTTCTAGGATGGAATCAGTTTCACATGAGTACATTTTTCTTAGTGTCTCTGTCTTGTTTGAATGACGGATGAAGCTAGGCTTGCTTTTTGTTTCGTTTTTGGTAAGATTGCTAGCTGGTATCATCACTGATACTTCTTAAGTGCTTCATACATCAATGTATATGCCTTCTGATTACAAGTCATAAATGCTTCATACATTGTTGCTATCTTAGGAATAAAGCATGATACTCATAAAAATTCTACGAATTCTGTTTGATGTCACTTTCATGTCATTTAAAGGGTAAAGGGGAGTGATTAATTATAAGCTACAAAACAAGATTGTGAGCTTATCTTAGAGAGCACTAAGGTGGTGTTTGGATCCTCTACTTAAAAGTGATTTTACGGATTTTTATGCATAGAATGCATTCTGTAAAAAATCTAAGGTGTTTGGTTGAGATTTTGGAAAATACAAAATACATTCTAGGCATAATGCATTTTGCAAATTCTCATTTCTAGAGCAGAAGTCAGAATCCAAAATATTTTGGATTCTGATTCTAAACCTCTTTTCTGCTTTTGTGAAGGGAGAGTTTGAGCTACTTTTTTTAATTTTTGCTAAAGTAAATGGGACCCACTTACAACAACATTTATCTCTTATTTTCCTTCGCTTAAATTTTTCTCTTTCTTTCTTTTATTTTCCTTCCCCCTCTTTTGTTTCCTACTTTTTCTCTTTCTTTCTTTTATCTTTGTCAAAAAGTATTCTCATTTGTCTATATTTTTTTATTACATTGTTCAAATTTTATAAAAAGTGTGTGCAAGGAGATGCGCACAAAAATCATATTTTAACCCATTTTTTTTTATTAGTAGACATTAATTTAAATCATAACGTAATACTTTATTTCTTTATTACATTGTTAATTTTGTATTGATAGTAAATGTATTTTTAGCCTTGTATTAAGATATTTAAAAAAAAAAAAGTGTTAATTACATAATGTATACTAATAATATATTATTTAATAGGAATAATGCATTCTTTAAAATACTAAACAAACACAATTCTTTTCAGCATAATCACTTTTTAGAAATAATTTCAATATTTTACCAAACACACTATTTTCAGTAAAAGGCATTCTAGAGAATGCATTCTTAAGAATACATTCTAGTAGGAATGCATTCCCAAAATAGAGGATCCAAACGTAGCCTAAGAAGTTGATAAAAGGCCTCTTCTTTAGAGTTTGGAGTTGGACCCATCGATATGGGTATTTATAATAAAGCCTTTTAGCAAAACTCATCTAATTGGTCCACAACAAGGAAAGATTTTCTTAAAAAAGAATATCGTGCATACATTGTCTATCAATAATTCTCTCTTTTGTCATAAAGCTAGCAGGACTACCTCATTTTCCATTGTATAAGTAACATCTTTTTGAGATTTGTTGTCATGATCTCCTTCCCTATTCTAAAATATATAAAAAAGTTGCTCCATGCTCACACCCTAACTCTCCCTTCTTGCATTGCATACTTCTTGTTCTATGTCCCATACCTAGAGAAACTTTAATGTACTACTTTGAATAGAAGGCTCCAATACTTCATATAACGAGATGGCTCTGAAAAACAGTTCCTCCTCAGAATAACTTTATGATATGAAACACCTCTTATCTATCATGACTAATTGATAGATATATATTGAATATTGAATATTGAATGAGCTATTGTCAAAAGACTCTAAAATGTGTTTGAACAAGCTTATTCTATCTTAAGAATTGTGTAAAAGTAAAATCATATATATAAAATAAGTGAAGCTTTAAAATATGGTACATAAGTTGACATTTTAAATTAAAATATATAAATTTTCATTAAAAAAAAAAATTAAAACATATAAATACCTAATATCCAATAATAATATAGAAATGTACTTTTTTTTTTTTTTTAAAGGATTAAAGGATTTCTTTGTTTGTTGAAAATAGTAATGGTTATATGTCATGTCTAAAAAATTCTATTGGGTTAAAATGAAAAAAGAGATGAGAAATGAATGAGTGATTGTAGGACACGTGCTGTCCACGTGCCTTACAGTAGACAAAAACCACACGAGTGCGCGGGAAGGAAGGAGTTGATCCCTACCTAGTTAAGGTTTTCACCCAAAAACCCTTTTCTTCTTCTTCTTCTCCTCAGTCCTAAATTCACACAAAACCAAATAATGGGTATCAAGGTATTTGCTTTTCCAACCCCTTTCTCTCTTTCATTTCTAAAGTTTTGATTTTTATTTTATTTGATGATGGGGGTCTCTACTCTGTAGGGTTTAACAAAGCTCTTAGCGGACAATGCTCCAAAGGCCATGAAGGAGCAGAAATTTGAGACCTATTTTGGCCGCAAAATTGCTATAGATGCCAGCATGAGCATTTATCAGTTCCTTGTAAGTACTCTCATTTTTTTTTTTTTTTTTTGGTGGGGATGAGTTAATTACTTCATTAAACATAAATGAGACTTTTTCAATGAGTATTTATTAGGATTTAGCATGTGGGTGTGCTTGAATTTTGGTGCAGATTGTTGTGGGAAGAAGTGGGACTGAAATGCTTACAAATGAGGCTGGTGAAGTTACTAGGTACCCGTTTACAAAGTTGTCTCTTTTTTTCAATTAAATAAGCATGTGTTGGTGGGTTTTTTTTTGCTGAAATTTAGCTTAGTTTGTATTCTGGGTGTGCTTTAGTTTTGAGGTGGATTTCATTTGAACTCTTTGTTTTATGGAAATTGATGAGTTTTTCTCTTGGGATGGTTTGTAGTCATCTGCAAGGCATGTTTTCGCGGACAATTAGGCTTCTTGAAGCTGGAATCAAGCCACTGTAATTAGATTTTCTACCTTGTTCTTTATTTTCATTTTGTTAAAGTTTAGGCTAGGCATAGTCAACTCCATGTCATACTTGGTATATTTGGTGTAGTATGTAATTTGCTAAACAAGTTGGAGTTTCTGTTCAGCTATGTTTTTGATGGGAAGCCTCCGGATCTGAAAAAGCAAGAGCTGGCAAAACGGTATTTTTGCTATGAATTCTATCACAGTTTAGCTTCTTTGTTTAACGTGGTTGACATTTGATAAGCGCATGGTTAATAGTGGGCTTTCATGTTAAACTTGTGCTGCAGTTACTCGAAGAGGGCTGATGCAACTGAGGATTTGGAAGAAGCCAAGGAGGCATGTGCATATTTCTTTCTTTGTTCACTATCTGTTTTTATTCCTTTATTTGGTTTATGTATTCGTATTGATTCACAACATGTGTAATGTAGCTGCTTTTTGTTGTCATTGCAGGCTGGTGATAAAGAAGCCATTGAGAAATACAGTAAACGAACAGTGAAGGTGGGTTCTTTAACATATCTCTTTCTTCTCTGTTGTCAAATGTGGTTTATGATTGTTGTGGAATGTTAGCACTTAGCCCTATATTCCGTTTTTATGCACTTTGTCAAGCAAGAAATTGTAAATTTTAAGGTATACTGAAAGTATGATTTATGCGAGCTTTTGATACCATGTGCTCCTTACTTTTGCAGGTGACAAAGCAGCATAATGAGGACTGCCAAAGACTTTTAAGACTCATGGGATTGCCTGTAATAGAGGTGACATTATGTTATTTAAAGTAATTATAATATTTGTCTGCAAGACAGAACATTCTTGGGGGAATTATCAAATTGGATTTTTATTTGTTAATTGTGATTTTTGTTGTGATTATATCACCTGTTAGTCCAATATGCGAGTTAATAGTGAGTAACAATACAAAGAAAGCATAGACTATGCATGTCTACGAGATAAAATTGCAACATGAATGGCACTAACCAAAAGAAACAAGTTTTGGTCATTAGATTAAGATTTTTTTTTTTTTTTTATATGCAGAAAATAACAATACAGAGAAAGCACGGGTTATATATGTGGCAGCTAAGAATGTCACTTATTGCTTTCTAAAAACATGAATTGATACAGAAGTTTGCCCATACTAATTGTTACTTGTTAGCTTGCACTTAGGATATGATTCTAAATTAAATTACTATACATAAACCAAAAAAAGTTCTTATAATGGCATTCCAATGCCCATCTCATTTGGTTTTTCTACCAATATATATATATAGGAACTCTACTATGTTTGGTATCAATTCTTTTTATATATTTTAAAATTAAAACTTTCAACAAATAAGCTTTTAACAAAAACGGTTCACCATGCTCGATCACCGTGTGATACACGGGCTAATTATTGAAAAAAAGTGTAAAATAAGAAAATATAAATCATGTTATGAAAGTGCTAGGTTGTATTCACTAGCTTTTTTTCTACGTCTTATATGTGATAGGCAATTACAATACATTGATTAAAATGACGTGTTGACTATCTTTTTCTACTAAAGACTTCAAGACAAAATTTAAGATGATGTATTTCTAACACTATATTATTTTTTTGACAAGTTGTCATGTCCATTTGTGACAGACTAGCTAATTTTAAAACATATAATACACCATGCATTACGTACGAAAATTTCACTCCAACAAAGACAAACAACGAAATTTGTTCATAATTTATCTTCAACCAATCTCATCATTTCATCTAAAAAGAAAAAAATAGTGAGGTGTAAGATAATATTGGAAGTAACGAATATTGGAAGTAACGTGAACAACAACACACAAAAATAATAGCAGTTTTTGGTCAACAATCATAGGTAAAATCAGTCCAATGCTATCTCTATCTATGATTTTCAGTGTCTAAAATATTGACAAACAATATATTGACTAGCTTTTCTACAAAGTCCTCTTGAGAAAAGTTTTGAGGATGTAGTGTAACCCCGCTTAATCTTCTTGGCAAGTGCTTCCCCCTATCAATTTTCATCCTCCCTTTGCCTTATCTATACCTCCAGTGTCAAGCTCCTTCCTCTTTAGAAAATTCTTTTGTTGTCCCAATTGGTGGGGTTTGGAGGGACCATATATGGGCTGGAATTAGTCAACCTTGAAGTGTAGGAGATGGAAAATTGAGCAATGTACCAATTTCCAAATTATTGTTGTGGTCGATAATTACAAGAGAAACAAAACATTCAACTTGTGAGATAGTAAGTGCTTGTCATAATATGATTCCTATTTTCATTCTTTCATTTGTAGCTATTGAAATAGTCGTTGTTGATTATCACAATATCTAACCAATTCACTAGAGTTTGGAGAAATGCAAAATAGATGTGGCCCCGTGGAAGGAGCCACTTCCTGGCAAAATACTTTCCAAGAGACTTTTAGCTTGTAATGACTGTGATGTCATTGTTACAAAACTTCCAATAAGTTAAAATGTTACTAATTTTCTTTCCAAGTTGAAGAAACAAAGGTATACTACTGGTTTGTAAACTTGTAATTGATTCTTCTACTACCAGCAATTTCTGGCCATGATAACACGTAGAAGGTTTGTCCATCGATCATATGTAGATTCATTCAACCACGTCGCTTTGTTGGACTTAATGGTACAAATACAGATTGGACAGAAAAGCTACATTGGAAATAGATGAAAGTTAAAGGACTCAATTGAAAAAATTGAAACAATAAGGATGAAAATAAAAACAAGCCAAACTTCAAAAGATATAATTTATAATTTAGCCAAAAAATAAGAGAAAAGAGAGCTTCTAAATTCATAACATCATTCATTTTTGTGTAGAAGCTCAATTTCTACTTTTTATCTTTTAAATTACAATTATAACATCTATAATTTATTTTTTAAAATCATGAATGAAAATGAAAATGTTGTACACAAAAAGTTTACATTATGATTTTGAATGCTGACTAAATAGAAAATATGTGGTGTTTTCAAGATTGAGGATTTCTAGGAAGAAAATAGTTAAAGGAGGAGAGATTTGAACCCTGGATGTTTCCATTTGAGAACACCAGAAGGTGCCAACCAGTTAAGTTATAAGGCTCTTGGCCATGTAGAATATTCAAAACCAACAAATACAGCGATAATGACGACATATTATTTTCTCCGTGTAGGTCCAATTACCTCACTTAAACTTATTGACCGAAATATAATCGTTATCTCAAAATATATAAAACTTTAAGCAAAGATATAAATTCCTATATTACTTCATAATTTCTAAAAATGTAATTAAGATTATTATAAAAAGATAATGCTATTGCTAGCCCTAATATAAAGTAAATATCATAGGTCATAGTGCCGAACCACTTTTATATTTTTGTTAGATCCTACTTTTCTTCAAATTTATCATTAACCAATCTCATCATTTCATCTAAAAAGAAAAAAATAGTGAGGTGTAAGATAATATTGGAAGTAACGTGCACAACAATACACAAAAATAATGTAGTTTTTGGTCAACAATCATAGGTAAAATCAGTCCAATGCTATCTCTATCTATGATTTTCAGTGTCTAAAATGTTGACAAACAATATATTGACTAGCTTTTCTACAAAGTACGCTTGAGAAAAGTTTTGAGGATGTAATGTAACCCCGCTTAATCTTCTTGGCAAGTGCTTCCCCCTATCAATTTTCATCCTCCCTTGGCCTTATCTATACCTCCAGTGTCAAGCTCCTTCCTCTTTAGAAAATTCTTTTGTTGTCCCAATTGGTGGGGTTTGGAGGGACCATATATGGGCTGGAATTAGTCACCTTGAAGTGTAGGAGATGGAAAATTGAGCAACGTACCAATTTCCAAATTATTGTTGTGGTCGATAATTACAAGAGAAGCAGAACATTCAAGCTTGTGAGATAGTAAGTGCTTGTCATAATATGATTCCTATTTTCATTCTTTCATTTGTAGCTATTGAAATAGTCATTGTTGATTATCACAATATCTAACCAATTCACTAGAGTTTGGAGAAATGCAAAATAGATGTGGCCCCGTGGAAGGAGCCACTTCCTGGCAAAATACTTTTCCAAGAGACTTTTAGTTTGTAATGACTGTGATTTCATTGTTACAAAACTTCCAATAAGTTAAAATGTTACTAATTTTCTTTCCAAGTTGAAGAAACAAAGGTATACTACTGGTTTGTAAACTTGTAATTGATTCTTCTACTACCAGCAATTTCTGGCCATGATAACACTTAGAAGGTTTGTCCATCGATCATATGTAGATTCATTCAACCACGTCGCTTTGTTGGACTTAATGGTACAAATACAGACTGGACAGAAAAGCTACATTGGAAATAGATGAAAGTTAAAGGACTCAATTGAAAAAATTGAAACAATAAGGATGAAAATAAAAACAAGCCAAACTTCAAAAGATATAATTTATAATTTAGCCAAAAAATAAGAGAAAAGAGAGCTTCTAAATTCATAACATCATTCATTTTTGTGTAGAAGCTCAATTTCTACTTTTTATCTTTTAAATTACAATTATAACATCTATAATTTATTTTTTAAAATCATGAATGAAAATGAAAATGTTGTACACAAAAAGTTTACATTATGATTTTGAATGCTGACTAAATAGAAAATATGTGGTGTTTTCAAGATTGAGGATTTCTAGGAAGAAAATAGTTAAAGGAGAAGAGATTTGAACTCTAAATGTTTTCATTTGAGAACACCAGAAGGTGCCAACCAATTAAGTTATAAGGCTCTTGGCCATGTAGAATATTCAAAACCAACAAATACAGCGATAATGATGACATATTATTTTCTCCGTGTAGGTCCAATTACCTCACTTAAACTTATTGACCGAAATATAATCGTTATCTCAAAATATATAAAACTTTAAGCAAAGATATAAATTCCTATATTACTTCATAATTTCTAAAAATGTAATTAAGATTATTATAAAAAGATAATGCTATTGCTAGCCCTAATATAAAGTAAATATCATATTAAAAATAAAATTATATATTTATTTTATTAAATAATTAATTGTATTATCTTCAAAGTGTGAATTGCAATTGTAAGTCGCACTATACCATTTGTCATGACAACACAACCAGTGCAATTGTAATAGCTACCAAAAATTAATTGACACACCTGCCCATCCTTCACGGTAAGAACAAAATTAAGATTTCATCTTTGGACTCAGTGGTGAGGCTAAGAATTTTCACTTGGGGACTAATGACCCTAGGCTGCTTTCGAACTTTCGGTAAGAGGGAGAGAGAAACTTGCATGAACAAAAGAGAGGGATGATAAGGAAAGGTTAAACAATTTCCAAGGCCATACTTCACAAACTGAAGCTATAAGGCCTCAGGAATACTTGTTACACTACTTGATTAACAAAATGTCACACGCTAAGTATCTTGTGGTTTAATGATATTAACCAATTCTTTCGTTCCATGGAAAGAATTTGGATCAGAATCCCTTCTTGCCACTTGTTGTAACTTGTAAGAAGGAAAAGAAGTCAAGCATGTGCTAGACCCTTACAATGTAACACAATATTTACATTTCGATATCAGGTCATTCCCAAAATGGCAAAACCTCAGCTGAAGGTCTCTACCTGTATATATATATATATATATATATATTGATTTCTTATATTTTTATGATATTTTGATTATTTTATCCAACGACAATTTTTTTTATTACACGTTACTGGCGTCAATATTTTTGTCATTTAAATAAAGTATCAAACTACCATGAGTAGGGAATATAAGATTACCATCTCACGTAATGTAAAACTCTTGGAGATTTTAGACTTGGAAAGTTTCACCATTTGGTATAGAGTTTTTTTATTTTAAATCCTACCTAATATAATTAATGTACTTCTTTCAACAATAGTTAAGCTTTAATTGCTTCAGTTTCCTTTCCTTTTTCTAGGACCACTATTAGTCCATCACATAATCCACTTGGGGACCTCATTTTGCTCCCATGTGCTATAGCATGCATATTGTTGCTGACATGAATAGTGTTGATGTAAAATAAGGCATGGAGATTTCATGTGTGCAAGGATATTAGCAATCATCAATCACAAGAAACTCATCTCTTTGTTAGGAAAGCCAAGAACTTTATATTTCAACTAGCATCTTTTGATATTTTCAGCAGAGACTTTAGGTTGCAAATCTCCACTCCTCAATTATTGAATTATCAAAAGAAAAGAAACGAAATTATCTTTGTTAGAAAAAAAAAAAACAAAATCAATTCTTCATGCATATTTTCAAATACAAGTAATTTTTCCCCTCCTTTTATGGGTGTCCCTCTTCATGACAGCCATTGTTTCAAACTCTTATTTTTCATATAAACTATACAAATGTAGTATGTATGGAAATGTCGGTTAGATGTGTATGAAGAACAACCATATTAGCTAGTTCAGTCTCTATCAAAAAAATATTAATTAGTTCAGTATAGTTCCGAACCAATCTTAAAACAAACCTGATCTAATTGGTTTAAATACAATTTGTCTAAACTATTCATCATTGTATTTAAGTCATTTAATAGAAACAGATTACCAATTTTGAAAATGACAGATTAAGAATCAATTGGTTTTATATCTCACACAATTCAACAACTGTCCCCATTTCATGGAATCTATAAAACAAAAGAGTTTTCCTCTGTCTATTTATCTTTTGTGCACAAGCGGCCCATTTGGGCCTTACTGGCCGTGGATTAGGCTAAATGATTGGCCTTGGCTTAGCCAATAATGCTCAAGATGTTTATTATATTTCTTTGATTAAATGATTAAAAGTTTTTGAAGTTAGAAGGTCAAAATGAAAATACCTCCTAAGTTAAGAGCCAAAAATTGACTTTAGCTAAAAATTAACATTTTTTTTTTGGTAAAGAAAGGAAATGATTAGTATTAAATATTAAGAATAACTAGTCACAAACCTGTGCGATGCATAAAAAATGAATTAAAATTAAATCTAAAAAATTATTGTTCTAAATTTTTATTGATAATTATGTCTTTAATATTTATTATTAAAAGACATTATTTATTATATTGTGTTTATATATAAAATATATTATAGTATTAGACATTTATTATGATTGTGTTTATATATATAGAATAATATATTTTCTATTAAAGAAAATATAATATGTCAAGATTCTAATGAGATGTTTAATTATAGAATAAAATTTAAATTCAATTAATATATATATATATATTAAAATAATGAGGTGTAAAATTGTAGCTTATGTGACACAATATTATAGAGGTCAACCAAAAGTTAAAAAACTTCGGTTTTACATTATAGTATATAGTATAGATATTAGTACAAAATAAAATTTAAATAGTCAAAATTTCAGTGTGTTGTATAAAAAATAATTTATTTGTATGCATTTTGTTTAGTTTTAGGTGCAAACAAGTGCTGAAAAAGAAAAAAAAGAAAGCAGGTCATAACCAGGCCTTAAAGGCCACGTGAGCCTCAAAGCCGACACACTAACGGCCCACTAGTCAGCCCACTAGCCAAAGAGTTACTACTCTAAACAACTACCAACCATATCCAAATCCAAACCAAAGAGTTACTACTCTAAACAACTATTATTAACATGTATTGTATTGAAAACAACTAAACTCATAGCTCATCTCCTTTCCTTCAATCAGCTTCAATCAAACCCACAAAGCAGAGCTTGCTGAGGTTGTTGGAAAAATCTGCTTTAAAGATTTTTCCAACAACCTCAGCAAGCTCTGCTTTGGTTTCATCAATTACCTCCTGGATGGATGCAATGACAGCCTCGTCGCTCTGAATTCGATTCTCGAGGGCAATGAATTTTTTCATACTCTTTGGTTTGGATATGTTTGGTAGTTGTTTAGAGTAGTACCTCTTTGGTTTGGATATGGTTGGTAGTTGTTTAGAGTAGTAACTCTTTGGCTAACTCTTTGGTTTGGATCTGGTTGGAACATCAACTCTTGATGATGATTTGGATCTGTTTTCTGGATGATGATTTGGATCTGTTTTCTGGATGGAAGTAGTGGTTGATCCAAATATGACATTGATTTGCTTTTGATTTTGGTTTTGATTTTTAGCTTTTGATTTTTGTTTTTGTTTTGGTTTTGGTTTTGGTGGAAGTGGTTTGCTGATTTTGGTTTTGATTTTGATTTTGGTTTTGGTTTTGATTTTGATTTTGGTTTTGGTTTTGATTTTGGTTTTGGTTTTGGTGGAAGTGGTTTGCTGTTTCTGTTTGTGTTTGTTTGTAGTTAAATTTAAGAATTATATAGGACACTCTCTGTGGGGATCAAACCCAATCCTCATACTCACTGAGCACGCTCACCTTAAGACTGTCACAGCTATGGATGTCGTCTACGCCTTGAAGATCCCTCTAGGTTAGGTTAGGTTAGGGTTTCGGTTAGAGTTTCTTTGTATTTTACGTGGTTCTGAATTTGAATTAAATTCCTAAACCAAGTGTTTAGCAATTGGGGGACTGTATGTTGTACAGTCTGCACCATTATGAAGTGAAAGAAACAATTCCTTTTTTTTTTTTTTTTTTATCCATCTAGATGAGCATTATATATATAATGCTATTACTGCACTATATGAGGATAACCACTGAGAAATAAAGGAGCACTGATGTCTGGGTGTCTCACTATTTAGTTTCATGATGCCTCATGTGTATAGTTTCTTGAGGCCTCATGATCCCTTGATGATCAACTTAGAGTTAGTTGGGTTTTTTTTAACATAGATGGGTTTGACCGGTAACTGGGTTTGGCGGTGTGATTATTGTGATGATGGTAGGGTTGGTAGTGATGGAACTTGAGTCTAAAATTGGGATTGGCGGTTGTGGGATATTGTTGGATTGTACCTGTGATTTTGATTTGGGATGAGGGGTTTTGGTCAATTTATGAAGGTGGTTGGGGCTTCGGTTCTGGATGGGTCACAATGGCTAATTGGATTAATGGACGGAGGAGTAGTTGGCTGGGGCCGTTGGGCTAATGGGACTCAGTTGGTGATTTGGTCTTAGCTAGTGTGAATTGTTGGGTTTTGGCTAGATTGTTTTTTGACTTCGTCATTGATTGTGGACGACAACAGGTTTATTTTTTTTGGAAAACTGGATCGAGATAATACTCTAATACCAAGTTGATGCTGCACATAGGGCTACATGAGTAAGAAAATAGGAAAAAACAAAATAACTCTAAGCTTTGTTACCACCTAGAGTTTCCGCTTCAGCACTTGCTTGGAATTACCACCAAGGCCCAAGCCAGAGAGAATATCTTTCTTTCTTTTTTATAAGTAATAAACTTCTTTAGAAAAAATCCCCAAGAATACTAGTAATAAACCAAATAAAATCCATTAGCATTAATTCTGACTGCGTTCCCTGCATTACTTTGATACTAGTTATGAAGCATTTTGTAAAATGAAACTTTCTTTTTTCAATTGGAAAGTTCAAGTTGTAAATTAAACAAAGGAAATTGGATTTGATTAATCAGCATTTATTAAGATATACTAATGATTAGTGCATCATTTGTAGTAGACAGCAAGCTATTAGATAAAAGATCTCAAGGAAATAGGTTAGATGCTAAATATATTTTTAATGTAATGCACTATTTGCTAGAGTACTATAATACTTTTCCATTTTTCATATGTCAAACGCTATGCTTCTTTTGATAATTCAATTATTCAGGATATGTTTTCCATGATGTTGGAAATTTGAGCATTGATCTGGATTCTAGACTGAATGTATGTTCTCCTTTTATTTCAACACAGTTTTTTGCTTGGATTGATTGTTGGTTCATGGTTGTTTTGGGCTCAGTTTTTATTTGGAACTGCATATTCAATCAATGTGAGTTGATTTTGCTCACATATAAATCATTGGAAACCCTCAGCTGATAGCTGTATGGTTAGGAATGCGTTACTATGCAGTGTGTATCTAAACTGCTCTTGTACCTTAATTTGATCTGGTCTACTTATGCCTTATCCTTAGCAATAAATATAAAAATTAAATTGTTCCCCAAAAATTCAGGTGAAAATTTTGCTAAAGAACGTGTGGTTTTTCCTGCATGTCGGCTATTTTCACCCCCTCACATAGCTATACAAGGGAATGTTGAGCATGTGCGTGTAATAATTACTACAAAAGATAAGCAGACATATATGCATGAAAAACAACATGTTCTTTGGCATTTTACTATGGATCTTGAACATTCTACTCTAAAACAACTCCTCTTATCTCTGAAAGATTCTTGTACTTAAGACTTAAGATGAATCTGACTCTAAAACAAGCCTAGAAAATGGTCTCGGATAGTTTAAAAATAATCTTTTGAATGGATTCACCATCTGAGCTTGCCTTTTTCTCTCAATGGTGTATTTTTGAACCTGGAAGCTATCAATGAAGTGGCTATTAGAAGGTTGTTCTAAAGTTATATAGCTGATTGTATTAACACTTTCACGTAATGGGAAGACCAGAAGGGCGACTTATAAATACTAGCGTTCAGTTCCTGATCTACCGCATTTTTAAGGTAAAGCACTTTTCAAACTGTTCAATTCCAGAGGACAAGGAGAGTGTATTGCAGAATGCAGAACATACAGTGCAGAATGCAGAACATACAGAGCAGAGACTATTGCAGAATGCAGAACATGCAGTGCAGAATGCAGAAGATGCAGAGCAGAAGACAATTGCAGAAGCTACAATAAGACCACGTGCAGATTACTTGGTTCACTTAAACAGCTGTAATTAGCTGTTGATAATAGCTGTAATTAGCTGTTAATAGAATTTAGATAAGCTATGTAGAAGTTGTTAAGAGTTTGTTAAAATTCTGTTAAGCAGTTTTAGTTGTAAGCCTCAATTAGTTTGGTATAAATATTAATACATACTCTGTAATCTGATTAAGAAAGAAATACAAGTAATTCTAGTTTCCTCTTCTATACACATTTACTTTGTTTTCTACATTTCTGTTAGAGTGGGCTCAAGAACAAATATAAAAGTTTGGGAAGATAAGGAGGCTCTAGTAGCAACTACTGGATTTCAGAAACCTCGTTGAGGAAATGGTGGACCATTTGAAAAAATTGGTTTTTGAAGGACAAGGTATAGAACCTGAAACAGTCTTGCACAAAGGCTATTAATTCATAAAGGAGTACCAGCGGGAGCCAACGAAAAAAAGATGGTCAGCACCAATTGATGGGAGTTTTACAGCAAACTTTGATGGAGCTATCATGGAAGAGTAGTAGCAGCTCTAAGTGCTCATGAAGAGCTGTCCTTTTAAAATTTGCATTCGGGTTATATGTCATGTACTTATTATCAATTGTGCTGATCTCTAATAATTTGGTACCTTTTTATATGCGCAATCCCATCACATCACTCAAATCATCTCTCTCTTTTGCTTTTAAGAAATTTCATTACTAGGAAACAGAAACAATACGAGAATATCTCTTCGCAAAGCTTCAAAGTCGGAAGGAGGCAGAGAGTTTTGTATTACACCAAAAGAGTTGACAACGAGAAAGATCAGACTTAAGCAAGCTCATGGGTTATCGAGTTGCCTTCTCTCCTGACCTAATAGAAAGAACAAGAAACAAAAGATAAAGCTAAAATCTTTGGATCAAATGCATGGGAAGCCATAGTCTCTATTTTTACCACCACATCAGTCTCTTTTTTAGCACTAAGTTGACAGTGTCACCATCATCATCTCTCTCTTACATACTATTTTGGATTAAAAAAGAAAAAGAAAAGAAAACTGATTACAATTACATGGTCCAAGAACGGGCAAAAAGCATTTTGAAGTTTCTAGTCTCTTTGAAAGAGAACGTTGATGACTGTTCTAAAAACTTGTCCCCGCTTGGGGCTTGGTATTAAGACTTAAGAACCTCCCTCATCTGGTACGAATCCCTTACTCTTCATCTGCTCCAGAAACTCCTTGGCCTCGTCCAACTTCTGCTCCTTGGTCAAAGCCTCAAACACGGTGGTGTAGGTCCTAGCATTGGGTCTCATCCCTTTGCCCATCATTTCCATCACGTACTTCTTGGCATCCCCTATGTATTTGGGATCTGCAGCAAGTCCCTTGATAAGAACGGTGTAAGTGTAGGCATTGGGGGTAACCCCAGAGGCGAGCATGCGCAAGTAGACCTTGAGACACTCCTTGGACAGCCCGGCATTGGCATAAGTCTCGATGACGGCGGTGTGAGCTACCACGTCGGGCATGTGACCCTTGTCCTTGATCTGGGCGAAGAGTTCCAATGCCTCGTGGGTGAGTCCGTCTTTGGACAAAGCGTCGAACATCTTGACTGCATTGTTGAACAAACCATCTTTGGACAAATTGTGGAAGATTTCTTGCAAGTTTTTGGGGTCATTGGGCTCCTCTATGACGGGCTTGTTATTGAAAGGGTCGTAAGGTGGTGGAAGATTGCTCCTTTTGTCGATTTCTTTTTCGGTGTCAATGTCATCCTCATCATCTGAATCGGGCAAAGAGAAGTTAACCTTGGTGTTGACCTTGCTGCTGGTGGGTTTGGAGGTAAACAACCTTTCCTGCCTGTTACCGTAGTAAGAAGATAATGTTATTGTATTTGTATTTGGATTTGGAAAAATGCTTGTGTTGCGAGCTGAAGGTGGTAAGGAATGAATAAACGATAGGAGGATGAGGCGCTTAAAAAAGGAGAGGGGGAAACGAGACTGAGAGGAAGGAATATTGTTAGAGAAGGCAAGAATAAAAGCTTGAGATGATCTCAATTTGATTGTGGTCCTTGACAATGCCATACTTTGATGAAGAATACTCTTCAATTTTCAGTCACTTGTTGCTCTTCGCCAAAGTTCCAATGGTTTGTTTTGAAAGAGCTTCCTTCTTTCGTTGGTATTAATGAAGTATATAATTCACCTCGCATGGTTTGTCTTTGCCGTGTTCCCTATTAGCCATGTAAACATTCCACTCATTAAGCATACTAGTCGCGGAACCGCGCGATGCGTGGAATATGTTGCATCATTGTGATGTGTTTACTGATTGCAATCCACATTTAAATTGCTCAATAGGTGGATGAACCATTATAGAATTTACCGATTGCAAAAGCCTTTTTTAAATAAAATAAAATAAAAAGTGATTAATAAGTGGTTGATTCCAAGCAATGGGTCTAATATTCGAAAAAGTTTAGTTTATGCCATGACTTCCTCAAAGGTCATGACTTAGGAAGTCATTATAAAGCAATCTTAAACATAATCTTCTACATGCCACAATTTTGCAGATGCAATGCTAGTGAAGATCCTAAGTGAGTATGTTCAACCATTCACATTCAAAGTAACTAAACTACAAATGATCTAATCCTAGTTGAGATAGGGTAAATTTTCAAACAACAATTTCTTCACACATTTTTCCTCTTCTAACTCGCAGCTATATCAACATGGCTATCAACAAAAGTGAGACAAAAATTCTGTAGCTACACCAATAAATTTTTGAACCTTAACATTCATGCTCATAAATATTGAGAGTTTATTATAAAAAATAAATAAATATTGAGAGTTTAAAATTCATTATGTAAAATCTTATTCCTTTTGGAAATTTTAGTCCAACTTCAAATAAGAGCTCAAGTCCTCCAATGAAAATCAAGAAATCTATAAGCAAACATCTCCAATACAGCCAAAAATATATGAAATTGGTGGCACCTATCTGATTTCTACCTATAAACCTCATATGTTTTTGGATAATTGCTATCTAACAAAGCTATTAATCCATCCATTGACACATATCTAACCATCTACCATCAATTTCAAGGTTATTACTAAAAGGAAACCACTAATTGAAATTCAAAGACAAAATTTAGAACCAAATGCACATAGTTAGAAAGGGGCACGCACATATTTTATCATGCAAATATTATCACATCTCATCTTATCAGTTGGTCCTCTGCTGGTCATACACATCTTTTTAGTAAACAGTAAATTATGTTAGAAGAGCTTAACAGGTGATAAAAAGAAAGATGAACCAAAGAAGAAAAATGATAAAAAGAAAGAGCCTCCTAAGGATTATATATTGGCTAAAATGCATAATCACCCCTTGGGGTTTGGCTTAGTTGCAAACAGATCCCCTGGGGTTTTGATTTTGCAATATAACCACCTGGGGTTTTTAAATTGGTGAAATTGACCCTTCTAAGTATATTTTTTGTCAATTTTGCTAACAAAATTTGTCATATGCATTGCACTTGGGTTTATAATAATGAATTTTTTATTATAAAGTGGTCACATACAATGCATATGACAAATTTTGTTAGCAAAATTGACAAAAAAAATACTTAGAGGGGTCAATTTCACCAATTTAAAAACCCCAGGTGGTTATATTGCAAAATCAAAACCCCAGGGGGTCTGTTTGCAACTGAGTCAAACCCCAGGGGGTGATTATGCAATTTGGCCTTATATATTTATATGGCTGGACCATATGAAGGCCTAACAGATAGGCTATAATCCTTACATGACACATCATTATGTTAGAAACACAAAGGAGTATCCTAAAGCTTTTATAATTTGCTAGATCTTAGAATAATTAGATTGAAGAACATATATGATTAAAATATATATATTATTGTCAGAGATGATGAATTTAAATAATTTTATACTTCAAAGTTGGTGTTCCAAAAGACAGAGGGGTCTTATGTATAATAACTGATGGTGGGTTGAGATATCTGGTCTTAATCTTGCATCACAGTTTTGAATGTCTTTTCACCTCTTGGTTGGAAACATCTACTATTAAGAGTTGTAACTTTGGTCATAAGCAAAGTAATGCCCTTGGAGAAAGTCCTATGGACCTGACATCAAATATGCCTTGCTAAAATTTTATGATATTTCCATCAATTATAAATTTTCTTTTAACACCTCTCCAATAAACAACTATACTGTAACATATGCTAATATTTTGAGACAGATCAAACTGTTATCAATCTACTGTGTACTAAAACTTTAAAGCAAGTATTGCCTTAAAGGATGTGATATTTTTTATTTTTTTAAATCCTAGCTAATATAATTAATGTACTTCTTTCAACAATAGTTAAGCTTTAATTGCTTCAGTTTCCTTTCCTTTTTCTAGGACCACTATCAGTCCATCACATAATCCACTTGGGGACCTGATTTTGCTCCCATGTGCTATAGGCTATAGCATGCATATTGTTGCTGACATGAATAGTGTTGATGTAAAATAAGGCATAGAAAGTTCATGTGTGTAAGGATATTAGCAATCATCAATCACAAGAAACTCAAGCCAACAACTTTATATTTCAACTAGCATCTTTTGATATTTTCAGCAGAGACTTTAGGTTGCAAATCTCCACTCCTCAATTATTGAATTATCAAAAGAAAAGAAACGAAATTATCTTTGTTAGAAAAAAAAAAAACAAAATCAATTCTTCATGCATATTTTCAAATACAAGTAATTTTTCCCCTCCTTTTATGGGTGTCCCTCTTCATGACAGCCATTGTTTCAAACTCTTATTTTTCATATAAACTATACAAATGTAGTATGTATGGAAATGTCGGTTAGATGTGTATGAAGAACAACCATATTAGCTAGTTCAGTCTCTATCAAAAAAATATTAATTAGTTCAGTATAGTTCCGAACCAATCTTAAAACAAACCTGATCTAATTGGTTTAAATACAATTTGTCTAAACTATTCATCATTGTATTTAAGTCATTTTAATAGAAACATAATTACCAATTTTGAAAATGACAGATTAAGAATCAATTGGTTTTATATCTCACACAATTCAACAACTGTCCCCATTTCATGGAATCTATAAAACAAAAGAGTTTTCCTCTGTCTATTTATCTTTTGTGCACAAGCGGCCCATTTGGGCCTTACTGGCCGTGGATTAGGCTAAATGATTGGCCTTGGCTTAGCCAATAATGTTCAAGATGTTTATTATATTTCTTTGATTAAATGATTAAAAGTTTTAAACCTTGACATCACAAATTTTTTACTTGTGAAAGGTTGGACTTCAAACCTTCTGTTGAATAGGAGATAAAATATTACTACATTTCTAGATTACTAGTCCTCAAAGACTCAAAGATATATACCTTCATGCATTTTCTAGTATACGAACCGTTATATGACTAATGACTTTTCCAAAAAAGTTATGCTTGTTGTGGATATTTGCTCTAATGATAATGTTGATGGATGCAATAAGCGTTAAACTAGTTTGATTTTATGTTTACTGGTGATTCATATGAGTTTCGTGAGCTCTCCATAATAACTATAGAATTGTGTTGGGCCGTTGGCTAACCTTCTTGTAATTGTCATTCTTATCTTACTTCTAAATTCATCTTGTAAAAAGAGTGGCTTCTGATAAAAATTTTAGTTATGATATTTGTCCAGTTTTGATCTAATTTGCCACATTGTGTTCTTATTATTACAGTCTGCTTGGATGGAACATTAGTACATTACCCGGCTATCATTGGCATCATGGGTATGAGTCAGGAGCAAATAGTTGGCTCATTCGATTGGAGGTTTGTGAGTGTTGGATATTATTATCCCACATTGGAAATAGTTGGAGTGAGTAATGGGTCTATAAGGCCATGGGTAATCCTCATCTTATAAGGCGTCTTTTGAGATTAAGTTAGGCCCATTGGACTTTAACATGGTATCAGAGCTACCCCTTGGGTGTTGGACAGACCTCCCCCCTATTGTTTGTCCATGTGTTGATGATCATGCCACACGTGAGGGGGCATATTAAAGTGAGAGTCTTGTCCTATATTGACCAAGTATTCTTGGGAGGGGGTGTTGGATATTATTATCCCACATTGGAAATAGTTGGAGTGGATAATGGATTTATAAGACCATGGGCAATCCTCATCTCATAAGGCGTCTTTTGAGATTGAGTTAGGCCCATTGGACTTTAACATGGTATCAGAGCTAGGTTACCCACTCCAACTAATCCCCCAATTGTGTAGTATATAAAAACCTATAATTAGGTATATAATCATCCGGTATCTCTTCTCTGATGTCGGTTCTCTACATTTCCAAACTCAAGCTTTCACCTCTTTGCTTGAGTTTGAGGGGGGGTGTTGGATATTATTATCCCACATTGGAAATAGTTAGAGTGAGTAATGGGTCTATAAGGCCATGGGTAATCCTCATCTTATAAGGCGTCTTTTGAGATTGAGTTAGGTCCATTGGACTTTAACATGGTATCAGAGCTACCCCTTGGGTGTTGGACAGACCTCCCCCCTATTGTTTGTCCACGTGTTGATGATCATGCCACACGGGAGGGGGCATATTAAAGTGAGAGTCTTGTCCCACATTGACCAAGTATTCTTGGGTTGTGCAATTAATAAGCCATAGGCAATCCTCATCTCTCAAGACGTCTTTTGAGATTGAGTTAGGCCCATTGGACTTTAACAGTGAGATAGACTTGAAATGGCATCCTTGATATATAGTTGTTGTGTCATATTGTGTGCATAATTCATTAGTCCATGTGTTTGCACTTTGCATATGTTTCTCATGTAGAATCTTCACTACCGAAATAAATTAAAATATTTTGTTCATAAAAAAACTAAATTATCTGGCTAATGTAAGCATTTGGCCAATGTAAGTGCAAGATCAAGGTGAATTATTCTGGTATTTTTATCAATTCTTATTTGTGTTTCACTGTTTCTTGTTGATATTTTAGTGCTTCAACAACTATCATGTGTACACACATGATGGTTACGGCTCTATTGAGTAATATTTCTGTGATCATGAATATCAATACTAAATATTTTAACAATTCTTATTTGTGTTTCCCTGTTTCTTGTTGATATTTCTGTGATCATGAATATCAAATGCAAAATACTAAATAGTTTCAGCTGGTTCAAGGCTTTTCAGGGACAGCTCTATGACTCTAAGATGTTCTGCATGTCTTGTTAACGGTGTTGATGTTGTGGCTGCTGTTGTCATTGTCTTTGTTAATTTTGTTATCATCATCATCATCACCATTATTATTAGATTATGCCACTTTTTTAATAGAGCTTGCTAGCCAGATTAAGTTACTTCTTACCACACCATATCAGCTACTCTTCCTAGCACTGCAGTTTCATAAGATTGAATTTGTCCTAAACGGCCTGTTCAAGGGAATTGTAAAGGAATACAACATAAAAATAATTATTGAACCATTTACTAGATAATGAACACACTACTACACACAAACATATGACTTATTGTCTGTATACAAAATTTGCATCCCCTAGAGAGTGGGAGAGAGCCGGAGAGATTATCGCCACTGGAAGTTCAACCTTCGTATTTAATGTGCCAAAAGGGCAGCAATAACTTATGTATATTATGAAACTGAGCCTACAGGTTGAGGGATCAGATGATACAAAACCACTTAGTAAGTAGTATCCGTTGCAAGAATAACAACCAAAAGGGTCGAATACTAAAGCCCAGGGAGCTAATGGAGATTGACTTCTTTGCTTCTCTACCTCGTTGTTGCAATCCATACATGAAGCCCAATCCATACATGATGCCTAACATCTCCAACCTCCAGCCTTATCCACCTACACAAACCACGTATCAACCTTGGCGCAGGGACCCTCATCCAAATACACCTGCACCAATTCTGCAGGGTGAGCTCGTGGCTTCTAGTTCTAGACCACCTATGTGCACATAGATGATGATCTTCATTCTGGTTTTTTGTTGGATGATGCATAAAGTCTTTCTATTTCTGATTTATTTGTGTCAATGTTTCAGAATCTGAGGACTATTGCCTTGTGGACTACGACAATGTAGACTTTAAAGACTACGAATGCAAATTCAGGCTTGAAAAACAAAAACAAAAAGAAGAACGTGAACCTGAACCCACCTACACTAATCATTTTGCTACTCTATGTGAAACATTTGATCCCCTTAATCCAATGAAGGTATGTCCATGTCCATGTGTGTGTTTTTGTCTATAATAGAAAAAGAAGGGTTTTAATTAAACTTGCTTGTTCTGCCTTCAGCTTCTTGAGCATGAACGCATAGAAATGTGTGACTACGCACGGATGTTGATAAAGCACTACAACGAAGAGAAAGTTTGTTCCTTCTTAAAATGTAGTATTATTTATGGTTCCCTTTTCAAAAAAGAAAAAATAAATCCTTTACAACTCTCTCTCTTATTATTAATCTTTAATTTTGAACAATTGGTGTAGGGTACAGCTTTTGAGTTTGTGAGACTTGTGGAGGTGTTGTCACAGATAGTGGAGCCACAGTAAGTTGCTTCCTGCACGTATTGTATTCTCTTCAAGGCAAAGCCCATTGGTGCTGCACTCACTAGTGCCAATGTGAAGTACTTTGAAGATGTTGTGTTTAAGGGCTTCGGTAGAGCATGGCCCTTGTTTTGTTATTCACTAAAGCCTGAGGTACCTGCACCAATGCTGAAGGGTGGTTTCATGGCTTCTAAACCACCTTGCTTCACATCACCTGAATCAAACCTGAAGCACCCAAGGATTTAATATGCTTAAGTGGTTAAGTTGAGGCCTAAGAGTAAGACACTTGTATATTGCATTGTTGACTTATTGTATTGCTGAGGCCTAAGAAACTCGTTTCTATTGTAGCTTTGTTAAAATTATGCTCTATGCTATACATGGTTTATGTAGACATCAACTTTTTTCGGACTATTAAAGTTGTATTTTGCTTTCAGTTATTTATTTGCCATTTCAATTCTAATTCTGTTTCCATAATGTTTATGCTCTAGTTATTCAAGATTTTTTTTTTGGTTAGTAGTTAGTACTTGGATTTTTGGTGCGAGTTTGTTTGAAGGTTGTTGCATATACATTGTTTCATTGTAGGTTGTTGCAGCCTCTATGCCGGGTAGGTTGAGGTGGGGTTTCTGGGTATCCCCTGTTACATATGGAGAAATAGGTCTCTCTTTAAATGAATTCCTTAATTACACCATGATGACAAAAGGTTAATCTCTTGTGAATGCCTCTAGATTACTCGACAACTGGTTCTGGTGGATAAAGTCAATTATCTGTAGGTTTTATTGTCTAGAGGCGAGTCCAAATGACTCTTCTTTAGAAAGGTTCCTTACTTTATATTTAAAAAAAGAAGGTGGTTTTCTTGTGATCTTACTCCTTGGTTCCTGCAATTGATGCATCATAAAGCATATTTCATAGTAGAGAATATAAAGGTGCACCTAAGTGAATCAACCGGTATATGAAGTTTTTTAGTCTTCAATTTAGCCTACCATTTAATAGCAGAAAAGATGAAGTAGTCTTGGATTCTTAAAATGTATAACTTTAGAATGATGGTTGTTTTATGTAATGCCTGGGGCATGTATTGAATAATGATGATTTTATAAATGAATTTGAACTTAGAATCACTTGTTATACCATGATAAAGAAACACTATATTAAAAAAAATTAGTTGAAAAAAAGAAAGAAAGAAAGAAATTTTTTAATCATTTAACCATTATTCAAACAATATATATTACAAGCATTCCTCGAAAGCATATTAATCATACAAACACAGTTGTAACTTTGTCTATGAAATGAGTAAGCTGGACTTCAGCAACTTGCTCCCTTGATCTTTACCATCCTCTGCTTAATCAGAGGAGGAGGCTTCATTATTCTTAACTTCATTGTCTTGAGTGCTTTCATTGTTAATAAGAGGTGTTCCATTTAAAGCCTTTGGTTTTGGCTTAGAGTCTGGATCTTCTGATTTGTACTTGTACCATGAAGCCAACCACAGGTAGACTAAGAAATTGAGGCAGCTAAGGATTGCTAAGAACCAGTAAAATAAATCCAAATTGTTGTCATTTAAGTTAAACCCATATAGCCATCCTTGTTTGCTTCTAGTTTTTCCTTTGGTTACAGCATTTATGACATCTACCAAGACACTACTCAAAAAGTAACCACATGATTGTGATAACCATGTTAAGGAGGTGAAGAGTGATCTCATTCCTGCAGGTGCTTCCTTGTAGAAAAATTCCAATAGTCCTACAAGAGTGAACATGTCTGCAATTCCAAAAATGCCATATTGGAAGGATAGCCAAAAGAGACTTATAGGCTTTGTTGGGTCTAAATTGGCTTGGTTCTTTCTCTTAACTTCCACAAAGCCAGCTACAGCCATTGATATGGCAGAGAGGACTAAGCCAACCCCAACACGCTGAAGTTGCGTGATGCCTGATGGATGGTGAGTGATCTTTCGTGCTAAAGGAATAAAGAAGAAGTCATAGATGGGGATGAGAATGGACATGAAAATTAGAGGGATTACAGGAATTGATGGTGCAGGAACCATTATGCTGCCAAGTTTGTGATTCATGAAGTTCCCTTGTTGTACTGAGAATGTTTGGAGCTGTGCTAAACAAGTATTCAATAGGATGGTGCTGCCTACAATAGGTAACATTCTAATTAGGATCTTGACTTCTTCCACTTGTGTCACCGTGCAAACAGTCCATGGTTCAGGCTTTGAGCCTTCACAAACTACAGCTGCCTTGTCTAGGAACCTGGCTCAATAAGTAGAGGATTGTTAAAATACAAAACATTATATTTGTTGGGAATTACAATTTAGATGCAAACCTAACAAATGACCTGGTGACTAAAAAGAGAAAAGAAAAATTATTTCACCATGTGCTATCCAAATCAAAGCTCACTAAAAAATTATGTGGCCTTGCACATCATTTTCATCTCAAACTAAAGTGATCATGGTCCTTCACTTTAT
>OU015761.1:3889022-3899464 GCA_907173295.1 Fagus sylvatica
ACCAAATAGTCTATTAATTGGCACACACATGACAGCCAATTGGACTGAGCACATAATTTTAGATAAGCATAAACCTGAGGGCTTCTAATAAGAATCCTTTAAATCCACTATATCACATGCAATCTCAGTTAAATTTAACAAAAATAAATTTATCACAAGTTGCGTGCCATTACTGAATGAGTGCCTTATAGTATATATTAAAACATATATAGAACAATTTTTTAAATATTTATATGGAAATTATTTTCAAATGTTCTAATTTTAAACCCAATATTATTCTCAGAACATTTGAAATAGATTCTACAGCATGTATGAGAATAAAATTATCTAATACGATGGCATGCTTAAAATTTTGGAATACAATTTAGCCAATGCAAGCAGGGGCGGAGCCACCTTATGAGGTGTTACCATTTTTTTTTTTTACATTATAGGTACTTTTAAATTTTTTTAGATATTATATGCCAAAAATTAGAGTTGGTCCCAAAAAATAAGTATTAGCCCCCACACAAAAAAAATTTGAATCTTTTTTAGATGAGAATTAAACTTGTCTAATCTCATTAACTAAAAAAAAATCATTATTGCAGAGGTTTGGTAATTTTGTAATGTGGCTACATTGACAATGGTTAGGTAAAGCTCACTATTGCATAACCATCGAAAAGTTTGTGCGGAGGAAAACTAAAGGCAAAAACACATCGAAAAGTTTGCCTCGCATGTACTAGAAATGGGATTCCATTACTCTATAAAAATAATAATAAAAAAAGTAGTTGTTGGATCAACACCAATAGAAAGTTTGCCGTCTTTTACTACACCTTTAGATCTCAACTGATGATTATTCGTCGTCGTGATCCTCATCATAATCATCTTTATGAGATATATCATCAATTCATCAAAGAGTTAAAGAGTCTTGTAATAACAACCAAATTATCAAAAAATTCAATTATTAATAGTTTACTAATCACATTATTATATTAAGAATTTAAGATGAATATAAGACAATATATTAAAATTCTTTGGCACTTAGATGTGTTTGTGTTAATGTGTTAAAGCATCTCTACTCATCCATCTCCAAAATAATAATAATAATAACAATCTTTCACAAACCTACTCATCTATCTCTACTCATCGTAGTCATGATCCACATCATAATAATGAGTTAATGATGAAATTCCAGTCTCATTTGACATTAAAACACTTTAGGAACTGGGTCTAAACTTAATTGCATGGGTCCATTTCGAACAAATCTTCAGTACAGTACTCCATGTTGCTACTTTGGTCTGTACCTGTTTTATTCTAATCCACCACCCCCGTTGCTTTCCTTTTTCTGTTGTGTAAATTAATTGCATGGGTCCACTTCGAACAAATCTTCAATACAGTACTCCATGTTGCTACTTTGATCTGTACCTGTTTTATTCTAACCCACCAAACCCCGGCCCCCCCCCAAAAAAAAAAAAACCGGTTGCTTTCCTTTTTCTGTTGTGTAAATCACTTAATCACATCACATCATAATCACCTTTATGATTATACCCCCCCCCCCCCAAAAAAAAAAAATCCGGTTGCTTTCTTTTTTCTGTTGTGTAAATCACTTAATCACATCACATCATAATCACCTATATATAGTTATTGTATTTTATTATTATTATTATTTTGGAGATGGATGAGTAGAGATGCTTTAACACATTAACACAAACACATCTAAGTGCCAAAGAATTTTAATATATTGTCTTATATTCATCTTAAATTCTTAATATAATAATGTGATTAGTAAACTATTAATAATTGAATTTTTTGATAACTTGGTTGTTACTATAAGACTCTTTAACTGTATGACGAATTGACGATATAACTCATAAAGGTGATTATGATGAGGATCATGACGACAATGAGTAGAGATAGATGAGTAGGTTTGTGAAAGATTGTTATTATTATTATTATTTTGGAGATGGATGAGTAGAGATGCTTTAACACATTAACACAAACACATCTAAGTGATTTAAGGTACAAACCAATTTGATGTTAGGTACTATTATATGTGATCTAAGGTACCATCATATATGAGGTTGGTACTAGGTACCATCATTGTAATGAAGGTAGTATCATATATGATATTTGGTACCATTACATGTGATGTTGGTACTATAAAATGTGACACAAAATTAAGGTACCAACCAATATGATGTTAGATACCATTATATGTGATGTAAGGTACCATCATATGTGATGTTGGTATCAGGTATCATAATTGTGATGAAGGTACTATCATATGTGAAGTGAATAAAAGTACTAAATAATGTGATGAAGGTACTATAATATGTGATATTGGTAACATCAAATATGATGATGGTACCATTAATGTGATGTTTAAGTAACTTGTTATAGCATATTACTCATTTAGAGGTACGGTACCCACATGGGTATCGTAGAATAACCCACCTAGTAATACCAACATCACATATGATAGTACCTTACATCATATCACATTGGTTGGTACCTTAATTTTATGTCACATTTTATGATATCAACATCACATGTAATGGTACCAAATATCACATATGATACTATTTTCATCACAATGATGGTACCTAGTACCGACTTCACATATGATGGTACCTTAGATCACATATGATGGTACCTAAAATCACATTGGTTTATACCTTAATTTTGTGTCACATTTTATGGTACCAACATCATATTTAATGGTACCAATATCACATATGATAGTACCCTACCATCACATTAATTGGTACCATAATTTTAAAATATATATATATATATATATATATATATAATATAATATATAATATATATATATTATATAATTATTTGGCGACTAGGATGGGTATTTAACAACCTTCCATAAATAATAGTCTCTTTTTAAGCTAACTACCCATGGAGAAAAACATGAGCCTTGATCCTATCTCTCATTGGTGTTCTCCTCTATTTTAGCATTCCATCAAACAACATGAGCCTTGATCCTATCTCTCATTGGTGTTCTCCTCTATTTTAGCATTCCATCAAACAATAGACTTGAGATCTAGTCTATGAAAAATAGTGGATACTCATATTATAATATCTACACACTTCGAGACGAAGCCAAACAAAAAATTCAGGAGGACTAATACTTATAAATTTTATATATAAATTTTTAATATATAAAAAAGTCAAGGGGAAACCCCCTCTCCCTCCGCCCCACACTGAAACCCTGTACACACCGAAACGAAATGAGCATCTGAAATTCATTGCCTCAAAGATGTGAGAAGAAGTCAAGGTTCGTACTCTTCCACAATGTGCATGATTTCTATTGGTTTCCTCCTAATTATTATTAGATAAGATTCCAAAACTCAATTTAGTTTGATGTAATACCGTATAAATATCTATTTTTGATAGATTCATCCAAGAAATAATAACCAATACAATGAGCAAAAACAATTATTTGACATACATAGATTATAGATAAATCGAGTGTGATGTAAAAGCTTTGCACTTTCACCTCCAAATCTCGTTGACTAGATGATGTCCTTGTCATATCGCACAATGGCTTAGCAAGTCTTCTTTGTTAGTATAAAAAAAACGCCGCTGCCTATTAGATAGGCTAATCCATGTTTTTGATAAAAAATAATTGATAAATTCAGGTTGACCATAAATATAAAGGCATCGTAAAACAAGCCGAGCAAAGGAGTTGACAAACTCAAAGTCAAGGAATTAATTGATATTCCTTAACAACAAGAAATAATATATAACTACGTCTCAAAAAGTTTTTAATGTTGCCGTTGCAAGGGAAAAATAAAGAAGAAAAATAAAGTCAGGCTTGTAAACTAAGTCTCTTGGGCAGGTGGTTTCTAAGAAGTTTCTTGGTCAAGCTAGTATTTCATATTTTCATGCACCCTCTCAACCCTAATTTAAAAAAATAAATAAAGGAAAATGAAACTTGCAATATATTTTTTTGATAATCGAAACTTGCAATATATTAGCACTAACATATATATATGGTATTTCTACTATATATAATCTTGAGACCCCACCCTCATGAAATTGTACATATCATCGTTTTTTTTTTTTTTTAATACCATGAATTAGGTATGAAGCTGTCATGCAAGAAACAAAAAAGCTTTTGAGGCTTGTCAACTCGTTAAAGAACATGAAAAAAAAAAAGAAAAAAGAGCTTCATGCATGTGGGCCACTTGAGATGCTCGTGTGATCGTGTCGTCATTTATTCAACAACAACGTGCGAAGGGAGTAGGAGGAACCAACCTCGGTGGAGGTAAAAATCTCTCATGTTCCACCAGAAATTTGATTTGATTTTAATAATATCATATATAAGTTTTGAATCTTTGATGGAAAAACTCTTCTCAAATTGAAAATCAGTTCCTAAAAACTCAAAAATTAAAGTGACCACCTAACTTTTATATACCAAAACAATAATAAAATTCATTTTATAATAACTAAAAAAACCATTTTTGAATTATGTTAATGGTTAGTAAGGACTTAAAAATCAATAGCCTATCAATTTGTTTATAGAGTGGTTGTAATTGTATTTATTGTTCTAAATTCTATTGCAACTGTGGAATAAACATTTTCAATTATAAATATTATCAAAACTATATTTTGTAACAAATGAAATATAATTTTTTTTTTTTTTCTTTCATCTTTTGTAAGCATCACAAAACGCGCTATAAACCTCAACATATATGCTGGACAATTTGTAAGCATCACAAAGAAACCGTTTCCAACAATGATTTAATTAAAATGGCATAAATTTAAGTCAAACAATAGTGCTACAAAACCCTTGAGGGATAGCTCAACTGGTCGGTCTTGGGTGTGCTCCTCAATGATCACTAGTTCGAGTCTCCTCAGGGCCACCTACCCAAGGTAAAGCCTTGCGTCTATCGTGGTACACGTGCTAGTAGGGTGTTGCGTGTCTTCTTGGGATTAGTCGAGGTGCGCGTATCTACGAAACGCTGGCCCGGACACCCAAGGTTATCAAAAAAAAAAAAAAAATTGGATAATCACATAACCTTGTATCATATACCTGCATGCTTTGTTACTTACCCAATCTATGACAAGTTGCAACTTACATGCCATTACTGAATGTCTTTTATTAAAACATACAGAGAACAAAAATTAATATTTGATTCCTAGACCTATAAATTAGGTGGTGATTCTTTTCTTGTTTATCTACTTTTAACCTCAAAAAGTTTCAATAGCATGAATGACCTGCTGATTAGATGCCCCAAAGGTAATCAAAATATTCCAGCATTTTGAGATTACCATTATGTTTATATATCTAACTGTTTATCAAGCTTAATTATATCATATCAATTCAAAATCAAATAATAAACATTTTTAACACCATCATATTATAATAAGTAGGTTTATAAAATATTATTATTGAGACAACATCTTACAACACCTGATCATCATCAACGACTCCTCATCTCAAAGGATAAACATCCAGCCAAGAAGATTAGCCAAAAAAAAAAAACATCCAGCCAAGAATAGGTGAAAGTGATGGGACTTTATTCTTCTATATATGTAAATCCGAATACCAAAATGTCATCTGGAATAAACCAAAATATTTCTCCCGTATTTGATAACCTTTATAATTGTTACCAAAATATTTCTCTCGTACACCAGATCGAATCCACCCGGCTCTCACATGGGGTGTGACCCCCACCCCATGGGTCCATGTGGGATTTCAAGCCAATTATTGGGTTATACACTTATTGTATAATAAGCCATTTTCACATATAGACAGGAAAAGTAAACTGGGATTCAAAACTTCTGAGAAGCAAAATGGAAATTTCACATATAAATGCTGTAACGTCATGATGATCATCTTTTTATTATAGCCTGTATTTTAAAGTAACCTTCGATGACCCACTTCAAAATCTCAGCTGAAAAATACTTTCAAGGTGAAAGTGACCATCCAACCAAGTACAAAGTGACCCTCCCACAGTACAAAAGGTTCTCTCTCTTTTCGTTCCTTTCCCAAAAAACAATGACAAAGCGAACGACAAAGCCAACCGAATTCCTAAACCCCAGTGTCTGAAGCGGGAAAAAGGATTTAATGATTCTGACTATGACTTGTCTCTCATAAGTGGGACTCACATCTTATTTAATTGGGTCAGGCGTGACATCTTATTCAAAACCGAACTCCTAAATCCCAGTGTCTGGAGCAGTATTTAATGATTCTTATACATATGACTATGACTTCTCTCTCATAAGTGGGACTTACGTCTTATTTAATTAGGTCAGGCGTGACGCGAACCATGTGTCTCATTGCCAAGGTTGAGTTCTTTTCTAGCCTACCTATTTAATGTATTAAGGACAATATCCCTCCTTCCGTTCACAAGACTTAGTTCAAAAGATTTACCTTCCTTTCTTACCTTTTTTTTTTTTTCTTCTTTATTTAAAGAGTCCAAACATGATAATACTTTAGGTCATTGTTACGAAACCTTGTGATGGTGAACTACAAGATCATGTAAAAAGACTACATTACATTAGAATTTTGGTGGTCCCTTTAAAATATGGAAATTTCCACAAGCAAATTGCATAAAAGATTAAAGTTTTTTCTTTTTTATTCTTACTTTTGATTGCTAATTCTATCACATTCTCAAAACTTAACAATAAAATCCTCTTGTTATAACTCACTACATAATAAATAATAAGATCATCATATGTATTATTTAAACAAGTTCATATGACTTATTATTTACTTAAATTTATTGTTTAAAATATCATTCACATGTGATGTGCTTGTCCTTATTATATAATAAGGGAAGCCGTTGGTTTTTGTAAGGAGCTAATGGTGCTGGTCTTGTAAATGGTCCCAAAAAGAGGTTCTGGTGGGTTTTTGTTTTTTATTCTAGCCCCCTTCTTTCATTTATGTTATTTTTTACCATTGTCATATTCTGGCATAATTAATTGTATAGATTAATGGAGAACACTACCATTAAAACTCAAAGTGACACAGACTTTTAACTTGGATCGAACACATAATCTTATATTATTTAGACCTAGTCTATAAGGCTATAAATTTTTTTTAGTCCCCAGAGTTCCCATGCTATAATCTTTTTAACTTGGATTGAACACGTAGTCTATTTTAATTAGACATTCCCAAGAGGTTGATCCCTATAAATTTCAAATATCCTTCCCACCCACCCATATCTGATAGGTACTATGTATAATCCTCTATTCTACATTCTACTACTCCTGCCTCCTAGATCCTTTCAATTTTTTCACATGGCAGTGGATACCGCCCACCCATATATTACTATAGTAACATATATAATATTGGAGAAAAAGAAGTATTTTTTAATTATTAATGACAGGTTCTTCAATTTAGGGCCATAATGAGATCCTATATAATTGTTAAATTGATACTTTGATAGTCATATTATATGTGTAACATGCACATAAAGAAAAACATGTGTAATTATATGAAAGTAACTTCTTGTAATTTTCATGTTTCATGTGTTGTAATTTCCAAGCTTCATGAAAGAAGTTAATGGTAGGATATAACACCATATAACTTTTATGATGTGGACAACACGTTTCATGGTCTCCAAACCTCTTGAGATAGTTATTTGTTTAGAAATAAACTACTCACTATGATGGGTAGTTATTTAATAGAAATTACCATCATTTTTGGCTATTAATATAAAGTTTCTCCTACAAAAAAAAGGTCTACACACACATCCAACAAAGCCCAATGGTATAACTTAGATTTAAGAGACCAATAGTATAACTTAATTTGTAAACTTTTATATGGGCCTTCCTTGACACAAATGTATTTTAGCCATTAGAGTCGTATGAGAGAAGATAAGGAGAGGGCTATCGCATTGTGTAGTCCAAATCATTGGGGGAGAGGAGGGACCTGTTAACGTTCCCAAAGCCCATTACAGACTATGACACATACTGTGGATTAATAATATCAAACAATAATAAGAAGTCTTGTGACAATAACTTTTATAAAAAAAAATTCACAATTGTTAAAATTTCATGTTATGAATAAATAATAAAGTAATATCACGATAAGAGCTAGGCTCACCAAACTTATTATGAAATCCATGAATTAGTAATCAATGTGATCACAGTACACCATACAAACACTTCAAGTTAATCCGTGGTAAGCAAGGCTTCACTCAAGCTAATTGCCATCTGAAGTAGTGCTGTTTGGGTACGATCTTGGGCTAAAGTCAATCTAAGTTTCAAGGATTAGAAACTGGAGCTTGGAGAATGAAAAAATTGATGGGCCCAAAACTCCAATAAATGACACTGGAAAGTTTACTTTGCCATGAAAATGCACCATAACGTTAAGGTACGCTTGATATAATGTAATGGTCATTACAGTTTAACAAGAATCAATATTAAAAGAAATAGAAGAAGCTGTAATGGAATAGCTATTGCCATTCATTTATTTGGTAACAACACATGAATAGAACTCTGAATCCGAATTCTATATATTACTACAACATGATTAATATACGTGTTCTTTGTTCAAAATTAATAATTTTATAAATGTTAAAATAAATGATAATTATATTTTATAATAACTATACATGTCCTTTGATAATTTTTTTTAATAAACATAACTATAATAGACTTATTTTATAGAAACTGTGTTTTGATTTTTAAGATGGTTTTGCATATAAGATTGAACAATTGAAATTCCAAACAAAAGAAGTGGAATTATTTGTAAAGAAATTTTGTCTAACAAGGACAAACTGCATTTTTCCCTGTTTTAACAGAAACTACAAAAGTAAGTAATGCCCCACTTAACTATTGATAATAAACACTTTGTCCCATGTCATGACAATTCAAATTTCTATTAGACACATTTTTTTGAAAATTTTTTGACACTTTCCCTAAATTTTTATTAGACGGAAATTTTAACAGTTTGGGATAGAATTCTTATTACCAATAATTAAAGGGGAACATTACTAAATTTTGAATATTATGAAGTTATGAGGACTTTCCGTACCAATAGTTAGGAAAAGCATAATTAATCAAAAAAAAAATTATCTTCAAGAATTTGTTTTATCATTTATGTGGAGACCTTTTGAGGTGACAAAACTGCGCCTTTGACACGAAAGAGTCGTCTTAATAGATGTATTATGTATTCCATATTCCAGTAGCGCTACCAAAAGCAATTAATGAGGCGATAATTATTGACTTAATAACGTAAAGCAACCTCAACAAATGAATTTAGTATTATTTCGTCAATGGATCAGGAAGGGAAGTAAAAAAAATAAAAAATGGTCATAGTTAAAGGGTGTAATTTGTTATTTAACCTAAATAATAATTTGAAACTATTTGAACAGTCATTATCTAATTGTTACAACATCTTGGATAGATCAGCCACAAACAAAAACCTTTTGTGCTTCTCCTTGATTGTGAATTGATACTTTTGCTATACAAAATGGCCATAGCTTAGATAAATGAGCATTACTTAAACATTGTCAATGTAGGCACGTTACAAAATTACCATGACACAAAATCTTGTGGTATTGTAATCTATGTCGTCCATCTATTTGGATTGAGGTTGAGTATTTTGCACCTTAATATTTTCTTTCAACATTTCTAATGCTTTTCTTAGCCTAATTTTCACATCCTCTATTCAGAAAGTTGTTTGGCTCCGTCGCTCTTGTTGAAATAAAAGTGTTGGCATTTGGGCTTTTGAACAAGCCCAAGTTGGCACCCCAAGTGGGTAGCTGATCAAGGGCCAACGTGGTTGAGGGGGCAATATAATATAATTTTATTTTGTTGAAATTTTCTAATTGATAAAATTAATAAACTAAGTATCTCTTCTATATGCCAAATTTTATTTAAAAAAGAAGGAAGAAACATATTTTTATCAATCTTTATTATTGTTCATGTGAAAAGAAAAAAAAGAACCTTAATAGATAAGCACAATATAATGAATATGTTACTTTTTGTGGATTTTATTATGTTAGAATATCACTTAGTATTCAAATGAATAGTTTTTTATTTTTCAAATTGATCACAAATAATATATATATTCACATGCTCAATTATAAATGTCACAAATAATATATATATTCACATGCTCAATTATAAATGTGTGTCATCTATAAATTTTCCCCCTTAAAGTTAAATCCTGGCTCCGCCACGGTAGTTAATTTTACGACATATTCATAGAGAGAGGACAATGTTCCAAAACCAAATGAATCATGTAAGGGCCTTTCTTGTAAGTAGAATAGAGACTTTGCGAAATATCTCACTGAGATTTAAAACCATGGAGGTGAGGTGAGAGGAAAACCAAAGATGTTATATAGTGCAAGAGATTGGGGTGGTGGCACAAACTTGTGTGTGCACATGTGTAGTGGAGAGAATGTATATATAATGGGAAGTCTACATTGATGTAACTAGGGGTGTGCATTCAATTCACCAAATCAACGAATTTGAGCCAATTGAACCCAACC
>OU015761.1:3904564-3981019 GCA_907173295.1 Fagus sylvatica
CCTAAACCCTAAACCCTAAACCCTAAACCCTAAACCCTAAACCCTAAACCCTAAACCCTAAACCCTAAACCCTAAACCCTAAACCCTAAACCCTAAACCCTAAACCCTAAACCCTAAACCCTAAACCCTAAACCCTAAACCCTAAACCCTAAACCCTAAACCCTAAACCCTAAACCCTAAACCCTAAACCCTAAACCCTAAACCCTAAACCCTAAACCCTAAACCCTAAACCCTAAACCCTAAACCCTAAACCCTAAACCCTAAACCCTAAACCCTAAACCCTAAACCCTAAACCCTAAACCCTAAACCCTAAACCCTAAACCCTAAACCCTAAACCCTAAACCCTAAACCCTAAACCCTTAAACCCTAAACCCTAAACCCTAAACCCTAAACCCTAAACCCTAAACCCTAAACCCTTTAATGAATTTTCTGGTTACACTTGAATTGGGCCCGAAATTGAATTATAAGATCAAAGTGTTTTCAAAACGGTTCCCTGAATGATCGAGGGTTGTGAGAGATGAAAAGTTAACTCTGGGTGTCGGTGGAATGAAACGAAGTTCACAACCTGACAACCACAACTCTAACATTGATGGGAGTTTGTTTGTCACCTGTAGCCAATCAGAGGCTTCACGAAGATATACAAAACTCATATCGAGATGTTGTAACAAAGGAAGACCAGGAAGCCTATGAAGGTTATTGACATATAAACCATCACCTCTAAGACTGACATATAAACGGTCATCAGGATTAAAATAACCATCAAATCTATGACCATGAACTCCAAGATTGAGATAGTGCAAGTTTGAGAGATTTCCAAGTTGATGAGGTATCACTCCCCCAAATCCCGCATTAGAGAGATTAAGATATCTTAAACTCTCCGTTGAACCCAGGAATTTGGGAATTTGAGTACCACTGAAATTATTGTAACTCAGATCCAAGTAATTCAAATTCTTCAAATCAAGCAATGAAGGATTTAGATTACCACCAAACATTGACCGCTGATAAGCTTGGCTTTGAGCTTCAGGAACTCGGTCAATTTGAAAGATTCCATTAGTAATAAACTCGTCGTCCATAGGAGGGAAGCTTCTAAGATGGAGCTGGTGGACGTGACCAATAACGTTGTTGCAAACAACGCCCACCCATTGACAACAATCCACATCACCAGTCCAAAAGGCGAGCCAGTTTGAAGGATCTTGAAGGTCTTACCCAAACTTGAGAAGGGCATTTCGCTCGCTTTCGATGCAATGAATCTCAGATTGAGAATCTCCATTGCATAGGAAGTTAGGATGAATAATAATGAGGTAGACAAAGAAAAGGAATGTAACGACTCTTAAGGAACCGTCCATGATCATGATAAGTTGCTAAAGCTAATAGATTATTAGTAAGCAAATAGCAATGCTGGTTACCCACCAAAATGACACTAAATTGGATGGTCATTTATAGGAGATTTGACTGCGCTTCAGGCATTGACTAAAGTCTTGCAGGTAAGACCCTCCATTTCGAGAAATAAAATAGATTAATATTACACAATAAAATACATATATGACCATTTTCATAAAAAATTTCACAACAAATGAGTTGATAGCTTTTAATTATTTTTTATATGAACCCATTATTAACATCATTTTATTATCTACCATTCACAATATGATATGTTTGCAGTTGTGATTTTTTTTTTTTTTTTTAAAAAAAATTTATTATGCCTTAAGAATTATTGTTTTAATATAAAATAGATGAGAGTTTAGCTAGAATTTTCCTTAAAGTGTTGCAAAGAAAATGGGGGATAGAAGTTGTAACAATATTGTATTTGTGAGTTCTATGTGCATAACCCATATGTGAGAGAAGCGCATAATACATCATGTTCATTGAATAATTTTTCACGAAAACATTTATTTTGATGCAACATTTTTTTTTTATAATCATTCTGATGCAACAAATTAAAAACTAAATTGGGGAATTCTAAGTATAAATAATTAATATGGTATACATCTTGATGAAGTCAACATTTAAATAATTACCAAATTGGATGTTGATAAAGTAGTAAAATTTCATATATAGTCATTTTAAAATGAATGTATATGATTTTAAGAAATCCATAATGGAATTACCCTAAAAACTTTGAGAATTCTAATCCCATGGCAAAATGATTTGCTCTAGAGTGAGGAAATGTCAAGGAAATTAATCCAAGCACCAAAGACAGGCTGGAAACAACCCCAAGGGGTTGGCCCAAGTGGTGAAGGCCTTGGCCTTGAAGGTTTGCTTTCTTCAAGGTCCAAGGTTCAACACCTCTTGGTGCAAACAATTCCTTGGGATCATACCCTCTGATGAAAAACCAGTGATTTACCCTAATTCGTGTAGGGAAAAAACTCTCGAAATTTCCAACTGTAGAATTAATTGAGGTGCGCGTATTTACGGAATATTAGTCCGGACACCAAGAATATCAAAAAAAAAAAAATTTTAAAAAAGACTGTCGGCAACTGAAGTCTTTTTATTTTTATTTTTTATACTTTTGCAAATTGCAAGTCATTTTGCTTTCCTTTTTATTGGACAATCTTCATGGCAATGTGATCACCTTGAATGAATAATTGGAAGAGCCCATTTCACACATCAAGGACATAATCACGCTAATGCATTAAATTTGATTGACCACTAGTTTTCTTTATTTTCATGCCAATGCCTTCCAGGAAATGTCCTTCATAAGTAACTGGTCTTATAGTGATTACTCATTAGAAAATTATGAACTATTATATTTTTTAAAGATAGATAAAGGTTAATGAAAAGAACTAAAGTTTTAGTCTCATATATTTGAAAACACAAGTTAGATTCAATGTCTCCTAACCATAATGGGCAACAACACTGTCACCATTGTGATGAAGATCAAAATTAAAAATGATAATTCTAAATTCTTGTTTTTTCAATTAATGATAAATTCAATTTGATACATTAATACTTATATATTTATAATCCAATTTCCAAAGACTTTGAACCTCTAAAGTCTTAAAAGAGAATTTTGGTGGCTTCTTTCTTCTTCTCTAGTCTTTGGAGTCTCCCTTACGGTGGGCAAAACTTTTCAATTTTAGAAAATTTGTTTTTTAGTGCCTAATTTCTTCGCTTCCACACTAACGTTGAATACATCAAATTGCATTATTCTACATCTAGTTTTTCCAGGAAAGTGTCATTCATGTTAAGCAAAGCTCGTGGGCCCCTAGAATCTTGACAAACAATATTTGTGCGAAGAATTCAATATCCATCTTATGTAATAGGAGACATTGAAATCTAATACCGTATACATTGGGTCTCCTTTGCTGATGTAGTGAAGTTTTGGTGGGGATACTAAAAGTTTAGTCATGTGACTTCCTAAGTCAAAAAATAAAATAAAAATTAATTGTTAAAATATGTGTCAGTCTCAATTAGTTATGCATTGGATAGTATAGGTATCTTTGATGTTTTACGTTAGTTGTTTTGTTTTAAATTCATTTATTTACCATTTATTAAATTTAATGATTTTGATTATAGTTCTCCTAATATTCAGAAATTTTTATAAATTGAGGATGGATTTGATCGAGCTCTTCTTGTTTTAAGAAATCTTGGGTAATTTGTAGGGGTGTGATTGAACTATTTTTTATTTAATTTTGAGACCCTTAAAAGAGAACTTTTTTCTAATCTTGTTGGTCACTACTCACCATGGAGACGAAATCAGAGAAAGAGTGAAAATAAGCCAATTTTAAAAAAGACTGTCAGCAACTGAAGTCTTTTTATTTTTTATTTTTATACTTCTGCAAATTGCAAGTCATTTTGCTTTCCTTTTTATTGGACAATCTTCATGGCAATGTGATCACCTTGAATGAATAATTGGAAGAGCCCATTTCACACATCAAGGACATAATCATGCTAATGCATTAAATTTGATTGACTACTAGTTTTCTATATTTTCATGTCAATGCCTTCCAGGAAATGTCCTTCATAAGTAATTGGTCTTATAGTGATTACTCATTACAAAATTATGAACTATTATATTTTTTAAAGATAGATAAAGGTTAAAGAAAAGAACAAAAGTTTGAGTCTCTTATATTTGAAAACACAAGTTAGATTCGATGTCTCCTAACCATAATAGGCAGCAACACTGTCACCAATGTCATGAAGATCAAAATTAAAAATGATAAATTCAAATTGATACATTAATACTTATATATTTATAATCCAAATTCCAAACACTTTGAACCTCTAAAGTCTTAAAAGAGAATTTTGGTGGCTTCTTTCTTTTTCTCTAGTCTTTGGAGTCTCCCTTACGCTGGGCAGAACTTTTCAATTTTGGAAAATTTGTTTTTTTGTGCCTAATTTCTTCACTTCCACACTAACATTGAATACATCAAATTGCATTATTCTACATCTAGTTTTTCCAGGAAAGTGTCATTCATGTTAAGCAAAGCTCGTGGGCCCCTAGAATCTTCACAAACAATATTTGTACGAAGAATTCAATATCCATCTTATGGATTAGGAGACATTGAAATCTAATACGGTATACATTGGGTCTCCTTTGTTGATGTAGTGAAGTTTTGGTGGGGATACTAAAAGTTTAGTCATGTGACTTCCCAAGTAAAAAAATAAAATAAAAATTAATTGTTAAAATATGTGTCAGTGTCAATTAATTATGCATGGGGTAGTATAGGTATCTTTGATGTTTTACGTTAGTTGTTTTGCTTTAAATTGATTTATTTACCGTTTATTAAATTTAATGATTTTGATTATAGTTCTCCTAATATTCAAAAATTTTTATAAATTGAGGATGGATTTGATCGAGCTCTTCTAGCTTTAAGAAATCTTGGGTAATTTGTAGGGGTGGGATTGAACTATTTTTTATTTAATTTTGAGACCCTTAAAAGAGAACTTTTCTAATCTTGTTGGTCACTACTCACCATGGAAACGAAATCAGAGAAAGAGTGAAAATAAGCCAATTTTAAAAAAGACTGTCGGCAACTGAAGTCTTTTTATTTTTATTTTTTTATATACTTTTGCAAATTGCAAGTCATTTTGCTTTCCTTTTTATTGGACAATCTTCATGGCAATGTGATCACCTTGAATGAATAATTGGAAGAGTCCATTTCACACGTCAGGGACATAAACATGCTATTGCATTAAATTTGGTTGACTACTAGTTTTCTATATTTTCATGCCAATGCCTTCCAGGAAATGTCCTTCATAAGTAATTGGTCTTATAGTGATTACTCATTACAAAATTATGAACTATTATATTTTTTAAAGATAGATGAAGGTTAAAGAAAAGAACAAAAGTTTGAGTCTCCTATATTTGAAAACACAAGTTAGATTCGATGTCTCCTAACCATAATGGGCAGCAACACTATCACCATGTGATGAAGATCAAAATTAAAAATGATAAATTCAATTTGATACATTATTACTTATATATTTATAATCCAAATTCCAAACACTTTGAACCTCTAAAGTCTTAAAAGAGAATTTTGGTGGCTTCTTTCTTCTTCTCTAGTCTTTGGAGTCTCCCTTACGCTGGGCAGAACTTTTCAACTTTAGAAAAAAAAAATTTACGTGCCTAATTTCTTCGCTTCCACACTAACATTGAATACATCAAATTGCATTATTCTACATCTAGTTTTTCCAGGAAAGTGTCATTCATGTTAAGCAAAGCTCGTGGGCCCCTAAAATCTTGACAAATAATATTTGTGTGAAGAATTCAATATCCATCTTATGGAATCGGAGACATTGAAATCTAATACCGTATACATTGGGTCTCCTTTGCTGATGTAGTGAAGTTTTGGTGGGGATATTGAAATTTAGTCATGTGACTGCCCAAGTCAAAAAATAAAATAAAAATTAACTGTTGAAATATGTGTAAGAGTCAATTAGTTATGCATGGGGTAGTATCGGTATCTTTGATGTTTTACGTTAGTTATTTTGCTTTAAATTGATTTATTTACCGTTTATTAAATTTAATGATTTTGATTATAGTTCTCCTAATATTTAGAAATTAATTTTAATAAATTGAGTATGGATTTGATCGAGCTCTTCTAGTTTTAAGAAATCTTGGGTAATTTGTAGGGGTGTGATTGAACTATTTTTTATTTAATTTTGAGACCCTTAAAAGAGAACTTTTCTAATCTTGTTGGTCACTACTCGCCATGGAGACGAAATCAGAGAAAGAGTGAAAATAAGCCAATTTTATTGAATAGATAAGTCAATCTACTTGTCTTGAAACTAAACTTTGTTAAATATGGGTAAGTATAAATAGATCTTACACATCATACGCAAGAATCATAATCCCTAGCATTTTATTCAATATAAGTTTTATCATAAAACCATGATAAGATCCAATACATTTACTTTGCCAAAGACTTTTTCTGGCCCTTTGAACTTTGAAGAGCATGAACCAGTGTCATCTCCTAGAAATCATCAATAGAAGGCTATGGATATGTAAGTTGGCATTTGAAGTGAGAATGAGTAGCATGACCAGTTGACCACCTCTGATTTTTTTATTTATCATATTAGTAAATCTTATTATGGATTTGAATCTTACGTGATGTGAGAAATCATGCTATGCACTGTTACATTTAGCTGTGAATTAAATCATATATCGAAAGTAAGTGATAACAACATTAACATGAACGAACCATATTAAGGACATATGTTTGAAGCAACACCTTTTTAAGTAAATAATGCCTTTCACTTACTAAAATGACAACATCTTAGCTTTTCTATGAACCAATTCAACTTTAACACTATAGTCACATAGACCCGATCCTTTATGTGAACGAGAAATCTGAAATAAACATGCCTCCCGATCTGAAATAAAATTGGAAGATCCCATTTCACACGTCAGGGACATAATCATGGTAATGCATTAAATTTGATTTACTACTAGTTTTTTATATTTTCATGCCAATGCCTTCCAGGAAATGTCCTTCACAAGTAATTGGTCTTATAGTGATTACTCATTACAAATTTATGAACTATTATTATTATTTTTTTTAAAAAAAAGGTTAAAGAAAATAACAAAAGTATGAGTCTCTTATATTTGAAAACACAAATTAGATTCGATGTCTCCTAACCATAATGGGCAGAAACACTATCACCATTGTGATCAAGATCAAAATTAAAAATGATAATTCTAAATTCTTGGTTTTTCAATTAATAATAAATTCAATTTGATACATTAATACTTATATATTTATAATCCAAATTCCAAAGACTTTGAACCTCTAAAGTCTTAAAAGAGAATTTTGGTGGCTTCGTTTTTCTTCTCTAGTCTTTGGAGTCTCCCTTACGCTGGGCAGAACTTTTCAATTTTAGAAAACTTGTTTTTTAGTGCCTAATTTCTTTGCTTCCACACTAATGTTGAATACATCATATTACATTATTCTACATCTAGTTTTTCCAGGAAAGTGTCATTCATTGTTAAGCAAAGCTCATGGGGCCCCAGAATCTTGACAAACATTATTTGTTTGAAGAATTCAATATCCATCTGATGGAATAGGAGACATTAAAATCTAATATCTTTGTTGATGGGCTGAAATTTTGGTGGGGGTACTGAAACTTTAGTTATGTGAGTGCCCAAGGATGAAATAATATCCAATACATTTCCTTTGCTAAAGACTTTTTCTGGCCCTTTGAAGAGCATGAACCAGTGTCATCTACTAAAGTAACACAAGGACCAGCAATCATCAATAGAAGGCTATGGAGTGAGAATGAGCAGCATGACCACCTGGGCATCCAACTTAACTTCAATACAAATTGTGCCCTATTGAAATTCTAAGAATTTCATGTTAAGCCCACCTCTAATTTTTTATTTCTTATATTAGTAAATCTTATTGTGGATTTGAATCTTACAACATGTGATGTGAGAAATCATGCTATGCACTATTACATTTAGCTATGAATTAAATCATATATTGAAATTAAGTGACCATAACATCAATTAACATGAATGAACCTTATTAAGCACATAAGTTTGAAGCAACACCTTTTTAAGAAAATGATGCATTTTTCACCACATTTTTCTAAAGAGTTTACAATTTTTCATTTGTGAAACTCTTTTAATTATTGATATCATTTTATTATCTATCATTTATCACATGACTCATTAATAATGGTGATTTTTTTTTTTTGGTGAAATTTTATATACCTCTAGATTTACTCGAAGAAAAGAGAAGCACATTTACCTGCTATTTCATATTGGAAATTTGACACACCCAAATGCATAGTATTAGTGATATTTTTAGCCAATCATATAATTACAAAAATATATGTGAATATGGATGCATCAGTTTTCATTGAGGACAAAGAAAAAGAAAAAGAAGTATAGTACAAAATCAAAAAGTTCATTACTTTGTAAAAGTGGGGAAATCCGTGTGAATTGATCATGTACCGCTTATGTCATTATCTAGAGAGTTGGCTCTCAAGCTTTTGAGACAGTGGATTCCAATGGATGTATGTGGGATTATCTTGGAAAATTTTTATTGGGCTACAATTATGGTGCTTTTGCTTTTTCCACCATTTGCTTTGGTAGATCTTATGAGTAATGATATGATTGTCAAGAGTCTTGTAACTCGATTGATAATAATTGATATTTTTTATGAAAAGGATCAGGGTTTAAATCTACTCTCTCCCAACTATATTAAAAAATAAGAATAATGATAATGTTAAGAGTCTTTTTACAATTAATTTATTTCGTCATTGTCAAATCATGTGCCATGCCAAAATTGTCATATAGTGATTGAAAATCAAAAAAGTAAAGTCAACACAAACGGTTACATTTTAAGCCTTTGTGATTTATGAGATTTATCAATTTCCTTCCTACTGCCTACTGCCTGCAGCCTGATCTACCTAACTTTTTCGACCATTGGAAAAGCTCAAGTTAGACTCCTATATATACTCAACAATATTCACCAAGGCAGCTACACATAAAGTTCATCATAACACCAACATTTACCACTTAGCTCTATCCTTTTTCCAATGGCTTCCGCACTTGCTCCTTTTCACTGCCTGCTTGTCCTTGTTATCACCCTCCTAGTTCCTGCAATAGCTCAAGTTTATAATAACATTAGTGTGGGTTCAGCTCTCTTTGCCACTGATGATAACCACCCATTGACTTCACCATCTGGCGATTTTGCATTTGGATTTCGCCGCCTTGAACAAGATCAATTCCTTCTTGCTATCTGGTTCGCTAAGATACCGGATGAAACTATAGTTTGGTCTGCAAAATAGAGATTACTCGGCAGAGAGAGAATCAAAAGTTGAGCTAACCGCAGCTGGACAGCTTGTACTCAAAACTCCAAGTGGAGTGGTGTTGTGGAGGTCCAAAAACAGTGAGAATCCCAAGTATCAAATGCAGCCATGCTAGACACTGGGAATTTTGTGATTACAGGCACAAACTCAAGCATCATATGGAATAGCTTCAATGAGCCAACCAATACCATGTTACCAACCCAAGTATTGGATTTTAGGAGCAACCTTTTCTCTAGCATGTCCAAAGAGAATTACAAAGGAGGTAAATTTCAGCTCCGTTTCACTGTCAACCAACAAAATATATCACATCCCTACAATATGATTCTTAATCAAATAGATGTCTACACCAAAAATCCTTACGAAGCTTATTATACTAGTCCAGATGTTTCCGAGCTAAGTATATCCAACCTTTCAACTCAGGTCTTGAGGATAGACTCCTACTACAGGGCAACACTTGATTTCGATGGAATTTTCAGACTCTATGCTTACCCAAAGAATTTCACTGGCAATCAAAGCTGGTCTGCCATTTGGTATGTTCCCGAAAACATCTGCCTGGATATTTATGACACTCTTGGAAGTGGTGCTTGTGGTTTTAACAGCATATGTTCATTGGGAGCTCATGGTAAGCCAGTGTGCCAATGCCCCCCGAGGATTTTCTCTATTGGATGTAAACAACGAGTATAGTGGCTGCAAACAAAACGATGCAAGCTACATCAGTGAATGTAATGAGATGGGATCTGTGATTTCGGAAGATCAATTCGAATTGTTGGAGATAAAGAATGCTGATTGGCCTTTAGCTGACTATGAACTACTGAAGCCTACAACAGAATATGAATGCAAGAATTCTTGCCTGCGCGATTGTTATTGTGCAGTCGCCATTTTTCAGGATCCAAAGGATAATAATGGTACAGGAAGCTGTTGGAAGAAGAAATTACCGCTTTCTAATGGGAAGTTCAACAGCAGTGCCATTGATAGAAAAGCTCTATTCAAGAAATTGAAAGCGAATAGCTCTTCACTGAATCCAACACATCCTAATCCAGGCCAAGGAAAGCAGAATCAAGCAATATTGATCCTTGCAATCCTCCTAGGTACTTCTGTATTTTTTAACTTCTTTTCTGTGGCAGGAATTTCTCTAATTGTCTTCTGCTTGTGGCAAGGAAAAATACCAAATTTCTACAGAACCTTACATACAAAAGATCTTGATATGAATCTACGTTTATTTACATACAAAGATCTTGAAGAAGCCACTAGTGGGTTCAAAGAAGAATTGGGTAGGGGTTCTTTTGGCATTGTTTATAACGGAGTATTAGTATCAAGTTATACTAAATATGTTGCTGTCAAGAAGCTAGACAAGATGGTGAGGGAAGGTGAGAGGGAATTTAAAACTGAAGTGACTGTGATTGGCCAAACTCACCATAAGAATCTGGTACGGTTACTTGGTTACTGTGATGAAGGTGAGCATCGACTTTTGGTATACGAGTTTATGTACAATGGCTCATTGTCAAGTTTCCTCTTTGGAGTCATAAGACCAAGTTGGCAACAAAGAATGCAGATTGCATCAAGAATTGCAAGAGGACTAATGTACTTACATGAAGAATGCAGCACGCAAATCATACATTGCGACATAAAGCCTCAAAACATACTCTTGGATGATTTGTTTACAGCAAAAATTTCTGACTTTGGACTAGCAAAGCTTTTGATGAACCAACAAACCCGGACTCAAACTGGCATCAGGGGGACTAAAGGCTATGTTGCACCAGAGTGGTTCAGGAACACACCAGTCACAGTAAAGGTGGATGTTTATAGTTTTGGAGTTATGTTGTTGGAGATCATTTATCAATCTCCTTCTGCTTTAGAGTTTCTAATTCTACATTCCTCCCTCATCCAAGAATTATTTGAATACTACTTTTACAGTTTCCAAAATGGTCGTTTTTATATTACATTGCATCGTAGTTGCTCCCTGAAGGAAAAACAACTGTAATCTTGGGAAATCCACAAATTCAGTCACCTTTTAACTAATGATGTAATGCGCTTCTGTCCTATGTAGCTTGTGGTCAATGCTCCCTAGAAACCAGAAGAAGATTGGGCAATTGGCAAACTAGAGATTGGATTGTAGTTTCAACCAAGAGCATCATCATCTGTATAAGAGGAAATAGAGATGCTATGAGCGATTCAGACACCTCCTTCCACATTATATGAATGAAAGCATGCGCTTCTCAATCAATCATGCTAAGAAAATAATGTTCTTTCTTAGGCATGATTGCAGCAACTAGAGTTCAATGCCAAAGCACAAACTAAATCATGATTATCAGCACAACCCTTGGCATTTGGTCCTTTTATAATTATCAATTATTTAGGAATCTCCAACCTCCATCAAGAACACCTCAGAGATATATAAATCAAAACACATATATCCACAAAGAGTTCTAACAAAGATGGTAAAAATATAGAGAAAAACCGATTAAATAAATAATAGAAAATAAACTAAAATGCATTGTACACTCTCTAAGTTTGGCTAGTTTTGATTTTGTTTCCTAAAGTTTGAAAGTTTTGATCCGCTCCCTCTTCATTTGATTCCGTTTGTATTTTAGTCTTCTAGTCCAAAAATCGTTAGCCTTTGACCACTAAGTGCCACATTTTTTAATTTATGAAATTTACTAGCATACTAACCTAAATGTGTTCTAAAGCTATTCACGAATTCAAGCAAAACTTGGAATAGCTGAAATCCGATTCTAATATTATTTTTCTTTGATAGATAATGGTGACCACTAAGTGCCTTTGACCACTAAGTGCCATTGGTATTTTATCATAAATGAAGTTTACTATGGTGGAATTTGCACTTGTAGGCTTTGGTAATGGTGACAATTCAAGCTTATTCACATGATTTGCACCCACAACCTTGTGGCAAGTCAAACTGTCTCAAAGGTGGTATGGCAATCATGTTCTACATATCATTGTGTTGTTAGCAATGGGAACAGGTGGAGTTAGGGGATCTCTTCCTGCTCTTGGTGCTGACCAATTCAATCAAAAGGATCCAAAGGAAGCAAAGGCTCTGGCAAGCTATTTCAACTGGCTTTTACTCAGTACAACAATTGGTGCAGCCATAGGTGTCACAGCCATTGTGTGGGTGAGCACGACAGTAAAGTGGTATTGGGGTTTTTTCATATCAACTGTGGTTAGCTTTGTTGGCTTTGTTATTCTTGCCAGTGGTAAGCCTTTCTACCGTCTCAGAGCCCCTGGAGAGAGCCCTATCATAAGGATCACTCAGGTCTCTCTCTCTTTCTCTCTTGAACACACACACACAAATGCACATCACCCCTGCTAATTGGAACCAATTTGTTTGCTTTGAGTTTTTACAGGTTATTGTTGTGTCAATTAAAAACCGGAAATTAGCATTGCCAGAGAACCCAGTTGACTTGTATGAAATCAACGAAAAAGAAACAATTTCCACAGAGGAACAAATTGCTCATACCAAACAATTCAGGTGATGTAACATAGTCATGCTCAAAATTCAGCAAAGCTAGCTAGCTGATGAATAATGTAGACATGTCATATATTATAAAGCTGAGAGTTTGCTAAATGGGTGTCAAGATTCTTTTTTTCCTGTTTGACAAGGAATTATAGCTCAATAAACCATGGAAAAGTGCTTTAGAAAACAGAAAACTTTTACTTGAACCTTAATATAAAGTGAAGGACCATGATCACTTTAGTTTGAGATGAAAATGATGTGCAAGGCCACATAATTTTTTAGTGAGCTTTGATTTGGATAGCACATGGTGAAATAAATTTGCTTTTCTCTTTTTAGTCACCAGGTCATTTGTTAGGTTTGCATCTAAATTGTAATTCCCAACAAATATAATGTTTTGTATTTTAACAATCCTCTACTTATTGAGCCAGGTTCCTAGACAAGGCAGCTGTAGTTTGTGAAGGCTCAAAGCCTGAACCATGGACTGTTTGCACGGTGACACAAGTGGAAGAAGTCAAGATCCTAATTAGAATGTTACCTATTGTAGGCAGCACCATCCTATTGAATACTTGGCAGCATAATGGTTCCTGCACCATCAATTCCTGTAATCCCTCTAATTTTCATGTCCATTCTCATCCCCATCTATGACTTCTTCTTTATTCCTTTAGCACGAAAGATCACTCACCATCCATCAGGCATCACGCAACTTCAGCGTGTTGGGGTTGGCTTAGTCCTCTCTGCCATATCAATGGCTGTAGCTGGCTTTGTGGAAGTTAAGAGAAAGAACCAAGCCAATTTAGACCCAACAAAGCCTATAAGTCTCTTTTGGCTATCCTTCCAATATGGCATTTTTGGAATTGCAGACATGTTCACTCTTGTAGGACTATTGGAATTTTTCTACAAGGAAGCACCTGCAGGAATGAGATCACTCTTCACCTCCTTAACATGGTTATCACAATCATGTGGTTACTTTTTGAGTAGTGTCTTGGTAGATGTCATAAATGCTGTAACCAAAGGAAAAACTAGAAGCAAACAAGGATGGCTATATGGGTTTAACTTAAATGACAACAATTTGGATTTATTTTACTGGTTCTTAGCAATCCTTAGCTGCCTCAATTTCTTAGTCTACCTGTGGTTGGCTTCATGGTACAAGTACAAATCAGAAGATCCAGACTCTAAGCCAAAACCAAAGGCTTTAAATGGAACACCTCTTATTAACAATGAAAGCACTCAAGACAATGAAGTTAAGAATAATGAAGCCTCCTCCTCTGATTAAGCAGAGGATGGTAAAGATCAAGGGAGCAAGTTGCTGAAGTCCAGCTTACTCATTTCATAGACAAAGTTACAACTGTGTTTGTATGATTAATATGCTTTCGAGGAATGCTTGTAATATATATTGTTTGAATAATGGTTAAATGATTAAAAAATTTCTTTCTTTCTTTCTTTTTTTCAACTAATTTTTTTTAATATAGTGTTTCTTTATCATGGTATAACAAGTGATTCTAAGTTCAAATTCATTTATAAAATCATCATTATTCAATACATGCCCCAGGCATTACATAAAACAACCATCATTCTAAAGTTATACATTTTAAGAATCCAAGACTACTTCATCTTTTCTGCTATTAAATGGTAGGCTAAATTGAAGACTAAAAAACTTCATATACCGGTTGATTCACTTAGGTGCACCTTTATATTCTCTACTATGAAATATGCTTTATGATGCATCAATTGCAGGAACCAAGGAGTAAGATCACAAGAAAACCACCTTCTTTTTTTAAATATAAAGTAAGGAACCTTTCTAAAGAAGAGTCATTTGGACTCGCCTCTAGACAATAAAACCTACAGATAACTGACTTTATCCACCAGAACCAGTTGTCGAGTAATCTAGAGGCATTCACAAGAGATTAACCTTTTGTCATCATGGTGTAATTAAGGAATTCATTTAAAGAGAGACCTATTTCTCCATATGTAACAGGGGATACCCAGAAACCCCACCTCAACCTACCCGGCATAGAGGCTGCAACAACCTACAATGAAACAATGTATATGCAACAACCTTCAAACAAACTCGCACCAAAAATCCAAGTACTAACTACTAACCAAAAAAAAAATCTTGAATAACTAGAGCATAAACATTATGGAAACAGAATTAGAATTGAAATGGCAAATAAATAACTGAAAGCAAAATACAACTTTAATAGTCCGAAAAAAGTTGATGTCTACATAAACCATGTATAGCATAGAGCATAATTTTAACAAAGCTACAATAGAAACGAGTTTCTTAGGCCTCAGCAATACAATAAGTCAACAATGCAATATACAAGTGTCTTACTCTTAGGCCTCAACTTAACCACTTAAGCATATTAAATCCTTGGGTGCTTCAGGTTTGATTCAGGTGATGTGAAGCAAGGTGGTTTAGAAGCCATGAAACCACCCTTCAGCATTGGTGCAGGTACCTCAGGCTTTAGTGAATAACAAAACAAGGGCCATGCTCTACCGAAGCCCTTAAACACAACATCTTCAAAGTACTTCACATTGGCACTAGTGAGTGCAGCACCAATGGGCTTTGCCTTGAAGAGAATACAATACGTGCAGGAAGCAACTTACTGTGGCTCCACTATCTGTGACAACACCTCCACAAGTCTCACAAACTCAAAAGCTGTACCCTACACCAATTGTTCAAAATTAAAGATTAATAATAAGAGAGAGAGTTGTAAAGGATTTATTTTTTCTTTTTTGAAAAGGGAACCATAAATAATACTACATTTTAAGAAGGAACAAACTTTCTCTTCGTTGTAGTGCTTTATCAACATCCGCGCGTAGTCACACATTTCTATGCGTTCATGCTCAAGAAGCTGAAGGCAGAACAAGCAAGTTTAATTAAAACCCTTCTTTTTCTATTATAGACAAAAACACACACATGGACATGGACATACCTTCATTGGATTAAGGGGATCAAATGTTTCACATAGAGTAGCAAAATGATTAGTGTAGGTGGGTTCAGGTTCACGTTCTTCTTTTTGTTTTTGTTTTTCAAGCCTGAATTTGCATTCGTAGTCTTTAAAGTCTACATTGTCGTAGTCCACAAGGCAATAGTCCTCAGATTCTGAAACATTGACACAAATAAATCAGAAATAGAAAGACTTTATGCATCATCCAACAAAAAACCAGAATGAAGATCATCATCTATGTGCACATAGGTGGTCTAGAACTAGAAGCCACGAGCTCACCCTGCAGAATTGGTGCAGGTGTATTTGGATGAGGGTCCCTGCGCCAAGGTTGATACGTGGTTTGTGTAGGTGGATAAGGCTGGAGGTTGGAGATGTTAGGCATCATGTATGGATTGGGCTTCATGTATGGATTGCAACAACGAGGTAGAGAAGCAAAGAAGTCAATCTCCATTAGCTCCCTGGGCTTTAGTATTCGACCCTTTTGGTTGTTATTCTTGCAACGGATACTACTTACTAAGTGGTTTTGTATCATCTGATCCCTCAACCTGTAGGCTCAGTTTCATAATATACATAAGTTATTGCTGCCCTTTTGGCACATTAAATACGAAGGTTGAACTTCCAGTGGCGATAATCTCTCCGGCTCTCTCCCACTCTCTAGGGGATGCAAATTTTGTATACAGACAATAAGTCATATGTTTGTGTGTAGTAGTGTGTTCATTATCTAGTAAATGGTTCAATAATTATTTTTATGTTGTATTCCTTTACAATTCCCTTGAACAGGCCGTTTAGGACAAATTCAATCTTATGAAACTGCAGTGCTAGGAAGAGTAGCTGATATGGTGTGGTAAGAAGTAACTTAATCTGGCTAGCAAGCTCTATTAAAAAAGTGGCATAATCTAATAATAATGGTGATGATGATGATGATAACAAAATTAACAAAGACAATGACAACAGCAGCCACAACATCAACACCGTTAACAAGACATGCAGAACATCTTAGAGTCATAGAGCTGTCCCTGAAAAGCCTTGAACCAGCTGAAACTATTTAGTATTTTGCATTTGATATTCATGATCACAGAAATATCAACAAGAAACAGGGAAACACAAATAAGAATTGTTAAAATATTTAGTATTGATATTCATGATCACAGAAATATTACTCAATAGAGCCGTAACCATCATGTGTGTACACATGATAGTTGTTGAAGCACTAAAATATCAACAAGAAACAGTGAAACACAAATAAGAATTGATAAAAATACCAGAATAATTCAGCTTGATCTTGCACTTACATTGGCCAAATGCTTACATTAGCCAGATAATTTAGTTTGCTGTAAAACTCCCATCAATTGGTGCTGACCATCTTTTTTTCGTTGGCTCCCGCTGGTACTCCTTTATGAATTAATAGCCTTTGTGCAAGACTGTTTCAGGTTCTATACCTTGTCCTTCAAAAACCAATTTTTTCAAATGGTCCACCATTTCCTCAACGAGGTTTCTGAAATCCAGTAGTTGCTACTAGAGCCTCCTTATCTTCCCAAACTTTTATATTTGTTCTTGAGCCCACTCTCCTTGTGCTCTGGAATTGAACAGTTTGAAAAGTGCTTTACCTTAAAAATGCGGTAGATCAGGAACTGAACGCTAGTATTTATAAGTCGCCCTTCTGGTCTTCCCATTACGTGAAAGTGTTAATACAATCAGCTATATAACTTTAGAACAACCTTCTAATAGCCACTTCATTGATAGCTTCCAGGTTCAAAAATACACCATTGAGAGAAAAAGGCAAGCTCAGATGGTGAATCCATTCAAAAGATTATTTTTAAACTATCCGAGACCATTTTCTAGGCTTGTTTTAGAGTCAGATTCATCTTAAGTCTTAAGTACAAGAATCTTTCAGAGATAAGAGGAGTTGTTTTAGAGTAGAATGTTCAAGATCCATAGTAAAATGCCAAAGAACATGTTGTTTTTCATGCATATATGTCTGCTTATCTTTTGTAGTAATTATTACACGCACATGCTCAACATTCCCTTGTATAGCTATGTGAGGGGGTGAAAATAGCCGACATGCAGGAAAAACCACACGTTCTTTAGCAAAATTTTCACCTGAATTTTTGGGGAACAATTTAATTTTTATATTTATTGCTAAGGATAAGGCATAAGTAGACCAGATCAAATTAAGGTACAAGAGCAGTTTAGATACACACTGCATAGTAACGCATTCCTAACCATACAGCTATCAGCTGAGGGTTTCCAATGATTTATATGTGAGCAAAATCAACTCACATTGATTGAATATGCAGTTCCAAATAAAAACTGAGCCCAAAACAACCATGAACCAACAATCAATCCAAGCAAAAAACTGTGTTGAAATAAAAGGAGAACATACATTCAGTCTAGAATCCAGATCAATGCTCAAATTTCCAACATCATGGAAAACATATCCTGAATAATTGAATTATCAAAAGAAGCATAGCGTTTGACATATGAAAAATGGAAAAGTATTATAGTACTCTAGCAAATAGTGCATTACATTAAAAATATATTTAGCATCTAACCTATTTCCTTGAGATCTTTTATCTAATAGCTTGCTGTCTACTACAAATGATGCACTAATCATTAGTATATCTTAATAAATGCTGATTAATCAAATCCAATTTCCTTTGTTTAATTTACAACTTGAACTTTCCAATTGAAAAAAGAAAGTTTCATTTTACAAAATGCTTCATAACTAGTATCAAAGTAATGCAGGGAACGCAGTCAGAATTAATGCTAATGGATTTTATTTGGTTTATTACTAGTATTCTTGGGGATTTTTTCTAAAGAAGTTTATTACTTATAAAAAAGAAAGAAAGATATTCTCTCTGGCTTGGGCCTTGGTGGTAATTCCAAGCAAGTGCTGAAGCGGAAACTCTAGGTGGTAACAAAGCTTAGAGTTATTTTGTTTTTTCCTATTTTCTTACTCATGTAGCCCTATGTGCAGCATCAACTTGGTATTAGAGTATTATCTCGATCCAGTTTTCCAAAAAAAATAAACCTGTTGTCGTCCACAATCAATGACGAAGTCAAAAAACAATCTAGCCAAAACCCAACAATTCACACTAGCTAAGACCAAATCACCAACTGAGTCCCATTAGCCCAACGGCCCCAGCCAACTACTCCTCCGCCCATTAATCCAATTAGCCATTGTGACCCATCCAGAACCGAAGCCCCAACCACCTTCATAAATTGACCAAAACCCCTCATCCCAAATCAAAATCACAGGTACAATCCAACAATATCCCACAACCGCCAATCCCAATTTTAGACTCAAGTTCCATCACTACCAACCCTACCATCATCACAATAATCACACCGCCAAACCCAGTTACCGGTCAAACCCATCTATGTTAAAAAAAACCCAACTAACTCTAAGTTGATCATCAAGGGATCATGAGGCCTCAAGAAACTATACACATGAGGCATCATGAAACTAAATAGTGAGACACCCAGACATCAGTGCTCCTTTATTTCTCAGTGGTTATCCTCATATAGTGCAGTAATAGCATTATATATATAATGCTCATCTAGATGGATAAAAAAAAAAAAAAAAAAGGAATTGTTTCTTTCACTTCATAATGGTGCAGACTGTACAACATACAGTCCCCCAATTGCTAAACACTTGGTTTAGGAATTTAATTCAAATTCAGAACCACGTAAAATACAAAGAAACTCTAACCGAAACCCTAACCTAACCTAACCTAGAGGGATCTTCAAGGCGTAGACGACATCCATAGCTGTGACAGTCTTAAGGTGAGCGTGCTCAGTGAGTATGAGGATTGGGTTTGATCCCCACAGAGAGTGTCCTATATAATTCTTCAATTTAGCTACAAACAAACACAAACAGAAACAGCAAACCACTTCCACCAAAACCAAAACCAAAACCAAAACCAAAACCAAAATCAAAATCAAAACCAAAACCAAAATCAAAATCAAAACCAAAATCAGCAAACCACTTCCACCAAAACCAAAACCAAAACAAAAATCAAAACCAAAATCAAAAGCAAATCAATGTCATATTTGGATCAACCACTACTTCCATCCAGAAAACAGATCCAAATCATCATCCAGAAAACAGATCCAAATCATCATCAAGAGTTGATGTTCCAACCAGATCCAAACCAAAGAGTTAGCCAAAGAGTTACTACTCTAAACAACTACCAACCATATCCAAACCAAAGAGGTACTACTCTAAACAACTACCAAACATATCCAAACCAAAGAGTATGAAAAAATTCATTGCCCTCGAGAATCGAATTCAGAGCGACGAGGCTGTCATTGCATCCATCCAGGAGGTAATTGATGAAACCAAAGCAGAGCTTGCTGAGGTTGTTGGAAAAATCTTTAACTCAGATTTTTCCAACAACCTCAGCAAGCTCTGCTTTGGTTTCATCAATTACCTCCTGGATGGATGCAATGACAGCCTCGTCGCTCTGAATTCGATTCTCGAGGGCAATGAATTTTTTAAGCATATTCTGAATCTTCTTCTTCTTTGGTGCCATCGGTTGAGAAGAGAGAGGTGCTTCGAGAAAACGGTGCTTCTACGTTTGACTTGTGTGGCGGCGCTCGAACAGAATAAGTATAGGGTTTTATGTTTTATATGCTGAAGTATAAGGGCAAAACTTACCTACAGTATCATAGGTCCTGTTGGTCCCGTACCCAGGCTAAAAATTAGCCACGTGTCTACCTTAACATTTACAACAAACGGCGTTAGTGTGGGAAAAAAAATCTCAGCTCTCTTTCACCTCAGCTCTCTCTCACCTCAGCCCCATTGTTCTTGAGGCCTCCATAGCCAAAAGCTCCAAACCTGCAAACCCACGAAGCAACCATCGGCGGCGGCATGGATCCAGACCGGGGCTCTCTTCGTGGCGGTCGTTGGGAAAGAAAGAGAAAGCTCCGAGAGAGAGACCGAGAGACCGAGCTGGGAGTGAGAGTCACGGTGAGAGAGAAAGAGGGTCTCGAGCCTGAGATCAGGCTGAAACTGAAACACACGGCTGTCACCGACGAGATTTTGAGGTCGGCTCTGCTCCGATCCATCGTCGCCGGTATCTCTCCCTTTCTCTCTCCAGATATGGGGTTTTGGGTTTTTGATTTTTTTTGAGAGTTCGTGGATCCATCGCCGCCGGTCTGGATCCATGCCGCCGCCGGTCTCACTTTCTTTCTCTCTAGATACCGATTGCAATCGGTTCTTTTTTTCTTTTTTGGTTTTTGATGATTTTTTTTGAGTTCGTGGTGGCTCCGTGTGTGTGGTTGAAGGAGCTAAGCTCCGTGGGTCTCTGGATTTTTTGTGGTGGTGGTTGCTTCGTGGGTTTGCAGGTTTGGAGCTTTTGGCCATGGAGGCCTCAAGAACAATGGGGCTGAGAGGAGATGAGAGAGAGCTGAGGTGAAAGAGAGATGAGATTTTTTTTCCACACTAACTCCGTTTGTTGTAAATGTTAAGTAGTAGACACGTGTGGCTAATTTTTAGCCTGCCTGGGTAAAGGGACGGGACCAACAGGACCTATGGTACTGTAGTTTTGCCCTTTTACAAATCACTGAATTACTTGCAACTGAGGTATTACTTGCAACGTTGTCGTTTCGATTTTTTTTTATTATTATTATTATTATTATTTATAAATTAGTGGGCTGACTAGTGGGCCATTAGTGTGTTGGCCTTGTGGCCCACGTGGCCTTTAAGGCCTGGTTATAATCAAGTGTAATACGGCTGGAAAATAAATTAGTGGGCTGACTAGTGGGCCATTAGTGTGTCGGCCTTGTGGCTCACGTGGCCTTTAAGGCCTAGTTATGGCCTGCTTTCTTCTTTTTCTTTTTCAGCACTAGTTTGCACCTAAAACTAAACATAATGCATACAAATAAATTATTTTTTATGCAACACACTGAAATTTTGACTATTTAAATATTATTTGGTACTAATATCTATACTATATACTATAATGTAAAATCGAAGTTTTTTAACTTTTAGTTGACCTCATAATATTGTGTCACATAAGCTACAATTTTACACCTCATTATTTTAATATATATATATATATATATATATATATATATATTTTAATTGAATTTAAATTTTATTCTATAATTAAACATCTCATTAGAATCTTGACATATTATATTTTCTTTAATTGAAATAATATATTATTCCATATATATAAACACAATCATAATAAATGTCTTTTAATAATTATTAATTGTCATATTTAGATAAAATATTAAAGACAATAAAAATCATAATTAGAACAATAATTTTTTAGATTTAATTTTAATTCATTTTTTGTGCATAGCACAGGTTTGTGACTAGTTATTCTTAATATTTAATTCTAATCATTTCCTTTCTTTACCAAAAAAAATATGTTAATTTTTAGCTAAAGTCAATTTTTGGCTCTTAACTTAAGGGGTATTTTCATTTTGACCTTCTAACTTCAAAAAATTTTATTTTGGTCCCCTAACTTTTTTTAGCTATCAAATTGCACCTTCCGTTCATCTCTATTAGAAACTCTCCGTTAAGTGCCTATTTGGACAGTTAACATATTATCTGATGTGGCCAAATTTGATACATCATCAAAAAAAAAAATAATAATAATAATAATAATAAGTAGAAAAAACAATTATGGAGATGGAGTTAACCCTCCGTACAATTGTCCCCATCCCTCATGTTTTACCACCTACATATTTTCCAATTAAAAATAAAAATCAAACTAAACAAAATGAAACAGCCAAAAAAGAAAATGAAAGTAAGGTTCTATTTGGTTGCCAAGAAAAAGTAGGAAAAACAAAACCAAGACCAGTCAAAACAAGCAAGAAAATGAGGGGAATCAACACCAAGACCAGGACCAAGACTCATAGTACACAAAAATTCTAAAAAACAAATAGACAAAAACTCTGCCTCAAAACCCATGACTCTCTCTGATCGTTTGCATTTACACCAAAATGTCCACTCAAATGCATGAACGAGAAAATCAATAACATGTGAATCCAATGCTACCACTCAACAAATTCATGAATCAATCCGAAGAAAAAAAAATCCGGTCCGAAACAAGACTATAAAAAATTAATAAGAAAACAAAAAATCTACATAATTTATTTACGCTCAAGAAATCGGTACCTTCTTCTGGAATTATTGAATCTTTTTTTCTCTGCGAAGAAGAATCGAATAACGTTTAGCACTAGGACAAACAAGGTCACTGCTTTCGTTCAGGGTTTTTTGTGGAAAACGTGATTGCGATGATCGGAGATATGGACAACAGGAATTTTCGGAGATGAGACTGTCGCCGGAATTAGCATTTTCCAGCGTTGTTATGGTGTATTTGGGTGAGAGATTTGGAGCCGGAATTTGGGGAGGAGCCAGAATTTGGGTGAGAGATTTCTCAATTACTGGGTTTGGCAGCACAAAAAGGGAAAATTCTCAATTCCGGTGGGATTTATTGCTAGGATTTGTATCCCAAAAATTTTGGCTCAAAATCCCCTCAAAACACACGTTATTTCAGAAATCACCGAGAGTAGAATTCTGAAATTCTCGATGGCGCGGGACTCTTTTCATGTTTCACTATTTATCCCTCTCCTTTTTACTTTTTTCTTCTCTTCTTATCACACAACATTTTAGTCTTTCTCACTCATTGTTCTCCATTTTTTTCTTCTCTTCGTATCAGATTTGGCTCAATCTATTCTCCGTCTTCAGCTTCCAGGTAAGATTTTTCTTTCTCTCTCTTCTTTTTGTGTTTCTCTCATATGCATACCCCTCTATTTCTCACTCTTTCTCTCTTGAAATCTAGGTATTGTGCAGATTGTATTATTTCTCTTTCCCCACTAATTTTTTCCATCCTTTATATTCAGATCTGTCACAATCTCTCTTTGTTCAGTGTTCTCAGCCATATTCAGATTTTCCAGGTAAGAGCAATCTCATAATCTAATTTGGGGATTTTAATGTTTAATGGAATTTCATATCTATTAATTTGGGGATTTTAATGTTTAATGTTCTCAGCCATATTCAGATTGTGTTGTTTCCTGTTTTGCACTAGAATTCATGGTACGTAGTGCCTGTTCAAAGTTTTCTATAATGTCATTAGAGATTATTCTCTTGCAAAGATTTTAGCCAACTGGCAGAGAAGTTTTTCTGGTAGAACTAGTCTTGTTGTGTCAGCAATTAAGTTTGTTTTCAAAAGAGATCTTGATAGTTTCTGAGTATAGGGAGGATTTTAGTGCTTATTTTGAGCTCAATATAAAATATGCAAAGTTGGGTTATGTGATGTGGTTCTTGGCTTCTTGCATATATGGTTGTAGGCTGTGTCAATGTCCTCTTGATGGACTTATTTTTAGTAAGCAATCCTCTGAATGGACTGATAAGTGTGTTATATGGTCCGAGGGATTATAATATCATCTTTAGTATTTTAAAGCTGATTTTGCATTGCTCGTCTCCCTTCATTGTTTTATTAAACTTTATAGATGCTAGAATTGAGAACTCTTGGATGAGGAGCCATTTTCTATGATGTCAAGACTAATAAGGCCAAGTGTGCATGTGTGAAAGGATTATAAAAAAATGAGAAGCGCTGGCTTATGTTTGGCTGTTAAACATCTTAACTATATATGTTTTTTTCCACATTATATTTTCATTTGGATTCTTAGTCTATGAATTGACCATGAATTCCAAACAAAATCAGTATATAGGTGAAGATTCTAAAACAAGGCATGAGGTAGCTTTAATTCTAGCTAGTAGCATCCTCTTCCTTGACTTCATACTCAATTGATTTACTGCTATTCTCTCTTTTTCTTTCTTTTTTTCTTTATCAATTGAAATAGACATCTCATTCTACTTAGTTTTAGACCAATTTAATTAACTTTAGGATTAAACTATAATTTGAAACTCATTAACATTTGAACAGGAATGGCTGGCAGTGGATTGAGAAACTTAGTTATGCGCTGAAAGAGAAAGCGTATAATAGATGAAGAGGAAAAAAGGAAAAATTTGAAAATTATTATTGGCATCACATCCATCATGTCTGTTATAGCAACTTGATATACTGAAAAGTTTATGGTAAAAGAGCCATCACATGATTGGGTTCAAGAAAGACAAAGCTACTTAAAATGTTTGTATGATGGAAGTGAAGTTCATTGCATTGAGCAATTGCGGGTTAGTAAGAGTGCGTTTAAGAGTTTATGCAAAGTTTTACATGAGAAAGGTGGGTTGGTTCAGACAAAACAAGTCACTATTGAAGAAGCTATTGCAATGTTTCTACATATACTTACTCACAACTTGAAGTATAGAGTGATCAAATTCACATATTATCGTTCAAAAGAAACAATAAGTCGATAGTTCAATAGTGTGTTGCGTGCAATGATGAAAATAAGTAAGGATTACTTGAAATACCATCCATGTCTTCTTAGTGGTTTTGACAAAAACAAGTGGAAATGGTTTGAGGTACTTCTAAAACTAATATATATTTTAGCTTATTTTAGTTGTAGTTCTCGTTGGTACATAAATAATTTTTTTCTTTTTTTTAGAATTGTCTTGGAGCTCTAGATGGGACTCATATTCCAGTAACCATGTCATTTGATGACCAACCTAGATATCAAAACAGGAAGGGTGGTATTTCTACTAATGCATTAGGAGTTTGTGATCCAGATCTAAAATTTATTTATGTGTTGTCTAGATGGGAAGGTTCTATGTTTGATTCACGTGTTTTACGAGATGCTTTACGTAGGAATAATCGTTTTATTATTCCAAGTGGTAATCTATTAACACAAATCTTATATTAGTTTTTTAGTGTACTTAGTATTATTATATAGTTTAGTATCTAATACATTTGTTACTCTTTTATTGTAGATAAGTATTATCTCGTGGATGCGGGATATACTAATGGTTCAGGTTTTTTAGCACCTTATCGAGGGACTAGATACCACTTAAATGAATGGATTGGAAACAATCCAAAAACTTATAAAGAGTTATTTAACCTTCGTCATTCCGTTGCGAGGAATGTAATTGAAAGGGCATTTGGATTATTAAAGAAGCGGTGGAGTATACTGCGCACACCATCTTTTTTCAACATCAAAACACAAATTAGGATTATCAATGCATGTTGTCTGCTTCATAATTTTATTCGAATCCAGCGACTTGTTGACCCTATCTTAGAAGATCAAGATGCGGCATTTTTGGCTTCTATAGATGAGGAGATATTAAGTCAGTCAACAATGGAAGAAATTCCAAATAATTCTCAAGATAATATTACTTATGTTCATGTTAGTGATGAATGGACAACATTTCGTGATACTTTAGCATTACAGATGTTTCATGACTTTCAAGCACAATGCAGTTACGTGAATCCCTCGTAGTTTTTTGTAGACAAATTTATAAAAGTTGTAACTTTTCTTTGTTAGTTTTTATGATTTCAAAATGTTTTTGTTTTATATGTTGGATATTTTACTATCTAAAATTTATGTCATGTTTCAGTTTATTATTGCTAGTAATTGTCCTATGTTTCCAAGTATATATATATATATATATATATATATATATCATGTTTAAGTCTCATGTTTGTTATTGTTATGATTTTTTCTATATAGAGAAAAAATGTTAGGAAAGAAGGAAAAACATAGCAAAATAAAAGTAAATCAACAAACTAAAGATGAAGTAGAAGAAAAAAGTTATGTCCGTTGGTCATTGGATATGAAGCATGCTTTGGCTGATATTCTTAGAGATGAGCGCAACTTAGGCAATAAGACTGATGCAGGATGGAAGACAGTTGCATACAATAGTGCATCATCTAAGTTATCTTCACAGCTTCACATTGATATCACTGCTGATAATGTCAAAAATCGATTGTACATTGGGTTATCGTCATTTCTATGATTTTTTTTCCTACTTCTTATTTTTTTCATTTTTGATGACGTGTCAAATTTGGCCACATCAGATGACACATCAGCTATCCAACTAAGCACTTAACGGGGGCTTCTAATAGAGATGAATGGAAGGTGCAATTTGATAGCTAAACAGAGTTGGGGGGCCAAAATGAAAACACCCTCTAAGTTAAGGAGCCAAAAGTTGACTTTAGTCTAATTTTTAATTTCAGCGCTAGACCCATAAACATGGAACCAACCTAAAATGAGGATAGGTAAGAAAATATAGGTACTTTGTCCTTAGTCAAACTTTAAGTGATCTATCATGTAGTTAACAATGAAGAAAAATATAGGTCTCATGTCAATAGCTTGGCAATACTTAGGTTGTGTTCAATCTCTTTGTTTGAGTGAAATTTCCATACTCAGGGCCTTCCAAATTCAAACTTATTATTTGAGGATCTTCCAATGACATCTTGTTTGTGTTAAATCGATATCGTTCGACCTTGGCCAAACTGGTTGTCAAACCATATAGTTATTATAAAAGGTGCTATCATTTTATTTTAATATTATAAAATTATTAATTTTAAAGAAAAAATACATATATTAATCTTGTTGTAGTAAAATATAGAATAGAGTTTTATTCATATGTTATCATCAAATAGATGAATGATAATAGTTATAACATTACAGTTTATTCTATTCTTTGTAATAATGGTTCCTATTACATTGTAATAACTATTACAGTGTACCAAACTTGTCTTTACTATTTGGATAACTTTTGATTAATGTCACTATATCTTATTCGTTTTGAGTTAAATATTGGCCCGTGAGTAGTCATTTTAAAGGGAATTTCATCTTCTTTCATGTAAACCTTTATTTATACCCCAATCAAACTTTGGGTACCCCTTATCATAATAAAGGGTTTCATTTGTAACACCACAAAAGCTTAAAGTGTAATATTCCCTTCAGACGTGAGGACTTGCAATGCCTATAGGCTATAACATAACAATGCTCGCCCAAACCAAAAACTCTCCCTAGACCCCCACACAATGCTAAAAAAAAAGCCCCTTCAAACATCATTACCCCAAATCTTATTTTTTCAAAAACCTACTCACATTCAAAACAACAAAAACAACAACAACCTCTAAGTGAAACACTCTTGTCCCTCTTGAAAAAATGTACATCCATCAAACAGCTGCAACAAATACACACCCAAATGCTCATCAACTCCATTCACAAACCCAATTTCCTCCTCTCCAAAATCATTGACCTCAAACACTTCACCTATGCCTCCCTTCTTTTGAGTTTTACATATTATTATGCCTTTGAAGATCTATCCCCCCAATTGGTGAGTCTTTCTACTCATATGAATTAATTTATTTTTAACTCATATTGTTCTTAATATTTGATACTAATCCTTTCCTTACAGGTACGAGAATACAACATTTAAAAAAAAAAACACCTATGGTAAAATAATTAGGATTAGGATTAATATTTATTAATAAATTAATAAATATTTTTGGACATAATTTATGTTTATTTTAGGTTTTAAAATTAAGTAATTGTGTTTGTGAATTTTAGGTTGTAGTTATTTGAATATTCTTCTCATTTGTTAAAAGAAAAAAGATATTTATTCATTAATGTATTGCCCAAAAGGGGGGAAAACATGCATTTATTATGACATTTTAACAAAATTCCATTTCAAATCACAACATTTTAATACACACCTACTTACCCAATTTAACATCCAATCACAACCGTCCATCTAAAACACATTCTTTTTAGTTTCAATTTTTTTTTTTAGCACTTGCAAATTCAATAATCCATGATATGTTCCACTGTCTAACCTATTTATTGTGACCAAGAAAGAAAACTTTTAGGCCTATTATTAAATGGAAAGGGATAAACCCAATTAGATGACTACGAGGAAGGAATGAAAGAGAAAAACTAGAGGGAATTATTGTCACTAAAGAAACCAGCAAGACTCTTTGGTGGATTGCAAAGTGATTGTACCCACTCTTTTATGTCTACCAATGCTGTTTTGATGGTATGGTGTATAAGTCTTTCCTCATTATGGAGATTCTTGAAAATTGGAAAATATGCATGGCTTCTTCGAAGAATAATCAGATATGACAGACAAAAGAGAAAAGCTATATACTCTTTAAAATCATGTGGTCTTTTAGTGCAATGCAAAGGCTTCTTTAGCTATATGTTTGATTGGGTAGTTTGCATAGCCTTTAATTTTGTGGAAATGGAAATCAAGTGGCATTTGTCCTTTACACGAGAATCCACTTACCAAGTGCCATATTTCTGCCCCTTTCTTACTAGTTGAAAGCCAACCAGTAGCTTTGGGCTCCACAAGATCTTGTTCATTGTAATAGATAGCCTGTTTTAAGTTTAACTCATAGATCGAGTGCTCCTTTTCTAGCTAACATTAAGATTTTTGTTTCCATAGATAGAATAGTCTATAATATGATATCAATGACATCATAACTAAGATTCATTATCCTACAAAGACAAATCAGTATTATACTATACTATAATGTGGCTACTGGCCATCGAAATCCTATAAACTAAATTTTTTGAAAACTAATGATTTAATAGTTAATCTAAGCTTGATATATATTGTTACTTCACTTTCTGTCAGCTTAATTTTTATTTTATTTTTTTGAAATTAATGGCTACTAACAAGACGTGCCTTTAATAGTATGACAAAGAGGTCTATGGTGTGAGGTTTATTAGATCTATATACAATATATAATAGCCGTGACTTTGTAATCAATTTTGCTGATCTCTCATTGTGCCACGTCAATCATTTTTTTCAAACTCTCCCCTCATTGCGCCACATCAACCATTTTTTTTCCCAATCCCTCTTTTTTTTTTTGGCTCTTCCTTTTCATCACTTTACTATTACTCTCTGTCCAACTATTCCCCTCTTTTTTAACTATTCTTCTAATTATTTTACATCTTACTGTTATAATTCCTCCAATCTTTTCTCTCTTTTTCACTCTTCTTTTCTCCTTTTTTACATCTTTTTTTTTCTATATATATTTGATATTACTTCCTCTACACTCCTCTCTTCCATTCAGTCCATATTTTGCCTATAAAAAAAAGGTGATTACTCTTCTTCTTTCTTTTAATAATAAATAATAAATAAATTATTTCTCGCAACTTTTCTCTTGGTTTATGAGTTTTTGTGTTTTTTTATGGCTCTATTTGGGTTGATGCATTATGGTATTTTGGTGTTGTGTTTCTTAATTTCATATAATGTTCTTTCTCCCCCTCTTATTGCTTTGACTAAGTGAAAACTATTATGGGTAAATTACACTTTTCCACCCTGAACTATCACCCATTTTTCACTTCACCCCCTAAACTTTAAAAAGTAACGATTGACCCCCTAAACTAATAAAATTGCACGGCCGTTACACCCCGATGCCAAAATCCAGTTAAAATGGACGGAATTGAGCCACACGTGACACGCACGTGCTCTTGGGCCCACCAATTTAACTTTACCAATTTAATTTTTCTCTAAACCCCGAAATGCCCTTAAGCCTACGCTGCTCCACTTTGAGAGTTTCTGCATTGGCTTGCAGAGTTGCTAAGATCAAGAGGATGCAACACAGAGTGCAAGTACGGTCGATCAAACTGCCTAGCAACCTTGAAACTAAAGACCCAGATGCATGTTAAGATTTTGTTTAACAAAACTAATATTTGATGATAAACTTATATAGTACTGAAATTAGGGTTATAACTTATAATTAAGGATATATTACAAAAACTCCAATTCCCACTATTTTCCATCTCCATGGAAATCTCCGGAACCCAATTTCACAATCCAGAAATCAATTCACTATAAACCTCAAAACCGCTTCAAAATCCTAACTTTCACCAATTCCCTGAGAATCCCACTCGGGTACGAACCCGAGGGAGGCGTCGAACAAGTATCTGGGCCCAGACCCGAACCTGCGTCCCCGGGTCGTCTCACGGTGGTGATGCGTTTGCAATTGGTTCGTGTGGATGGTGGTGCGTCGTCGTTTTCGTTCGATTTCGATGATGGGTTTCGGAGGGTCGTCTCCCGGTGGTGATGCGTCGTCGTTTTCGTTCAATTTCAATGATGGGTTTCGGAAAATGTTGGGTCGTCTCCCGGTGGTGATGCGTTTGCAATTGGTTCGTGTGGATGGTGTGCGTCGTCGTTTTCGTTCGATTTCGATGATGGGTTTCGGAAAATGTTGGGTCGTCTCCCGGTGGTGATGCGTCGTCGTTTTCGTTCGATTTCGATGATGGGTTTCGGAAAATGTTCAGACTTTGTGGTTCGGCTTTCAGGGATTTCTTCATTCCAAATCAAATTTTTCATTACAATCTTTTTTAGATAAAATAAAAATTTGGGTTTGAATTATTTTATTGGAATTTAAAGGTCATTGTGTGTTTGAGCTGATTATCTTTTTGGAATTAAGCACAGAATCAAATTGGATTTCAGTTTTAGTGTGGATTTCAGATTTTGGTTAAATGGGGATAAGGGTATTTTGGGGTTTAGATAAAAATCAAATTGGTAAAGGTATTTTGGTGGGCCCGGGATCACGTGCGTATCACGTGTTGCTCTATTCCGTCTATTTTAACTCGATTTTGGTCTCAGGGGGTAACGGCCGTGCAATTGGATTAGTTTAGGGGGTCAATTGATACTTTTTAAAGTTTAGGGGGTGAAGTGAAAAAGGGGTGATAGTTGAGGGTGGTAAAGTGTAATTTACCCAACTATTAAATGTAAAAATACTTCTTTGACTAAGTGAGTTTACTTCTTCTAAAAATAACTTATACTTCATATATATTCTCATGCAACGTGTGGGTCCACAACTAATTAATATTATTAGCACAGCACGAGTTGGAACACACAATGATAGAGAGGTAAAGGGCATTCATGAAAAGGAAATACTAATTTGGGGAATAAGCTATCAAATTGCGGGCACTAGAAGAAAAGACAAAAATATAAGGAACCTGCATATTAATTTTTTTCACAAAAAATTAAAATCAATTTGTATGTTAGTGAGCACCGTTCTATTTTTCAAAGAGGTCTATGGTGTGAGGTTCATTAGATCTATATACAATATATAATACCCGCAACTTTGTAATCAATTTTGCTAATCTCTTATTATGTTATGTCAACCATTTTTTCAATCCCTCCCTCATTGCACCACATCAACCATTTTTTTTTTTCCAATCCCTCCTCTTTTTTTTTTTGGCTCTTTTTCTTCTTCTTCTTCATCACTTTACCGTTACTCTTCATCCAACTATTCCTTCTTCTTCTTTTTTTTAATTATTCTTCTCATTATTTTACATCTTACTGTTATAATTCCTCCAATCATTCCTCTCCCTTTTTTACTCTTCTTTTTTTCTTTTTTTCTATATATTTGATATTACTTCCTCTATATTTTGCCTATAAATACAAGATAACATCTCTCTTCCACTCAATCCATATTTTGCCTATAAAATACAAGATAATTACTCTTCTTTCTTTCTCTTAATAGGATTTTTAAATAAATAAATAAATTATTTCTCGCAACTTTTCTCTTGGTTTATGAGTTTTTGTGTTTTTTTATGGCTCTATTTGGGTTGATGCATTATGGTATTTTGGAAAATACTGTTGTGTTTCTTTGAATGTTTACATATAATGTTCAAAATTTCTCCCCCTCTTATTGCTTTGACTAAGTGAAAACTATTAAATGTTAAAATACTTTTTTGACTAAGTGAGTTTACTTCTTCTAAAAATAACATATATTTAATATATATTCTCATATAATGTGTGGGTCCGCAACTAGTTAATATTATTGGCAACACGACTTGGAACACACAAAATGATAGAAGAGGTAAAGGCATTCATGAAAGGAAATACTAATTTGGGGAATAAGGTATTAAATTGCGGGCACTAGAAAAAAAAGACAAGAATATAAGGAATCTGCATATTAATTTTTTTTCACACAAAAAAAAAAAAAAAAAAAAACAATTTTTATGTAATGTTCGTAAGCACCGTTAGAGGGACTGCCTAGGCATGTAAAACGAGATATTCTAATCATTTTGGACTATCTCGCTAGTTTATTGAGGATATGTGATATGTCCTTAACTAGTAACAACTCCCCCTATTAAGAGAAGAATCACGCAGTTCGAATCGTAAACTAAACTATATCAATATGCTCTGTCACTGTGTCACATATATAATAGCACTATCCCACACCAAACCGTCCCAGCTGCCATTCTTAAAAGCTAAAATATCGGGGTTGGGGTTCAAAGTGCATGACTGATGACCCTAGCAGTGTGGCAGGCCTCTCTGTTATTACCAAAGAGAAAAGGTGAGCTAATCAGGCTATCACTCGTTATTTTAGTCCATAATATAAACAATTATACATCAAAGTTGAATTAAATTTAATATTATTTCGAGGTACATATGTGCAATAGAAAATTATGATAAATTTGCGGTGTACGATACTGCACGCCACTTCATCGAGCCAGAAATCATGTTAATTTTTTAGTGTAAAAAATATGCTTAGGGATGAAGTGGAGGCTGGAGCATTGGGAACCATGGTATTAAGAAAAATTTCGTGAGTCAACAGTAGGCTAAGTTAGTAAGTTAGACTCCAAAGTTAGGACATCTATTTCAATCATTGGATAACTGACTTTCATTTTTAGTACTATTTATTTCATTTATGTAAGAGGAGGGAGTACATATCTATTGTGTTGTGTTTAGAAAATATTGAACAATTTTCCCTTATATCGGATGTTTTGGAGGATATGATTATAGTAATTGTGGAAGTTTTGAGTGACCTCTCCATGGGACGTTCCTCATCATGTGGGGACTCAATATGTAGGATATGATATTATGAATCATATTTTGAAATTTGAATATAAATTTGAATTCATAGTGGTGATAATTATTACAATTCATAGTGGTGATAATAAACTCTTTCACAAACTTGGATCACTAATTAAGTTGTTCTTTTCCTTCATACTCGTTTGAGATCTATTTATCTTAACATTTTACCATTGTGTACATGTTCTATTTTTATTTGTGTTACCATCATGTACCCTTTTCTATTTTTATTTATTTATTTTTTATGAATCATGTACCATTATATGACTTATTTCATGTTGCTACAATTTGATTCTTTTTGTAGCATTCTTTTGACATATCTTCCTTGTCTCGTTCAATGTGTGTGATTTTCTACTAGGCTATGTAACTTATTATCTATTATTTCAAATATTTTTCATTAGTTGCTCGAGTTTATAGTAGTAGGAATTGGCTTAGGTATATCAATCAATATATGCGAGGATCCTTGGGGGACTCCATCACCAATCACGATAGGTTCAAATTGATGCTATCCATGGAAACTGATATGGAACATTTTGCCAACTAAATCAGGGCTTGATAGAAAAGGGAAAAAAGAGATTAATCTCTTCTTCTTTGCTCTGCAAAATGAAACTGATCACTTGTTTTTCTCATGGCCTTTTGCTATTATCATATGATCTCTTCATTATTACCCCAAAATTTTGCAATAGTTGATCCAAGACCTGTCCATGAGTGGATTGAGAAGACTCTCTACGCTAAGTACTTCAATTAGTTCAATATAATTTTGCAATAGTTGATCCAAGACCTGTCCATGAGTGGATTGAGAAGACTCTCTACGCTAAGTACTTCAATTAGTTCAATATAATTTTGCAATAGTTGATCCAAGACCTGTCCATGAGTGGATTGAGAAGACTCTCTACGCTAAGTACTTCAATTAGTTCAATATAATTTTGCAATAATTGATCCAAGAACTGTCCATGAGTGGATTAAGAAGACTCTCTATGCTAAGTACTTCAATTAGTTCAATATAAGCATGGAGGAAGAAAGGAATTTTATTCTCTTTGCTGTAATTCCCTTTGACAGAATATGGTGATATAGAAATTATATGGTGTTAAATAACTCAATTCCAGATCTTAGAGAAGCTTGCCAAATCCATCATCAGGTCCTATCTAGAACACTTGCAACCATCTTTGGGATGAGGCTTGTCCAGCATTACTAGCAATTTCACTAGCCAAGGCACACGGGTTTGAACTTTGAAGTAAGTTATTTTTGGAGCATCTATGGAATCATCAGTGATGCTAAAAGCCTAAAACTCAAACTCAGCTTCTTTCTTTTGTTATTTGGTATTTTGTACATGTACTAAGGGATACAAAATTTTGGCACATAACTTAGCCTGCTGGGCTATTCTTTGTAAATATGGACCAATAATCCTCATCTCTTTTGCCTAATTGGGTTGCCTAATTGGGTCCTATACAGTATTGGTAAATCCGTTGAGTGCACTTTACACCAGGTCTCCTAGAGTTAGGCGCAAAACTCAAGCTATTAGCTCAAAGGGATAGTACAACTGCACAAAATTTTTAAAACAATTTTCAATTGACAATATGATAATAATCTACCCATATAAAATGTAAACACAACATTTTAAATAATGTTCGTATGCAAATACAAAACTACGAAAGTTGTGACCAAAATGAAATATATGGTTCAATCAAAATATAAAACAAAGGGCAAAGATCATAAAGCAACCAAATTTAAGGATATGATGCTTTGCCTAAGGCTACATAATGCCACAACAATCCGTGCCCCATAATGCGTGCATACAAGCGAGAGAGAGAGAGAGAGAGAGAGAGAGAGAGATGATACTTCATTTAATTTCACATGATACTTCGAAAAAGAGACATGATACTTCACCATACCGTCCACAGTAAACAAGGAGGGATTAAATTCCATATATCTGAAGTATGCTTGCCTTGCATATTCCACCAGCCAGACAATAAATCCAATAAACGATTGGGGAACACCTAACTAAGCCCAAAGGATTGAATCACAAAATTCCATAAAGCTCCCGCAATCTTACAATGAAGAAGTAAATGATCCAAAGATTTCCCATTGCATCGGCAGATACAGCACCAGCTGGTCATGACATAACCCCTTCTCATAAGATTATCACAGGTCAGAATCCTTCCCCAAGCCACTGACCAAACAAGAAAACAGACTCGGCGAGGGGCCTTGGACTTCCAAACACACTTCCAAGGGAAAGCACGCATAGGAATCTTCTTAAGCGCAAAATAATACGAGCAAATATCGAAACAACCCTTCTTATTCAGCCTCCACCACAGAACATCATTGGCAGAATTAGAGGGACTATAGGAATAAAGCTGGATGAGGAAGGCAGCTACCATTTTTAAAGAGTAGAGAGAGAGAGAGATGATACCATTTAATTTCCATGATACTTCGAAAAAGAGACATGATACATTCCACAGAAACAAGGAGGGATTAAATTCCATATATCTGAAGTATGCTGCCTTGCAACAAAGCAATAAATCATAAACGATTGGGGAACCAATAAGCCAAAGGATTGAATCCAAAATTCCATAAAGCCCCGCATTCTGAAGAAGTAAATGATCAAATTTCCCATTGAGCAGATACAGAGTCGATAACCCCTTCTCATAAGTTATCACAGCAGAATCTCCCCAAGCCACTGACCAAACAAGAAAACAGACTCGGCGAGGGGCCTTGGACTTCCAAACACACTTCCAAGAGGCGGAATCTTCTTAAGCGCAAAATAATACGCAAATATCGAACAATTCTTATTCAGTACCACAGAACATCATTGAAATTAGAGGGACAAGGAATAAAGCTGGATGAGGAAGGCAGCTACCATTTCCATTTCCCAGTCATTGAAATGCTGAACAAAGCTAACATTCCAATCCACCCCCCATTCTGACAAATGAGCACAGAGTCATAGTTGCCTCCTGGTTACCATCAATGTAGGAAACAACTCTTTCAATGGAGCGTCACCACACCATCAATCAGGCCATAAGCGAACTCTAGTCCCATCCCCCACCCGGAACTCCACTTGTTGAGCAAAATTATCCCAACCGGGCATTATGCCCTTCCAAAGACCACAGCCATGAGATCCGCGAACTATACCAGTGCACCAGCTGCCCTTAGTCACACCATACCGAGCAACCACCACACGTCTCCACAAACGAGACTCCTCCAACCCGAATCTCCACAGCCATTTACCCAATAAAGCCTTATTAAACTCCACCAGATTTCGAACTCCCAACCACCATAATTAATAGAAGAACAAACAGAATCCCAATCTATCAAATGATGTTTAGGATCCAACTCTGAATCTCCCCAAAGGAAATTCCTTTGAATTCTCTCTTATCTCTTAGCAATACTAATAGGAATAGTGAAAAGAGATAGGAAATAAGTAGGGAGACAAGATAACATACTTTTAAGAAGAGTAATCCTCCCACCCTTTGATAAATACAGCCGCTTCCATCCAGCTAAGCTCTGTTCCATCTTCTGAAATAAAAAACTCAGTTAAAAAGTTAGATATTTTTCTAAATAAAAGGGTTTATATATATATATATATACTTTAGTCTTCTTTTTTCTTTTTCTTTTTGGTAAATCCAGTATTTCTTTCATACCGAATCAATATCATACATGATTCAACGGTTTGATAGTTCTACTATGGGTTTCGTATGACTTATATAACTATAAATATAACTTCATGACCTAGATCAAGAGCAGAAAAATGTCATCAACACCATAAATGGGAAAGAAACCTGTAACCGAATATGAAAGAGGTGGAAAAGACTGTTAGGAATAAAAACCTTATTCCTAAAACCTGTGGGATGCGGAAATAAATAACAAGCACAATCACACATAAGAATACAAAGATTTACGTGAAAAAACCACGGGACAAACTCCGAATAAATCCACTATTATAATACGCAATTACAATAGTTCTTCTCAAGTTTTATACCTAACTTGAGATACTCACCAAATATAATAAATATCTCTTTAGGAATTAACACTCAACAAATTCTCTAGAGGAAAACCCCAAATCCCTTTCGCAATTCTCAATTGCGGTTTGCTCTCTCAATATTGCGGCACTGGCTTCCTCACAATTGTTTCTCTCAATTGCGGCACACACTCAAAGCACTCACTGCTTCTTCGCAATTCTTAATTGCGGTTTGCTCTCTCAATATTGCGGCACTAGCTTTCTTCTTTCTTTTTAGGGTTGCGGCGCACCTCTCCCTCTATAGGAGAGAACCCCCTAGGGCACACCAAGCCTCCTTGTAGCCGCACTCTCTCTCTATAGGAGAGAGCCCCCTAGGGCTCCCAAAACCATTGAATTCTTTACAACTCTGTCTATTTATAAGACTTCAATTGTATTCCTTAGTGGGCAAGGAATACATTAATTCTTTAACAAGGAGTAGACTTTCCTTGCATACCAAGGAATAGTCTTTCTTTTCACATCAAGGACTAACCTTTTCTTCCACACCAAGAAATAGTCTTTCCTTCCACACCAAGGATTCACCTTTTCTTCCATATCAAGAAAACCAAAAATCACCTAATTAGTTTTCCTTCTTCATTAAGGAAACTCAATTAGTTTTTCTAATAAACATAGAAATTTGAAACACTTTCCCAACAAAGACTAGCATTAACTAAACCGAAAGCAAAGGCACAATACATGGGCCAAAATGAGAATGGGTACCTTTAGCAGAAGATTCATCTTGAGGTCTCATGGCTGGGAAGAGAAGAACCTTCTGTTACCAAATAGCATATGGTGAAAGTCAGTTGAGAACATAAAGTGCACATATACATGAAAAAAGAGACAAACACAAACATTAACACAAGAGAGAGAGAAGAGATGAGATGAGAACAGAACAGGACCTTAATGTTTTGTGAATCAGTTAAAAGCATTGTTAGCCGATCAATACCCAATCTCCAACCACCAGTTGGATTTGCAACCCAAACTCAAGAGCCGTACATAAAGTCTCATCCAAAGCCATTGCTTCATCATCACTTGATTGCCGATCCTGCACTCAGACCACACATCATTCAGAAAAGTTCCAGAAGAACTTATTTAAAGATAAATCCATCGCACAATTTTTTCTTTTTTGATAAATAAATCCATCACACAATTAAAAATTGATTTGTTAAACCTTGAGCTGCTCAGCAAATCGCTGGCGTTGTACCACAGGGTCATTCAATTCAATGTATGCGTTGCAGAGCTAAGCATTACAGAGCAATTAGGTCAGAAGCAAGAATTAGAAAGCTGCAAACTAAATGAAACAAAAGAGAAAAAGAAAACAAGATACCCTGAAAAGCATACTTCATGCTTGTTAATAAACAATTCAAAACGCTCAGTAAGGACTTTTTTCATTCTATGCCACTTTGCCAAAGGACTCATTATCTCAAGATGGTTAATGATGAAAGTAGGATTTACACAAGTCTCTTCCAAAAAGTGTCCTACAAGCTTCAATAACAGAAAAAACAATATCAAAAGATGGAGCACCAATTATCATAAATTGAAATAAACCTTCAAACTCTGAACATGCAAGTAAAAATAGTCTACCTTCACACTAATGATGAAACAATTTATCTCTAAAAAATTACATGAAAGAACACAGTAGAAGTATTCTACTAGACCTTGATGGTTCACAACCCACTAAGAATACAACAGAACTAAAAAGATACGGAACAAAATCAGATCAAGTCAGAAAAAATCATCGTCGGAAAAAAAAAAAAAAAAAAACAAAATCAGATCAAGTCAGAAAACATCATCGTCGGAAAAAAAAAATAAAAATTAAAAAAAATAAATAACCAACTTAATAGCAAAAGAACGGGTTCCCATGTACATGGGTTGCATGCTTTTTCTAATCCTTAATTACTTATTGATTTTATATATATATAATACTTGAAGATTTTATTAATAGAAGACAAAAGAACATTATGGACGAACTTCAGACAAAGACTGAGATTGATCCAAAAGACAAGAGTTTACAAAAGATCGGGGTCTAGAACAAAAATCAAAGGAACCCCAATAGCAGTGTTGCAGAGACCATTTTGCATGAGAATAGGGAGCTTGATTAGCCTCCCTCCCAATCCATGTGCCAGACCAATGAAGAAAGTCAGTGAGGATAGCCTGCATCAATTTAGCCCAATTTTGGAGTCTCCAGTGAATGACGTCAAAGGACAAACATAAGGCCTCAATGCTAGATTTTGAATCACTCTCAATGATCAACCTCTCTATCCCATGAGCCTGAGCTAGCTGACAAGACCAGAGTATAGCTTCTGCTTCCGCCTGTAGAGGGATGATGGTGTTTACCTTCTTTGCATTAGAGAACACCATCTCCCCTCTCCAGTCCCTAGCAACAGCAGCTATAGAAGAAAATTGAGCACCCACCGCAACATCGCAATTAATTTTTGTAAAACCAATCTTTGGCTTTTGCTTTGCCAATGAACAGCATTTTGAGGGATCTAAGTAAAGACACATTACCTCCACTGCTATTCCAGTGTTCAGCTTCAAGGGCCCAAATATTTCTTAATATCTTCTCAGCATCTATTTGGGATCCTTCAAATCTGATGAGATTGCAGCACTTCCACAACTGATCCACAATCAATGCTCCTAAGAGGATAAACTTCTCTTTTAAATCATCTCCTAATTCCAACTCATTGGGAGGATAAATAATGGCTTCCACAAGCTCCTTCAGGCTAGTAATCTGAAATCTATCCGCACGAAGGCTCCACATACACCCAAATCAGATTGCTCTGGCAAGGGAGCAATCCCACAACACATGGATAGTTGATTCCATCTCATGCCCACAAACCACACACTGCATGTCCCCTTCAGAAGCAAATTGAGCCAACAAATCCATTGTAGGGAGGATCCCCGACGCCACTCTCCACAAGAGCATTTCAAGCCAAGTATGTATGTTTGTTTTCCAAATTTGTCCCATAATTTGACAAACCTGACTCTCTTCGTCCCCATTGCAAATCTCTTTATAAGTTGACTTGACAGTCAATCTCCATTACCTGTTTTTAGCCAAATCCATCTATCCTCTTGATCAGAGCCCCATCTAGGAATATTTTGAGTAGCCTGCACCGTGTTCGAATCAAAGTATAAAAGAAGTTTTGAAATATCCCAACCAGATTTATCAGGCGTCATTAGTTGAGACATTGCCATGCAAGGCGAGTTATCAGCAAGTCTAGGCTAGGGACCGAATGCAACCATTTGTTCCCTACCTTGTACTTTGCTCTCAACACCTTAACACAGAAACTATCTCCAACCAGATAGTACCCACCACGCCAATTTGGCAATCATTGCTTCATTGAAGCTTTCAAAGAATCGAAATCCAAGTCCTCCATGCGACTGAGGTCTACATAACTCACTCCATGCCAAAGGTGTATGAAAACAATTGCCCTCCTTTCTAGGATTCCACCAGAACTTCTGAACCACCGCATCAAGATCTTGGCAGATTTTCTTGGGTAACTTAAAGGAAGACATAGTATAAAGAGGTATTGATAAAGCCACTGATTTAATTAAAGTGGCTCGTCCCATCCAGGATAGGCTTTTACTCTTCCAACCACTTATGCGAGCCTCTAATTTTTCCTTCACAAAAGCAAAATCATTGGATTTATGTTTAGATGGGAACAAAGGAGTACCAAGATACTTGGCACCCTGGCTCACTTGCTTAAATCTCCACTGCTGCTTGACTTGCTGAATGAATTGTTTATGAACTCCTTTAGATACAAAAATACCAGACTTCTCACGACTTACTGATTGCCCAGACCAAGCACAATATTTATCTACACATTGCAAAATAGCTTCAACCTCTCCAACCTTTGCCCCACAAAAAAGCAAAACATCATCTGCATATAGAAGAGAGGAAATCCCAGGAGCTTCAGGCGCAAGTTTGACACCATGAATCGTACCTTTTACAACCTCCCTATGAATAAGTTTAGACAATACCTCACTGCATAGAATAAATAGATAAAGAGACAAAGGGTCGCCTTGGCGTAAGCCCCGAGATGGAGTGAAGTAGGAGTTTTTACAACCATTCAACAATAGAGTGAAGCTCACAGAAGTGATACACTATTGAATAGGGAGACGAATTTCTGATCAAATCCATTCACCTTGAGGACAACCAATATAAAATCCCATTCATGACTATCATAAGCCTTGTGAAAATCCAATTTGAACCCAACTGACCCCTTCCTCCTCTTTGACTTCTTGAAGCTGTGCACTATTTCTTGGGCCAAGACCACATTCTCTACAATCCACCTATTGGGAACGAATGCTAACTAGGTCGGGTCAATCAATTTTACAAGTCTAGTTCATCTTCTTTAGCATATAGCCATCTCTGAAAAAACTTTGAACTGCAGCAGTAACTTGGGCTCCCACAGTGGGCCAATACTTTTTAAAAAAGAGCCCAGGCAATCCGTCAGGGCTCGGAGCCTTCCATGGATTCATCTCCCACACAATTCCTCTAATCTCTTCAGGCTCAGGGACTCTAGATAATTCCAAGTTCTCTCCCTCTGTAATGCTAGGAACCACTAAATCTTCGAGCTCTGAGGAAATTTGAGGATGGGAAGATTGGTACACCTCACAAAAATGGCTTGTGAAATACCCTTCAATTTATGCTCTCGAATGAATCCACTGGCCATCAAGTTCCGGTTCCTCTTCTTCTTCTTCTTCTTCCTCCTCTTCATATCTCTCTCACCTGTTGTAGATCCCTAGCCGAGCCGAGGCCCCAGGTCCCGCCAATAGTAAAAGGAAGGATGCTCCCGCCAAGGATTTTTGGCCCTTGGATTAGTTAAGGTTTTGGTAGCCGTTTGATCAAATTGAAGGGGAATTGGTAACCTAATTAACCTGTATCCTCTTCTTGCAGATCGACCAGATTGGCGAGAGAGATAAGCAATTTCAGCACTCCAGAGTGAGAATGAGACAGCCCTCGAGCCGATTGTAAGAAATCTCGCATTTCCCTTTCTTTTTCTTTCTTTCTTTATTTATTTATTTTATTTATTTTTAATTTTTCTTCACCTCCGTTTGAAACCCTAAAACTAATGCTTGGGGTTTGTTAGTAAGTGGTGAGGGTTTGATCTGTGTGTTAGTTTTGTTGCTTGATTAGTGATGGTAATTGAGTATGTAGAATTGGGGTTATGTGGGTTTGGGTGTTTTGGTAGCTCACACCGCCGTCATCGAGACTTATGCCAATGCCGGGCTGTCCAAGGAGTGTCTCAAGGTCTACTTGCGCATGCTCGCCTTTGGGGTCGCCCCCAATGCCTACACTTACACCGTTCTTATCAAGGGACTTGCTGCAGATCCCAAATACATAGGGGATGCCAAGAAGTACGTGATGGAAATGATGGGCAAAGGGATGAGACCCAATGCTAGGACCATGATGATATGACCCATGACCTGGATTTCGCTAAACTCACTTTTAGTTGCAATATAAAACAAAGAAGGATGTTAACAGAAATTGCTTTTTTTAATACTAGAAGTTGAATCGGAGTACATAACACAGTCTGGGTCTTTTCATCGGTTCACGTGATGAAGCACAGATTGGGAATCTAGCTCACCAAGCACAGCTTTTCAGTTCACTTGTCTTTAGTCTCCGTTTCTCTCTCCAAGTGCTACTGCTACACATGCTTTGATGCATCCATAGCTGATAATCTTCGTAAGCATCATTGTTCATCATTTCACATCAAAAATGTTGCACAAAATGTTGCGGAAATAGTACAATAAAAAAACAACCAATACAAAAAAGGGCCCAGACAAGGACAAGAGAGATGATATGACCCATGAGGCCACGACCCATCTGATCCCACCGCAAACACAAAACCCAAAAAGGAAAGACAATGATATGACTTTTGAACAGAAGCTAAAAATAAAACAAAATAAATGACACGCCACGTACACAAAAATCGAAGTGTTAATTGATCCACTATTTATTTATTTTTTTTATTTTTTTTTTTTTTTGGTGATTTTTTTTAATGTGCGTTTATTGTTTCGGCCAGCTTAAACTCGAATGTGATATAAAACATATTTAAACAATAATTTAGACAATAATAAAACATACCACTACCTAAATCTACAATTCAATTCATCAACTACTTATCAAATTAAAGAAAATACAACATATGAGTTCATATGACCCATCAATATCATTTTTTTTTTTTTTTTTGCTAAACAACCCATCTGATATCATGGGAAATTCTTAGTTATGCTATGACCGTACTATTGAAACCATTAAAAATGATAATATTTATGTGTATTTTGATAAATATTTGTTAGCTGTTGTTATATATATATATATATAATTTATATATATTTTTATAGTAAAATTAACTTTATCACAAATATCACTAATTCTACTCGAATTCACACATTTTATTTTTACAACAATAAACACACATTTATAAATACAGACACAATATTTATTACAAAACACACAAATTTTATCAATATTATGATGATTTCTATATGTTTACAATAGGCTACAAAGAAATTAGCAAGAAACAAAAAATTATATATAATAAATGTCATGAGAAATATTCATTAAATCACACATGAATTAAAGAAATATGATTTATACATTTGATTTATATTCGTTAAATCATACATGAATCCATTGATTCATGCAATTATCAAATGAATTTCTTGATTCATGCACTCTAATCTTTTTATTTTTAGATTGTAACTAATAATTTTAATGCGTAGTTTGAAGTTTTGGTGGTAGAGATTAATTTTGACAGGAACAACCATGATAGGTAACTTGGCAGTGTTAAGGAGAGCTCTTGAGCTATGTTTTTTTTTTTGCTAAGTCAAAAGTATTATTAACAAGAAGTAACAAAAACATCTCTACACCAAGCATCCTTAACACAAGCAGGGATAAAGTTATAGTCACAAAGAGAACCTATACTATCCTGGGCTGCAAACTTTGCTAAAGAATGAGCTACAGAGTTTGCTTCGCTAAAAACCCAATTAAACATGCAAGAAGAAAAAGATTGTCATAGAAACTTAATATCCCTACAAAGACTTGAAATAGACCATAAACTCTCCCCAACATTACCATTCAAAACATCAAAATAAATTTGGGATCCAAAAAATGGATTTCGGCCATGGAAGCTTTCTTTAGAGAAAACCAAAAGGAAAAAGAAAGCTGAAAGTTGAAGAGAGGTTGGGCTTGGTTTGAAATCGAGAGAGAGAGAGAGAGAGAGAGAGAGAGAGAATGCCCGAGAGCTTGAGCTTGGCCATGACAGCTGAGCTTTGTGGTTTAAAATTGGAGAGAGAGAGAGAGAGAGAGATCGCGTTGAGAGAAATAAAAAGAGAGAGGGAAATTATGAGAAAAATCATTAAAAATATATTGATTGAAGGGCATATTGGTTGCTTTCCTAATTATTTGTATTTTTTCTACCATATCCATGCATGTTTACATCATCAATTTTAATGATGTGTCATCACCTAATTGGTTTGGACTACAAAATCAGCATGCTGAGTTGGTAATCGGTAATCCGGAACTACCTAATAATTTCCCAAGTGATTCGTACCAGATGAGGGAGGTTCTTAAGTCTTAATACCAAGCACCAAGCGGGGACAAGTTTTCAGAACAGTCATCAACGTTCTCTTTGGCAACTAGAGACTAGAAACTAAATCAAAATTTGCTTTTTGCCCGTTCTTGGACCATGTTATTGTAATCAGTTTTCTTTTCTTTTTCTTTTTTAATCCAAAATAGCATGTAAGAGAGAGATGATGATGGTGACACTGTCAACTTGGTGCTAAAAAGAGACTCTGATGTGGTGGTAAAAATAGAGACTATGGCTTCCCATGCATTTGATCCAAAGATTTTAGCTTTATCTTTTGTTTCTTGTTCTTTCCATTAGGTCAGGAGAGAAGGCAACTCGATAGCCCATGAGCTTGCTTAAGTCTGATCTTTCTCGTTGTCAACTCTTTTGGTGTAATACAAAACTCTCTGCCTCCTTCCGATTTTGAGGCTTGGCAAAGAGATATCCTCGTGTTGTTTCTGTTTCCTAGTAATGAAATTTCTTAAAAGCAAAAGAGAGAGAGAGAGATGATTTGGGTGATATGATGGGGTTGCGCATATAAAAAGGTACCAAATTATTAGAGATCAGCACAATTGAAAATATGCAGTACATGACATATAACCCGAATGCAAATTTTCAAAGGACAGCTCTTCTTGAGCACTTAGAGCTGCTACTACTCTTCCATGATAGCTCCATCAAAGTTTGCTGTAAAACTCCCATCAATTGGTGCTGACCATCTTTTTTTCGTTGGCTCCCGCTGGTACTCCTTTATGAATTTAATAGCCTTTGTGTAAGACTGTTTCAGGTTCTATACCTTGTCCTTCAAAAACCAATTTTTTCAAACGGTCCACCATTTCCTCAACGAGGTTTCTGAAATCCAGTAGTTGCTACTAGAGCCTCCTTATCTTCCCAAACTTTTATATTTGTTCTTGAGCCCACTCTCCATTGGCCTCTGGAAATGAACAGTTTGAAAAGTGCTTTACCTTAAAAATGCGGTAGATCAGGTACTGAACGCTAGTATTTATAAGTCGCCCTTCTGGTCTTTCCATTACGTGAAAGTGTTAATACAATCAGCTATATGACTTAAAAACAACTTCTAATAGCCACTTCATTGATAGCTTCCAGGTTCAAAAATACACCATTGAGAGAAAAGGCAAGCTCAGATGGTGAATCCATTCAAAAGATTATTTTTAAACTATCTGAGACCATTTTCTAGGCTTGTTTTAGAGTCAGATTCATCTTAAGTCTTTACTGGTGGCCCAACTAGTTGATTCTTTATAAGCCCCGGAATTCAACATGAATTAATCGGAGCAACTTTCTCCTTTCACTATTTCACCTTTTATATTTAATGAATTTCTTTCAGTCGCTTTCAAACACATCATTATTGTCAAAACTTCTAAACATGGGTGATATCCAAAAAATGCAGAACACAACAAAAAAAATCTCTGTTCTTGGTAAATGTCATCAGTGCAAAGAGATAGAATAAAGATAGATATTAAGTTTTAAGTTATTACATATATAGCAAAAATTTAAAATACAAAGACCAAAAATACTACATTGGAGAGAGCAGTACAAAAGCTGATTCCTGTAACTTTTAGTAGTAGCATCTATCAGTCCTGGACCTATGGACCTATTGAACAGACTGTAAAGAAATAATCCAAAGCAATTCCAAGCAGCATCTTCAGAGTTCAGACCCACTTGGGGAGAAGAAAACCTGAAGTAGACTACAGCACATCTAATAGTCTTGCTTGTCTGGGCATTCTGATGCCCTATGCCCAGACCGTCCACAATTAAAACAGGAACCTCCAAAGCTTCTGTAATGTGCATTCAGATATCTTGTCAGTTTTATAAAGATTTGAATGCTCAATGATGGAAAATCAAATATGACCTTGTACAACCATATAACTAAAGTCTAAGAGACTTTATTGGGTCGTAGCAGGATATAAGATAATCTTAATAACTGTAGACTGTGCCATCCCATTTCAGTCGAAGGAGCTTTGGTTTCTAAGAAAAGTACTAACTTAAATATTTATATCACCTTCGTTTCTAGAGAAATTAATGAGTCCAGAGCAAAAGAATTAAGAGAAGGTGGGGGAAGAAGAGTTTTGGAGAAAGATCCATCAGACAAAAACAAGACTCCTAACTGCTCAACAAAGGACAAAAATGCAGTCACTACTCGTTTGCTGGCTCAGTTACCTAGAGGATGTAACCATGCAAGAGCAACTTGCATACTGTGTAAAAATAACATGAAATCTTATGTAAAAATATTATTCATTTCAGACAATAGAACTGTTGCGCGAAATGTTCTTTGCATTTCCCCCACAAACCCACCCACCCTCCCCTTCTTCTTAGTACTTTCAATGCAGTTTCAAAAAGAAAAATATGTTCTTTCAGGAATTCACAAAGAGAGAAATTTTTTAAAGAGATATACCTGTCCCGGGATAATGACCTGTTTGACGTTCTACCTCCAATCAGCCAATCATCCCCACTGCTTTTTGGACTCCGTGACCAACTATTGTCAGTTCTGAAACTCCGACCACTACTCTTAAATAAACCATCATCACTATCAGAGCCTCGACCACTGCCCCACCCCCGTGATGTTCTAAAACCTCCCCTGTCCCGAGATCCAGAACTAAAACCTCCCCTATCCCGAGATCCAGAACTATAACCTCCCCTATCCCGAGATCCTCGTCTGTTATTCCGATCCCTACTAGAAAACTTGCCATAGGAATCACTTGCAGGCCCATCATCTTGCAAAGCAGGCAACTGTCAACAAAAATATAAGAACATTCAGTTCTGTGTTAGTAGTTTAATACAGGGACTCATACCCAGAGAGAGAGAGAGAGAGAGCAGAGCACATAAATACATTGGAAAAATTCAAATGAATCGAATAATAGACAACAGAAGCAACATGTCATTAGGCAAAAGCAACTATAAAGAGAAAAGGACCAAATCAATAATCAACCTTGGTGATCTTGGAAATAGTGTTTCCAGGTGGTGTTTGCCTATTCATCAACTCCTTTGCAATCTCCTCTGGAAGATCAAAAACTGCTCCTTGAACCTGATATTAGCAACATAAGTAATGAGACAATGACTTGTACTGCAAAAAACAATGCATGAACAAAGAGATAGTAAAACAAAAAAAGCAAAGCACATTGTAGATACAAACCATTTCATCTGCAATTAGGTGAATTTTTCCAACTTCATCAGCAGCTGCAGGATAAACATCTGAAAGAAACCCAGTGACAGATCTAACAGAGAGGTATCTACCAGCAGAAGCTGGATCTCGAGTCAATTGCAATGTAACCCATCCCTACAGTACAAGTATTGAGTTCAAATGAAATAATCAGAACCTAGTGCAAGGCTGCAAATAACAACATAAAATTTTTACGGTCAATAAAAAGAATAATACACAAGAATGAAAATTCTTTTAGCATCACACATGATTTCGCAGATAAAATTTATATGTTGAGAATTTGCCATAGCTGTAGGCATTATGAAACTTTTAATATTGCTGGCAATGGCCCTGAGAGGCTGAGACAAGGGTTATTGACATTCAAGGATTGAGCTGATTGCACTAAAATATTTTTCTGGTAGTTTCTTCGCAAGGATGCATTTGCAACCAAACAAAAAGGCACTATTCCTTTTCATACAGTTCGTTGAGTAAATCATTACCTAGTGATAGACTGAACCAACTACATTTCAATTCTCAAGTACTGTTAATTTTCCAGAGGACAAATTTCTGACAAAAAAATTTGAGGACTTGTAAGCTTCAAACTGAAAATGTAAGGCTCGTGATTTAACTGCTGATTATTGATGAGATACCATTTACAACTTGTTAACTTCAAACTGAAAATAGAAGGCTCATCATTTACCTGCTCATGATTGATGAGAGATCGGGATGAAGGAGGTCGGGAAAATCCACTCAATTGTGCTAGTGCAGCAGCAAGAGCGCTTATTCCCTGTTCTTCAATCAATTTTTGTGCAGTTGGGGTGAAAAACTCAATAGACTCGGGATGAACTCCACTAAGAGTAGCAACCACATGCTCAGCAGATGACTCCAAAACTTCTTCAACAGCTGGTGGACTAACAAACTCAAACTTGCATCCCACATCACGCTCAAGGGATCTTACTGTTCTCCTCTGGCTACTAGTAAACATCAAAATGGCATTACCTTCCTTTCCTGCACGTCCAGTACGACCAGAGCGATGCACAAAAGTCTCTGGATCATTGGGAAGTTCATAGTGAATAATCTGGAGAAAAGGTAAAGAGTGAAAACAGATTTTTCAATACATCATCAGAACAATCTGAACCTTACTATAAGTGTTCCAAAGAACTCTCAATGAAAGGAAAACTCTTAAAACGTGTAGGTGCAACATCGAATTAGAAATAGGTGTGAAGAATTGCAACATGAAAAGCAAGTTGATATCCAATGATTGCATTCCCTTAAGTTCTCAGCTCAGGAACAAATGCAGTGCAATCTCATATTTGATTAATCTGAACTTTAATTTCAATCACAGAAGCAATGGAAGGAAACATTTACAATTAATTTTTTAAAGAAATATCATATTTTTATATCCTTTTTTCTTATGAAAAATAATTTATATTTCTTAAGGTATGATGAAACAGTACCAGAATCCACAACATTAATACAAGAATTTAATTGAGGATCATAAAGCAACTCCATAAACTTACTAGATCAACATTGGGGATATCAAGTCCACGAGATGCAACATCAGTGGCAACAAGCACTGTAAATTTCCCTTGTCGAAAACCATTTAATGTTCTCTCCCTCTGATGCTGAGATATATCTCCATGCAATGCCTCAGAAGCTATGCTATTTGTTAATGCCATTGAGACTTCATCAGCATCACGTTTTGTCTGTGTGAAAACAATGGTCTTCCCACCTTTTGCATAAACCTGAAAATTATAGAAATGGTCCCTTTAGCTATGCAATTAAGAAAATCAACCACAGAGATACAATAATGATGCACCAACAAAATTAGTTACAATTATCTTCTTTTAGTTTTGTAGTATATTACAACATATACTAAAAAATGAGTTATGCTAATGAGCTCTAGCTCAACTAGCACCTCCTCCACTTATAAGTTCTACGTGGGAGTAAGGTGGTAGGTTCAATACCCATTGGATGCAAGTGTAACTTATCAATAAAAACAAAATTAAAGTGGAACTAAAAATTATTTAAGTGAAACTAAAAATTAAAGTACAACCTAAAAGTAGAACCAATATTATATGTTAAGAAGCTTACACAAAAGTAGCATAATAATTTTAGGTTATTACTTATCAATACACCAGATAAGAATAATGGAAATACAGATTCAAAATCTGTACATAAGTATGAGTGTATAATCATGGCTATTAAAGCATTCCTATATGTCACTTGCTAGTCTCTTGTTTCTCAATGTTTCTTCAATTTTACAAATATTATGATACGGGTTAAATTTATGCCTCACATAGTCAAAACCATAAAGTACAAGATAATAGAAATTTAACTATTTAAAAAAAAAAAAAAAAGTATAAAGAGAAATCCTCAGAATGGTGGATGCAACACAGTCCAAGGTTTGATGAACCTGAGCAAAACAAGACTAACATATGACAGCCAACTCTTACCGTTATAAGATCACTAAGAATGGTCCGCTTTGAAGTAGCAGTGGTTGATACAGCATAGAGTTTGATCCCTTCCGCAAGTTTTTCTTCTCGGTCACCAACCTATGGAGAAGAAGAGAAAGGAACAAAAACAAGATTATAAATTTACTTCCATACTGCTCTAATATTGATGATAAAAATATGGAGATTTTGTATGCCTTTTTTTTCATATATAAACAATCACGAAAACATTTTCAAAGCACACAAGAGTGAAACCAAGAATAAACTAAAAACTTTGTTATACCTCAGAGCATTACCAGAAGTGTGTCATAGTGAGCTACTTTATACATGATGAGGAACTTGTGTCACTAGGCATACAGCCCAGCAGAACAGAGTCACTCATGCTATTAGTGAAATTGTTACCTAACACCTAACTTTACCCATAAAGAGAATGGAAGTTGAAAAAATTGACCATGCTATCATTGCTATCTCACAACTTCAAGCTTACATGAAGTAGTCATTTCACAAAACAATATAGCAAAATGAACCACATCATATTTTACACAATTTCTCAAATTGAGTAGCTGAGTGAACTGAGCGAGCCCAAACAGATTCAATACAAATGAGACTGGTCACGTAATTTTTCTGCTCTCTAATAAAAAATAATCATCAAGTGCCCATCCTTTCTGATACTAGAAAAAACCTGGTGTGAACTTTACATGAAGTAGGCAACACCATAAATGCAAGTGCCTGTAAAAGGTGCATTGTAAAGAGACACTAATACGTATAATTCCATGTGATTCTCTAATCATGCACATTGTGGAAACATGAAAGTTCTGAAATTTTTTGAGCAATTAAGAAAGAAAAGAAAAGAAGTCAAAAGTAAATAAAATTTACCAAATCAATTGTCAATGGATTGTCCAAATATTTCCGTGCCAGTTTCTTCACCCAACCAGGCATAGTTGCAGAGAAAAGCATGCTCTGGCGCTTAGGTGGAAGCTTTTGTAAAATTGTTTCCACATCATCCTCAAAGCCAACCGCAAGCATCTGATCCGCTTCATCAAGGACCAAATATTGAACTTCCCCTAGTTTGAGGCTTCCACCATTTATCAGGTCAATTAATCGACCAGGAGTTCCAACAACCACATCAACTCCACGGGAAAGTGCATTCTGTTGTATCACATAAGAAACCCCTCCATAAACACATACAGTATTCAAATAAGGTGCAGACTCTTTAATCTCCTTTTCGACTTGCTTTGCTAGCTCACGTGTAGGTGCAAGAACCAGAAACCTAGGAAGACAACCAGACCGCCTGCAGACAAATAAAGAAATACATCAAATGACATAAAAAAAAATTCAAAATGGCAGCTTTTAATTGACATGATATAAATGAATACCTATGAGAGCCTCTTTGTTCATCCTCTTCAGTAAGGCGTTTAATAATTGGGATCCCAAAGGCTAATGTTTTCCCAGTCCCAGTCTTTGCACGAGCAATGAGATCTCGACCTTCTAGTGCAGGGACTAAAACAGCTCTCTACATGATTGAAGGAAAAATTATTAGTATATTGTATTGGTTTTAATACACACCCACACACTCACACAAAGAAATAATAATCTGAAGTAAAGAAGAGAAGAAAAAAAATTAAGCCAGCATATATAAGAGATAGACATTAAGAATAAAGTAAGCAAACATTTGGAAACTATAATAGAAGAAGCAGCTAAGCATGAAATTCTAAAACTTCACTTGAGAAAAAGTGAAACACCAGAAAATTTAGAATCTAGGAAATGAAATAAGAAGAGGTGGGTTAATAAGTCTTCAGTCACAAGTCACAACATATCATATAAACAGCAAAAAGGAAGGAGAGACTATTCATTATTCAGCAGGTCATGGTCATGAAAGAAATATTTTGCAGCAACTAATTGAAATGGTTAGATGAAAAAGGACGACAGTCAAAGAGCTCAAATACAAGTTAAATTAACAAATATGCATACCAAAAATATTATAAAGCAATAAGCAAATTCCTTAGCAGTGTGTAGAGAAGCCAATGAGCTTAAAAGTCATTACCAATAAAGAAGAGGATGGAGGGTGAGGCTATGGGTTTAAGAGGTATTGAGTGTAACTTACCATTCCAACTAAAGTGGAGAGCAATTAGTGATATTGTGTTGTAATTAAGCAGCATAATTAAGGCAAAGGAAGAATAAGAATAAACCCATAAATCATAGAGAAGTAAAAAATAAAAATTACTTGAATGGGGAAGAGGTGAGTAATGCCACGTTTTTCGAGTGATTCAACAAGGCGGTGAGGCAAGCCTAATTCGGTAAGGGCCAGCTCCTCCTCATCAGAAGAAGAAGAAGACGTTGGGTGAGAATTGTCATAATAGTCATCGAGAGCACCGAGGCCTTTGAAAGCCTCTTCACTGAGGACCGAGGAAGAGGAATTCGGGGTTGCAATTGCAGACGGAATTAAAGTCAAGCTCTGGCTCTGGCTCTGCTGCTTGAAACCAAAAGGAAAGGGCTTTTGGGTGGTGTTGTAGTAGGCTTTTAAAACATTGTTGAAGTGCGAGTTGTCGGAAAGCAAAGTGGTCGTTGTAGTTGTTGGGGTTCTTCTGTAGAGTTGGAGAGTGGGAGTTTGGTAAATGGATGAGACGCCTATAAAAGAAGCCATTTTTATTTTCCAATATGTTTGGTGCTGTAAAAGAAGCCAGCCTCCAACTCCAACTCCAACAACTAAAAGAAGAAGAGACTAGAGATATAAAGAAAAGAATAGTGAGAGAGACGGCGTTTGTAACAAAAGGGAGTTGAAGAAGAAGAAGGGATGGATAGTGGATAGGGTGAAGAGAAAATAAGAAACAAAAGAGAGAAAGAGGCAGATAAGGCCACAACACAACCCTACTGATAATGTATGGCCTGTCCAACCGCCACCTCGTCCTCGCTTCAATATAAAGTATAAACACACACTGCCTCTCCACCTCGACTTACTTATGCTTTCAAAATATTTTCCTCCCTACTCTCTCGCACACCAGATAGGAAGATATTTCTTATCGATTTCCTCAAAGACTTGTTAGGCCCACTTACCTCATCTATCTCACCAAGCCCAATTTTATAATCTCCAAGATTGGCCTTTCCAATTACAATGTGGGCTTTTTTTTTTGTAAGCTTAATGCTAATAAAAATAAATGGTAAATAAGTGGAGAACCACTGTATTATTAGCTCTATTGCCTTTAAGCATTGATACCACTTCTCGCGAGAACGTTCTTTCACTGTTCTTTCAATCAGATTGTTTGCAACTCCATTTGAAGGAAGCCATTTCTCGAGATCTCAAATTGAAACTCCATATGATGAAGGAAGTGACCACAGAGCAATCATCGAGGCCTAATCGGATTTCTCATACTCGGAGAAGAGTGAAATGAAGCCAATGGTGTAACTTTAGTTTGTTTATTATATGATATGGGTAACAGAAAGAGTTCATGGTGGCTCTGATTAGGTTAAGAAGGGTGTGATTCGATTGAAACAAGAGAGAAAAAGGGTGAGAAAGAAAGCACGCGAGAGAGGACATTAGGGATTTGATTTTGAGTACTTCCATGGTTTTATTTTTTTTTAATCAAATTCGGGTTATGAGATTAGGCATGTTTGATTAATGGGGTTAAAATAGATTATTTTAGATAATTTACATAGATTCTATTAATATTTAACGGAAAAAATAGATATTCAAAGTAAATTATATAGTTTCAAAAGATAAAATAGAATATTACTCAATTCAACAAATAAAAAAGAAATTAAAACTAACGTCATACAGATTCAAAAGATAAAGTAAAAGATTACTACAGATGATTTGTTTTTTCATAAAACCGACCGTGGTCATGTGTGACTTATCTGTACAACCTGTACAGTACACGGTATTTACTATTCATTTACGCCATTTCTTTGTTTCCTTTCTAATTTTATTATTTAAAGTTAGTTGGTGTTTTGTTTACAAAAAAAATAGAGGATTTACATTACAGATATACAGAGTAGTGTCTGTCATTCACAATAGCCGCCATTATTGTTCGCCACTCAACCCTCCCTTTCCTTCTTCTTTCCTCTTTCCCAATTCTCATTCTTACATTTTATTTTATTTTTAATTTTTCACTTCACACGGCCCCTCAGATCCGTCCTCGTTTTTCAGTTTCCAAGCCTCCTTCAACCCATTTTAATTCCCGATCTCTAATCAGGTAAACTTCCTTCTCTGCCTCCTCAATTTCTTATACTTCTTTGTATTACTTTAGAATCAAACTTATTGCTCCATTACCAAAGACTTTACGCTTTTTTTTTCATTGTCCGTGGGCAATAATTATAACCTCTATGAATTAGGGTTTCTACAATTTCGCTCACCTTTGAGTCACCAAGAAGAATAACTATCTCCTAGTCTATACACACCGACAGCACAGGTTTCCTTCTACAATCAATTATGTTTTTTTCTCTGTGCTTCTATCTATTCAATTTGAAAATAAAAACCACTGTTTTACTAATTTTTTGCCTTTTTTTTTTTTTTTTTTAAATTAAATTGTTACTTATGTTAAAAAAACCAACTTTTTCAGTTATTATTGAAGGAACTTTTGGTAGTGGAGAGAAGTTGTTGAGAATGGGGGAAGCAGTGCCAATCTATTTTAGCATTGTTGCTTTTATATGCACACTGGGAGCCATTGCTCTGGCTGTTATGCACATCTACAGACACCTTTTGAATTACACCGAACCTACTTATCAGCGCTTCATTGTCCGCATCATCTTCATGGTTCCGGTGAGTGCTGCTTTGACATTCACATGCTTTCGTAGTAGGCATTGTTATTATCGTAATGAATTTATATGTTGCTAGCCTAGGGGTTCATTATTTGCGTTGAAGTTGAAACCTTATGCCTTCATGATCAGAGTTTCCTAATTTGTGTACTTTAGCAGAGGTTTCTTGTCATTGTTGAATTTGGGGCGGTGTTTGTGCCTTTACCTTGTTTGGGTCATGTTGGGTTGGGTTATTTTCTTAATATATATATTTTATAATCAGTAAAAAAGATTTTCATTGAAAGAAAATGGGACGAGGCCCAAGTACACAGGGAGTTGAATGTGGGGTTGAAGCTTTATGTGTGAATATTAGCTCTCCCAGATAGCTTTTGCAGGTGCAAAACATTATAAATGGAAAGTTTGTAGGTAACATTATATAGAGCTTTTGAGTGGTGTCTTTTAACAACTGAAATGGGCAAAAACTTTATTTCTATTTGAAGGAATATAGTCAAATGTGGCCGTTCATATCTATGCTATGCAGCATGTGTACAAAAGCTGTTGGTTATGATTTGATGATTCCTTTATATCTTCTTCAATGGTGGTGCTTTCATTCCTTATTGTAATCTTGTCATGTGGCATGCCTGACTGTGTTAGACTGCATGCTTTCTGTTCAGATCTTTCAATAATTAACAGCCATTGGTCTTGACATATGCAAAAGACTACAGTTTTAAAATTCTAACTTGTGTTGCATTTTATATTCTTTGCAGTATTTCAATAATGTGTTGATTTTGTTTTTCTTGACAGGTTTATGCATTAATGTCTTTCTTGTCCCTGGTCTTACCCGATGGCTCAATCTATTTTAATTCCATTCGGGAAGTGTAAGTTTGTCTATATTTGTATGTAATGTTGATCTCTGCAATTTCACTGGGAAAATATGTTTTGTGGTTCACTTTGATTTATGTTTCATGATACTTTTATGCTTTGTTTACGTTTCATGATTCATTTATGTTTTTTTATCCGCCCTTGTTTAGTTTGACACTAGAAAGCAAGGATAGTGTATTACAAATGTCAATAGAATTTTGACTATAAAAAAATTTAAAAAAAAAAAAAAAATGTCAATAGAATTTCACCCAAATTAACTGATGTACATTAACTTATCAAAAAAACAAAAAAAAAACTGATGTACATTGGATTACTCTAGATAGCAAAGATTTGTGTGGCATAGTTCACCACAAATCTTCTATGAATTAATAGTGTTGGAATGTTGGAAGAGGTATTGGTGATGATAGGGATTGTGGTGATGGTGGCAGTGGTGTTATTAGTGGCAAAGGTGGCAGTTGTTATGCAAAAGCAGCAGTGCCACTGCCATTGATGGCAATCCATAGTTGAGTAAATAGCTAGTATGCTACAATTGTCCATCTGATCCTTCTGTAGCTTTTTTTTAAGATATTGGAAACAAAACAAAGGAATTCTCTCTATGAATTTTGAAATATGCTGTGAACCAAATGCTGCCACATTAGGATTTTGTAGATCCTTATCTTATTGAACCTAACATTAGAACTCTCAATTTATAAATTTTAAGTCCCTTCCCACCCACATAATTTCTTTTCCAATTCTTTTAAATGCACCTGCAAATAGCTCATATGAGGTTCATCATATTGTTATTTGGGGGGATCTAATATACTGTTATTTGTTTCATTTCTGCTTAGAAGTTTGTACTTTGTCTACTAATTTAACTAAAGCTTCAGCCAAAAAAAGTAGACCAGTGTTGCTTAGCAACAAGAGTCAAATCCAGGCTTCTGATTGTTTTCCTATGGCTATCTGTGTGTTAGAAGATTTTATCACTTTATGAATTTTCGAATGTAACATGATGCAAGTATGTGTAATAATCATCCATGGTATGTATTTCATATTTGAATGAAACCGTTTACTTATTAAAAAAATCTATGTCAGAAGGTTGTTATTTGATCATTTTTCTCTGTTTGTAGCAGTGATAAAAAACATGCTTTATTACAATAGAAAAAGGAACCTGTCTATCGCAGCCTGGTTTTCTATGAGCTGTTTTTTGGACAAAAATTTAAGGGATTATAAGAAGCTATGTATATTCACAAATATCATTATATGGTTAATTATTATAATAATCTTTATATTTATAAGTTTTTATTGTTTCAGTTATGAAGCATGGGTCATCTATAATTTCATGTCATTGTGCCTAGCATGGGTTGGTGGACCAGGAGCTGTTGTGATAAGTTTAAGTGGTCGGGTTCTGAAGCCATCATGCTGTCTGATGACATGTTGCCTTCCTCCCATACCTCTCGATGGGTGAGTTTCTAGAAACAAGACTCTATGATTTGACTCATACTTATGCGCGTGTCTGTGGAAGAAGAGTCTCTCTCTCTCTCTCTCTCTCTCTCTCTTCCTGGAAAAGCTCATAATTTGTATTACTTGGGGATGTTTTCAGTCCACTCTCTAAATCCTTGAAAGGATTTCTTTTTTTAAATTGTAGTAGCACTCTTGACATCGATGAATTAGTTGGATACTGATTTCCATGTATGAATTTAGCTTCTCTGCACCTAATGAAAAGCCCATCTATAACTCAACACTTGCTGGGAAATTACAAGCAATTATTTTACAGTCTTGCAATAACAATTATTTATCTGAAAACTGCATCCTTAGATTTGTTTGATTAGCTCTCATTTCTGAAATTGTTTATGCAGGCGTTTCATACGTAGGTGCAAGCAGGGGTGTCTGCAGTTTGTGATTTTGAAGCCTATTTTAGTTGCTGTTACACTCATACTTTATGCAAAAGGAAAATATGAAGATGGAAATTTTAGTCCAAAACAGTCATACCTGTATCTCACAATTATTTATACAATCTCGTATACAATGGCTCTTTATGCTTTGGCATTGTTTTATTTCGCATGCAAAGATCTGCTTCAGCCATTCAATCCTGTCCCAAAGTTCATTTTAATCAAATCCGTTGTTTTCCTGACTTATTGGCAGGTACAGCTTTGATATTTTAATTAAATTTTCTATGAGTTTAATTGTAGGCTCTTCCACCATCTTTCTGATTTTCTTGTTTGCATTTTAGGGTGTGTTGGTTTTCCTTGCTGCAAAGTCTGGATTCATTAAGGATGCAGAGGAAGCTGCTCAATTTCAAAATTTCATTATATGTGTTGAGATGCTTATTGCTGCTGTAGGCCATCTCTATGCCTTTCCATACAAAGAGTATGCAGGTGCAAATATTGGTGTCTCCCGTGGTCTGACAGGAAGCCTTGCACACGCCTTAAAGTTAAATGACTTCTACCATGACACAGTGCACCAGGTGAACTGTATAAACATTGCATTCCATCTGTCTCTCTCTCTCTCTCATGCTTTGAATGCCATTTGACATGCCTTCCTCTATGGTTTGCCTAAACACGTTCCTCAATAACGATTATGAAGTCTATGCTGCTCATGGGATCTTTTGGACAAGTTTTTTTCTTTTTCTTTTTTGAGGGGGGGAGAGGTGGTGGGGTTGCACTTTGCTGTACCCATGCTAATGACATTACCTTTTTGCAGTTTGCACCAACTTACCATGATTATGTTCTCTACAACCACAATGAGGGTGATGAGGGAACAAGGAAGTATCGGTCGCGCACCTTTGTGCCAACTGGTCCTGAGATGGAGTCTGTAAGAAAAAACAAACATATGTTTGGAAACAAGTTGGATGACATACAGCTCTCCAGTCTCTCATCTTCTAGTACCAGTACTCCCAAAAATCCCGACTCTGTAACTGATTCTTTACAATCTGATGTGATGAAATCCTCCCTGCTTCTGGATACCTCAAATTCTTTGTCTGTGCCGTATGATATGTCACTTATTGAGTTGGATATGTCCACTTACCCTTCCAAAGTTCCTGCAGCAAATGAAACTGTAACTAGGTGACACAGCATGAAGAAACTATGAGATACAGTTAAGAAGACCATCCATTTAAAGGAAAGAAGGGGTTATGAAGAATTGCAAATGTTGTTTCTGAATTGGGAAAGCCTGATTGGCCTAATTGTGTGCTGATATTGGTGTCAAAGTACTTCTAGAGTTTTGAAGCTTGCAGTTCTCCCTCTCTGGTTGGAGGCACTATACTCACCCACTTAAATGGCATATGGCCTGTTTGTCCAGTGTGTAGAATGTAGATACAAAATTTGCAAGATTACACTGTTAACATGAAATTAAACATTCAAAGTTATTTCCCATCGGATGTCATACACTTGGCTCTGTCATTCTGAGTTGAGATGCATTCTTTCTTTCTTTTTTAAAGGGGTTTTGGCTATGGGCTTACAACAGATTGTATTGTCAATTACATTTTGCCTTCTTGTAGTGTGCATAGATTGTGCCTCTCTCTCTCTCTCTCTCTCTCTCTCTCTCTCTCTCTTACCTTGGAAAAGAGTAGCTGTTAAATAACTACCACGTGTATATGTCCCAATTCAATGAATTGTTTTAGCGTTCAATGATGTTCAAAACGTAAATTTCTAGTACTTGCATGGTGTTGGAAGTGATCACCTTCTGTTTTCCATATTTGTTGAGTCGATTATCTTATATTCTTGCTCTAGAATTTTGTTGAAATGAGGGTGTCAAGAAGAGAATTCTCAAAAGGCCTGCACCAATAGTACCTACCAACAACTTTTGAGAATACTAGCCACGTAGCGCGTGTTCAAAGGCTTTTCCTATTTATCACTTTTAATTTTTAATTTTTTTATTCAATTTTTATCTGGAGAATATAATGAGTATATGTTTTTCTTCATGTAACTTTTAAACTTCTCAATTTACTTTTATGTATTTAGTTGTTCAAATATGATTGCGTTATGTGTGTTCATTCAATCAAAATTAAAAACACATTTTCTTTAAAAATATATATATATATAACGATGATCTCTTCATTGTTGTTACGTTTCAACATTAGTTGGTCATATTCTTATTGGTCATAATCTATTTCTTTTTATTATTCAATGAAAAAGTTTAAAAGTCTCATACCATATTTCTTGATAAAGAACAAAAAAAATAGCACCGAGTATGAAAGGAAATAGTGAATAACAAACTCTAAAGCCAAAATAAGATCATTTATACATTTTTTTTTTTTTGCTAAATAGATCGTTTTTTTAGTTGATTAAATAATAAGAAATAAAGCTTATTTGAGTGGTGTGGTGATAAAAAATAAATAAATCTTATCTAAATCCACAAAAATTCTAAGTTTCTCACACTCACTATATGAGTATCTGTCAATACGTGTCAAATCATATTTTCTTACATTTGCTGGGGGTAATAAAAATTGACCAATTTTGGTGGTAGACTACAGGGAGAAACTTCCAAATAATGATAGTCAATATTTTTTTAAATGTTAATAACATGATAAAATCCAATATACTCATTTTTTTAAGTCTAATCATATAGCTACATAAGCATCAGCATTTTCACATCACTAATAGCTATATGATTCTTAATATGAGTAAATCTAAGAGAGTTTAAACGGTATATATAATAGCATTTAAAATTTAAAACATGATACTAATTTTTTAATTTGAATATATATTTTTAGATTCTTAATTGGAATAGAATTCTTTAAAAGAAAAAAGAAACCTTATGTAGGTATGTGTTTGTTTTCTCCATGAGAATCTATGTATAGTCCTAATTGGAATAAAGTTCTTTCATCTATAATTAGTTAGAGGTGATGAAAATTTAAATTCAAATAATGAGATTACGCAAAAGAAAAAGTAACCTTGCATGTTTTTATGTGTTAATGGAAGTTTAAAAAATTTCAAAAGCCTTTTTTGAGGTAATTTTTAAATCATCATCTTTTGGGTTAATGTATGTGTACAATAATATTTAGATAATCACACTTATTTATTTCTTATCCAAAAAGATAAAATTTCTATTTATTTTATTTTTTTTAGGCCAAGAAATTGTCTATTTAATAACCACACCACACTCATAATGAATTACTTATTCACATAGATGATCACACACTTGAACCTTTCAGGGTGAGGAGGAAAAACTTTTTGTTGCTCTCTATTGTTACCAAAGTTTTAAAGTAGTTCATTTCCAAAACTTTCACATGAATCAAATAGTCTTATTTTTCAGGTGGTTGAGGATCAGAAATAGTAAACAAATTACGGAATTTGAACATCATTTATAATTGTCTTATGAGGTCTAACTTTTTTGGAAATTATTTATTTAGAGAATATATATTTTTTTCAATATTATGTATTGCTCAATGCATGTATGTAGGTAATTATATCCAACCAAATTGCATTTGCACTAAACACATCAAGTGGAGAAAATACGCACCATATTATCTAATATTTCTTCCCTCTATAACTTAAATCTTGACCATCCATCCTACTCCACCAATATACAAAACAATTAATTTTCACAACCTTTATACAATAGACGGCTTTTTCTCAACCAAAAAATAAATAAATTAATTAATTAAATTAAATTAAATATTCCACAAATCTATTGGTTCCCAACTCCATCCTCCAAGAATTGTTCATACACCTGTAAAGTTCGAGTAAAATAAAGGTTGGACATGTAGATCATAGGTCAATTTCAAATTCATATTTTATTTATAATTGGAAATTTATAATTCTAAAATTTTGGTAGTTACAGTTTATAGAGAATGTGGAATCCAACTTTTAGAAACTGACTGATTGTGGGACTCGAATTTATAGGATATTTTTTAAATTAAAATTTTGAAATGACCTAAAATTTAGGATTTTAAAAACTGATTATTACTTCAATATATATGTAATCAAAATATATAAACCTAAACTTGACTTATACGTAAACTAAAAAAAATTGTAAAAAAATGAGATGTAAGACTAAAAATTAGAAGAAGTTGAGTTAAAATGGCTTTTACATAAGCTTATTAGTATTTAAAAAAAAAAAAAATCTCAATTTTAGAAAAATGAGAAGTTAGGCTAAAAATTAAAAGAAGTTGTGGATAAGAAGGAAGTTTGGATAATATTGTAACTGCCAAGTGATAATGGCTAAATTGGAGAAGTTTGAAAATGGATACTAAAATGAACGTGTGCTTTTGGGAGGTTTTATTTTTTATTTTTTTTATTTTTTATCATTAATATTTTTTTTAAAGAGAAAATGGGCTCCTACGTGGAGTGCTCAAAAAAAGGTGGGGGAGTGTTTTAAGGGAATTGATGCTTTCTTAAATTACATATATAACCTTTGTGTGTTATTTGTTAATGAAAATATTGGAAAAAACTTTTAAAGATATTTTAGACCATTCGAAAAAGTGAAAATCAAAATGTTTTATACAAATGACATGGTGAATTACTTTTTAACCCTCATTCATTTATTTTTAATATTAATATCGTTCACCTAATATTATGGGTATTTTTGACAATAGATTAAAGTGGACATGGTGAATCCTCTTAATAGTAATAGAAATAGATAAAAATGAAAAAAAAAAAATAAGGATAAGGGAGATGCCAGAGAAAAAAAAAAAATAGAGATGTGAGAGAAAATTGATAGTTATAAAGATAAGGGAAATTGTGAGAGAAAATAAAGGGAGAGACAAATTTGAACGTGGGTTAGTAGGAAGGTTTTTTTTTTTTTAAATTAATTTATTTATTTTGAGGGAATGAGAGATGAGATAGGATTATTTTGGATAATGATAAAAGTTGAGTAAATGAGGAGTTGTGAAGTTAGTGGGAAGTTGGAAATTAGAAAGTGGAGTAGATAAGGGAGATGTAAGAGAGAAAAAAAAAGGGAGACTTAAAAAACAAAGAAAAAAAAAAACAATTGTAAAACATGAACGTGGAATTGTGATCATTTTAACTTTTGAATTTGAGCATATCAGTAGATTACTCTTTTCACCTTTATTTTTTATTTTAAAAGCAAATAAATTGATTTTAAGTATGAGGTATTTTAGTCTGTGCACTAAAGTGGACATTTTTTTATATTTGGATGCGATTATTATACCCTTTTTGTTAACACCCATTATTATTTGAAGTTAGTGATTAAATTAGAAATATAAGAAGATGTGAAGGATATTTTTGACAGTATATTAAAATAGATACGAGAGCATGAATCTTCTTAATAATATTAGATGAATTTGTGCCTTGCAAGACAAAATGGACGAGGAAATGCTTCCGTTTTTCAAATGAGGGTTAAGAGTCTATTTGATCATATTTTCTAAGACTACCAAACATTGGGAAATCAAATAAAAAAAGTCAAGACGTTTTCAATTCAGAAGAAAGAAGGGGATGAAGCACGTAGAAATGGTTAAACCTGCAAGGTTGAACATGCACAATGGAGTAGGTGGTTACACCTGCACATAATCCTCTCTTATTGGTATATCCGACTCTTTGAACGAAGTTTTCCCACCTTATTACCCCAGTTGCTTATCATGCATGCATTCTTCTTGCACCAAAAGGTGGCCCTATATACCTACTCACTCTTGTTTTTTTCCTTTTTTTGGCTAACTCACATTGAACTCTGTTGCTACAATAATAATTACGTAATCGATCATTCTCAAGTATCGTGTAAGAGTGAACCTAGAATTCTATGAAACAAGGTTGGTGGGTTCACCCATCTTGTGGACCTAAACCCACTTAGATGACGCCATATTTCGAACCTAACCATGAGTCATGTCCTAACCGAAATTATTTGTGCATTTCCGTAATGCACCCACAATGTATACTTACCCAGATTTTTTATGAGGACTTGTCCAAATTTTGTGAAAATGCATATTAAGTATGTATTATGTATATGCACAAATCATGACCCTTATCCTAAATAATAAAACTTAACTACCCATGTGTTAAAACTTAAAAGTAAAATCGAGTTAAGCTCTTCCTCATAGGTAGGGGGTGTACAATGGAACAACATCACCAATCAGAATAGATGTTGTTTAGCAATACCAACCGTATCTAACGACTGTCGATGTATTCATTGATGGTGGTTAATGATATTTTTTCCAAAACCGATGAGATCAACTCGATCGCCAATAGGTCTCAAGATGAAAAATCATATAAGGAGGTCTCTTGGTAGGATATGTGGTCATCCCTTTCTTGATGACTTCACATCTTACCATCATAGGATATTCCCCAAACAGAGGGAAACATTATAGTTCAAATTTGGAATCGAAGCTACAATGATGAGATTCTGTCATCTCGTATTTAGTCTAGATCTTATCAACGGTTAAATAAGACTCAAAGAAAACTCTAGAAGAGTGATGTGGGTGGATAAAATATGGATTTTTAGAAAGCTATACGGAAACATTAAAAAAAGTTAATAAAAACTTAAAATATTTTATTTTATCTTATTATATTGACATTGATATAGATATGATACTTGTGTTAAGATTTGTTAACAAGTAGTTAATACCCAATCAATATCAGTTTTTGTTAAAAAATGAAAAAAGAAAAGAAAAAAACAAGGAAAAATTGACGCGGAGTGACTTTTAAGATATAAATTTGGACATAAACCCAAAAAATTAGAGAGATGAAAAGTATTATAGTAAAAAAGAATTGAGGAAAAAAGAAAGATGCTGACTTTGGGTTCGCTTCTGCGGCGGCGCTGTGATCGCTTGTTATAGAAAGCAAAGTAATAGAAATAGAAAAATAGTAAGTATACAAAGCAAAGGAAAAGACAGGTACGAAGAATTTGTAGAGTTGAGAGTTGAGAGTTGAGAGTCCATTAACTTCATATTAATAGTAATACAGCCCCCTGCCGGCTGCTTGATTGCTTATATTTCTTTTCTACGAAACCGTTGTTGTTTGTTTTTGTATTTATTACTGTTGTTGGTTTACACTTAACTTACAGGCAGGACAGACAGACAGACAGAGGCCAGAGCAAAAACAAACACACAAATTAATTTGTCTCTTTCTCTCTCTCTGTGCCTCCATCTCTTGGCCAATTTCTTCAAGTAAGGGCATCATGAATCAGAATCATGTTTTGGGTCTAAACCCAATACTGAGGAGCGAGTCATTTGGTTATTACTCAGGAGATCAGCAGAACTACACAAACACAATGATGGAAAAGAGGCAACTGTTCCTTAGAAGCTATCAGTTCTCCAGAAAAAGGAATTTTTCTGAGAGAATCAAGAGCTCCTTCATCCGTGTCAAGAGGGTCATCTGTCTTAGGCTTCGATCTGCTCGTAGAATCAGGAAGTTGGTCTGTTCTAGGCTGAGATACGGTTTCTATTACCGCAGAAGAAGATTCTTACGACTCCTCAACAATCACAACCACAACTACAACAAAAATAACTCCTCCAACTGCTTCTGGTAGTTTTTTTTTTTTTTTTTTTTTTTTTTTTTGCTTTTTTTTGTTGGGGTTCCCCTTCACCTTCTGTGTCTCAATCTTCTTCACTATATATGTACATATATGGTGATGATTTGAGGTTAATATTACTGCTTTACATGTTAGAAGAATGTCTTATCGGATCACCCTTCAGAATTTTATGGTATTAACGAATTGTTCTGCATCTATTTGATGATTCAGTTTTAATTAGTCACAAAGTCACAAACTTTAGTTTGTGTTTCTGGAAAAGGGTTCCTCCTCTAAATGGGTTGGAATTAATTGTTTCTTTATTTTCCATTTTTGGTATATTTTTAGTCACAGTTTTTACATGTATAATTGACCTACATACAAGTATGAAGTATGCAATTCCAGTCGGAATCCCAAGATATAACTAAATGGTTCCCACAACTTTCGGTTTAGGTTTCACCGTTTTAGTTTAATGGTTTACAACTTACAAGACCTGCACTTTGCACAGAGTGCGAGGTTTTTATCTCTGGAAAGCAGTTGTGGGCCTGTGGCTAAGGCCTTGTGGGGACTTCTACTGTGAAGAGGAAAATGGGAATGGAAATTCATGCAATTCTTGGTTCAAAGTTTGAACTCTCAACGGAGGGGGAGGCCCCAAAAAGTCAAGCATTTCAAAGATCCAAGTTTGAATGGAAGGCAAATTACTGAATTAGAAAGTCATTGGGGAATCGTGAATTTTTTTTCTTTCTTTTAAACTTATGCACTTACACATGTATGTGCTGCTGGATTTGGATACACACTTGATTTTTTTGACCATGCCACCTATTTCTTTTTAGATTTGGGGTCTAGTAGCCCCTTGCTCTTTTGTACCTTTGTCAATGCCGTCTCAGCCACACTTTTGGTTCCATGCACTTGTTTATTCACGGGCATTCTCGGTTTGGTAGTTGCTGTTGCTAGCCGTCTACCTCTTACTTTTATTACATATGATGATTAAATAAATACAACAACTTATAATACATGAGACCCTCTTTAGACCTTATCCAATCAATCCTCCCCCTTCTTTCATATTTTCAAGCGGACTGCGTGACTCTAGTGTACAAGTGCCACATATACTCACAAATTTTGCCCAAGTTTGTTGGGGCCTCTTAATGATAGCTTTTATGTTCTCCGGATCATGTGTAAAGTTTTTTTATTGGATTTATTTTAATTTTTAAGTGATGAGGAAGGATTATATTCAATCTCTAGAGTCTTAGACGCTTCAGTTGAAAATATTAAAAATGCTAATAAATACCATTTGTGTAAAGTTACAATAATGATAAAGGTCTCTGAGGTTCTCATAACGCATAAAGACGAGAAATAAATGATACCAAAATCCATTATTTGGGGCTTCTATAATTATTAGTTAAAACCATTTTTCAATGCCCTATAATTAATTTATGGATTATACTACAAGTCTACAACCATCCAAAGAAGTTTTGTTTGTGCTTTTTTTCTCCTTGTCTCAATTGATTTACCTTTGAATCATTTCATTCATGTAAACACGGCATGAGCTCAGTGGAAATCTAACGTCAGGTACAGGTTGTATTGAGTGTAGCTGAGTCAGCTTGATTAGTAAGTTCTTTGATTACATTCAGTACCGGTTTGAAATTTTGAATGAACTAAGGGAGCATCTCCATATATCAGATGCTGACATATCCTTTGGATATAAAACTTCAAATGCAAATGAATAATAGCTCTAAAACTCATCAACAGGGCACTTAGTTGACCTTCATTACGTGATATGTAAGTTAAGACATGCGCAAGAAAAGGAAGTTGCTACATGTAAGCAACAGGCATGCTTATAATGTAATATAAATTGTAGCAGTCAATTTATACGACCATAAAGTTACTGGAGGAGATCTTGAAAAATCCTGGTGGTAACAAATTTTGAGAGAGATGTAATAATTTAGAGTTATGCTATGTGACAACTTTTAAATGCTGAACTAAAAAAAAATTTAATAAATTTATTTATTATGTTGTTGATGTGTCATCGATAATATTTATTGCCATATTACTTTGTAAGTTTTATATAGTAAAATGGATAATGGTTTCAACTAGCAGAGAGGGAAAAAGAAGGAAAAAACAAAGTGCTTCCTTTATACTCAAGGAGGAGAAGAAAAGGAAGTGGCCATGAACTCTTCAAGGAAGTATATTAACAGGAGCATTAATGATTTCCTAGATATTAAAAGTCAACCACATTTAAGCAGTGACCTGTAATGTAACGGTGCCATACTTGCTAAGCAAATTGGAACGTGGGGGATATTATTTGTTTAAGTAGATCCAGATGGCCATGCAATAGGAAAACTTTAGGATGGATATTAACACAAAAACAATCGTTAACTTAACTTGTTTAAATATTGGGACGGCATGCGATTGTTGACCTCAAGAGTTCATATCAGTTTTAGGGTCAAATTCATGGACTGATAGCGCATTAAGCACACTGCATTGCACACATGGACTAAGTAGCAGACAGACAAAAAATTAATTAAAAGGTATTATAGTAGACCTGAAATCATGTTATCTTTTTTTATTCATTATTTGAATTTATACAATTACATCATTATTGGCTTTTAGCAATATTCATTTCTTAATCCTAGATACATTTCGATATTTAGGCTGCATCAAACGATTCCAAAAACCTTAAATAGTTAAATCCAAGATGAATTACCAATATTTCAGTTTGGACAAAGAATAAATTTACCTTAACAATATGGATATTCCTCTGATCAATGATATCAATGGGAGAATTGTAAGTGAAGCCGTCAAATCTTGAGATTAGCAAGAGCTTCTTGGAATTGTTTTCTGGAATATATGTTTGGTCTAAACAAGTACTGTAGGGGGGATTTTCTCCATTAGTTTAGAAGAGCTGCCTAAGTAAAAGCTGAAGACAAGTCTTGATGACCGAGCAGGAAGATTGGCTCCAAAACCTGCAATTAATGGGACAATAACTTCTCAAAAAAAGCTTGGTCAATCCAGTGGGGGTTGGCCTTTAATTCTCCGATGCTTTAGTCCAGTTAAATGCTCAAGTACAAAGCTTATCAAAAACTCAAGAGAAAAATAAAAACTGGAGATGTAATTGATTGCTTACCTTCTGCCTAACTCTTCCTTTCCTATTTATATTCCCCTGAGTCATACTGTAAATGTTATTTACCTTTCTCATGCTGTCAGTCATTAATGCTTCCCTTATTACAGTCCACTCTCCCTTGCTTAAACTTTACGTTAGCATTTATGGCTCTGGCAACGCCAGATATTTTCATAGCATTAAATGTGGCATTCCGGACTAATCCTTAGCCAAATCTCAAACTCTCGATTAGGCCGAATAGAAACTCGATTGAGGCCGACCCAACCAAAACATAATACCTGTTTGGTCTAGCTTGAACACGTGTCCTCAAAAAAATGTATTTATATTCTTTATTATTTTTCTCCCCTCCAAGTACTATTTTTGGGAGTTCTTTAAAAACTCATTTCATTCCATTCTATTTCCTCATATTTCCTCTCAAACAAATTGTAGACAGAAGAACAAAACAATAAAAAATAAAAAATAAAAAACGTAATGATCATAAACAAGTCCTTTCTTGAGCCGAACCTGAATTTTTTTTTTATAAATGACTTGGTTTATTTACAACTCTATACATCTTTGCTTAGGTTTTTCCATTTTGATAGAACCAATAATATAGAATGGTGGGAGTACTTGTTTTTTTGGGGGGACGGACTTTCTCCCCATATTTGGAAGACATCTCTGTGGGAAATTTTAGATCCTGACTTAATATATTTTAACTCAAATTGGCCAAGTATAATTATTGCATCAATTATGTAGTTTAGATTTAGAGTTAATCAACAAATACAAATCACATAAAGGTGCGGAAAATAAAGGACACATTATTTGGTTACGAAGAGAAACCCAATAAGAAAAAACTCTCTAGGGATTTGACGCACTTACCCTTAATGGAACAAATCCACTATAAATAAAAGTTTTACAAATAGATTACATCTTAATCTATATGCTACCTTGTAAAGACTTACTTGATTAAACTTTCAAGTGCAATTTCTATCCAAAAGTGCCCCTTGATTAATTGTGAGGCTCGATCGATCGCGTGTTGTCATGACTACTATCGCGTTTAAGCGAGTTGCGATCTGTTGTCTGTAGTCGTGCTGAGCTTCACTTGAGAATCTGCTTTAGTCTCCAATTACATGAATTTAAGACTTACATGACTCAACTATGGTTACAATTTTGACATAGATTGACAATTAAAAAATGGACCTGACAATCTCTTTTAGTGCTTATTACATTTTTAAGCTTAATTTACCTGTGAAAAAACCCAACTTTCTGCTGCATCGTTTGTCCTCATGAAAACCCAACTAACATTGTTCTTGGACTTCTTTACAAATGACATTGTTCTTGGACTCCTTTGCAACAGACAGCGCCAGTTAATGGTGGGCTTTTAAAGTTAAACCATGGACATAGAAAAAGAGCAGTGCCCATTCAATGGTGGGACCTGAAGCATGCACCATGAACATGAGCAAACTGTTCAACCAGTCAAGGCACAAAGATACAAAGATAGCACCTAAAGTAAAGAAATATAAGCCTCTCTATGAGACAAATTAGACCAACAGTTCATTCGCTTGACTTGACTGCTGACTAATCTCTGTCATTTAAAATAAACAAACAAGTAGATCTGCTTTTGTATAAAGATCACAACCACATACATTCCTTTCTTTACCAAATGATTGGCCTTGATTTGTATTCTAATATGGACTTCAATCATTGCACATGCCTCCTATATTCCTTTTAATGATTTACTAACTACACTCTTGCATTTAAGGAAATGAGAGGGGAGCTTGCAATCAGCCAACCACCGAGCTGGTTATGTTAAGTGATGTTAGCCATGTGTTAAAAGTAGAAATTAAGAGCATCTCCATCTCTCTCACTCTCAGCAGAGTATATTGTGTTAAAATATAATGGCAGCCATGTGTTATAAGGAATCCAAATGTTTGTGATCTCCATCTCTTCCTATTACTAGTTTGTGTTTGAAGGTTCATTAGAACCAGATTCCCCATAAGTATAATGCACATTCATTGCTTCCTGTTCTCAACTTACTCTTCCTCTATATATACACAGATTTTCATATGACATGCATTGATGCATAGCCAAACAGAAAGTCCATTGAATTAACTCATTTTTCATCTCTTGCCTCCCATTAGTCCTCATTTCCACAGATGGGTTTCCAAGACTTAGTTGGTGGACATTTGAGACGTCGGTACAAGAAGCTAACCAATGCTGATGAAAAGGTGGCAAGGCCTAGAAGGCATTGGGTGAAGAAAATGAATGGACGGCTAAAGGGTCTTCGCTTATCCCGGTCTAGGAAGCTTACTCTGAAGGCGTTTTCTATGATGGTATTTCCAGCCAGGATTGCAAGGATGTATGCTGATATTGCAAATCGAATTAACATTGAGGGTGTATGCCCAGCATTCATCTATCCCACACAGTGGGGGCTTCCAGTTCTATCTCATCCCTCTGTATGTAGAAAGAGTGTCATTTCTCTTAATAGAGATTTGACCTACATTCAGTAACAATCTTCTGTTATAACAGAAACTAATAATTTTGGTGTCTATTCAGTATTCACTAACTGTTCCAGCTCTCCTCACTGCACTCCTTTTTTCTTTTTCTGTTTTTGCAAAAATAATCTAAACACTACTTATTCTTTACTACACCAGGCTTAGTTTCACATTATGGCTACATAGACTAAGTTGAAACTTTGAACATGTTTGGGGATCTTCAGGACCAAATAGGTTTTCATTTACAGAAAAGAGAGTGTATTCAATATCATGATGGCCGGTTTGCTATATCATATTTCTCCCTTTAATAGAAACATGTAATTACTTGTCTATTTTTCCCCACAATTAACTTTTGCAACCCAAATAAGTAAACATACTTAATAGTTTACCAATCCTCCAACAGGTTTCTTCAATTATTCTCTCAAGTTTTCAACTTGGGTGGCCTGTTATCCATCTATGAACACAATTTAAAGTTCACCATGCCTCACTACTTCCCCAAGTTTCAGTAAGCAAGTGTAAGTAGGACTTCCAAATTGTGCAGTCAGTGCACCACATTTAAGAAATTGCTGGTTATTCTAGCTAGGATCTTGGGGTCTATTTTGTAGCTGATAATTACTGTTCACTGTAGCCTCTACCCTGGGATAAAAAAAGACAAAGGCCCCCAGAGAAGGTCACCATTCTGCAAAAAGAGCAATACTCTCTATAAATAACAAGCAAAACAAAATTTATTTTTATGGAGAAATACTCTTTGTAAATAGCAAGCAAAACGAAATTTACTTTCATGGATGGCACAGTTTACCTTAGTTATTACCCTTTTTTAGCCATTCAGTATTTAGATTCATGTTCTGAGTGAAACGTTCAGAAAAACATCTTACAGAATACATCATCTTTTCATTCCATAACCAACTTCGAAAAGGTGATTTACGAAAGTGCAAATTTCCTTTTTTTTTTGGGATGAATTAAACTGTCAATTTATTTATTTATTTTGAAATGAATGTGTACCCTTGTGCGAATGTAATCCCATGCAATATGGTTCCTGTAATCACTATCTTACATGTCCTTAGGTTAATCATTTTGAAAAAGTATAAAAATATTCCTATTTGTCTAGTTGCTTAGAAGGCATAATTTTCTTTTTGGTAGGTATATTTATTTGAATTAAACGATTAGTAACAAGTACAACCACCAAATCAGAACTCTAGCAAACATCATAGCTTGAAGTAGAAGGATAATAGTAAAAACCAAACCATGAACTGTATCTAGCTATAAAACTAGTACAATCGGTCAATCACCATCTAATATACAAGTAAACTCCTCCCTTAACAATAATACAATATGTAGCTACATAAATATGTAACATGTCAAAAGCATATATTGAATAAAACAGTATTTTAAAACCAATATCTAGCCAATAACCACCTTCCCCCCACCCCTGCTACCTGCAACATAAAAGCCATAGTCATGCCTTTTACTGTTTTCTACCTGCCTCCTGTCTAGGTCTTGATCTGCTTTGCAATGTCAGGTAAAATCATCTGCTCTAAATTTGCCTCATCTTCCTCAGATCTTATCAATAGGGTCTTCTAATACCAACTTCTATCACTCATTCTCCTCCATTCTACTCACCTCTCCCAGAGCATTACTTCTATCATTTTCAACACAAATTAACCTATGGTTCCATCAGAAGGCATAATTTAACACATGAAAACTGAGAGAACATAATTCAATTGAGTCAATCACATATCAATACATAATTTCATAGGTAGATATCTAGTTTTCACTCTATATTTACCAGCAGTCATTGGGGAAAATGAAATCAGGAGCCAATATAACAATTACACATCAAAGGCCCAGTGGACTATGATCTTGCAGGAATAGACTATACAATATGCTTAACAGATTAAACATGTTAAATTACAAGTACCCAATTGGACCCTCATGCATTCTCTTTATTGTAGTCCTAACAAACACATATCTAGGTGAATGCATACTAAACAGGCTTACACATAAGCTTAAGAAGGTCAGTATTGAAGAAGCCCACCAAAGCTACCTTTAGATGCAAAGCCAGTCATGAATAAGGCATAGGAATCTTTGAGGCTGAACTGGGGCATGAAAGAGGCTCCCACCTTATCCTTGAACCGAATCTTCGTTCCCATCTTAGCCATGCGACGATGTCTTGGTGGTGTTAGGTTCTGCTCATTCTCTGGCTCTTCCTTGATTGTTGCAAGCTTGGATTTGAGTATTTCCTCTATGTCCTTCCGGGAGTCAGTTCGCAAACTTTTCCCGCTTGCACAAGGCACAACCCGCCACATTTTGCGATATACTCTCCTCATCTTTGCTGAGAAAACTCTAAGCTTATGTCCCTATAATGAACCTGACCTAATTCAACTCAAGTACACATTGGCACAACTATATCTTAGCATAATACAACTTACTAATTGGCAATGATGGAGTCTAGTGTAAGTGGGTAGGACTATTCCAAACGTTCTTCTCCTTATATATTTATAGAGGGAAGAGGGAGGATTCATGAAAATGGATGTAACTTTGTAGTAGTTGGAAAAGTGGTAGCTGGAGCAGGGGGCCATAGAGGGTAATGCCTTCCCTACTTTACAGCGATGGTTCATTCATACTTGAGCTTGTTGGATGACCTTTATATCCACCAATCAAACCTATATTCATTAGAAGACATCATGAGTAAGGTCTACAGGAATCTTTTTTTTCCTATTTGGAAGTACAAGAACCTATATCTGATTCCCTTCCCTACCACAATTTTATTTTTATTTTTTGTTTTACAAAGCATTTAAGAAATGTCTGCTACAAATTTCATGGTTTCCACCATCACCATGTTATATGAAAGTATGATATATGATAATGATTCAAAAAGAAATACTCAGACAATGTAAAGTTGCTTAGCCAAAAAAAAAAAAAAAAGTGAAGGAAGAATGAAAATATGTAGCTTTATGGAAAGTAGTAATACTAATCATGGAGACTTGAGGTAAGGCATACCAACAAGTAAGTTAGAAAATTGAAATCAGGCGCGGTCTTGATGCTTATACTTGATGAAGTTTTAAGATATAGTTGGTTTGAACTTTGAAGCAGGGCTAATACCGGGTTTGGAGAGAAACTTGGCACAAAAGGTCTAAGCTGCCAACTATGGATTGAGACTTGAGAGCTGCACAACTGCCACAAGTTCTGAGAGTTTTGGTAGTCAACTTTGCACCCAGTTTGTGTTAGACCATCACCAATCTTCGAGCCTATAAATTGGTTTGCAGATTGCAAGGCTCACCATTCTTACAAGATAGTAGCTTTTTCACCAAGCTACTGCAGATTTTCTGGATTTCCTCTCGATTCTCATGCTTCATTTACTAGTAGCCAATTCTAAGTTTATGGTCATCATCACAAATGACAATTCCACCAGCATTACTAAAAAAAGAAAGAAACAAAGGATTCTTTTGGTATGCTTAATAAACACAACCATCTTTCATCAAATTAGAGATCGTTATGCTTTTATTTTATTTTTCTTTTTTTCTATCTATAATCTATTCTATGAAAGGATAGTAGAGGGAAGTTTTGGTTTATTATCTCTCAGTCACTCTTAATAGTTAATAGCATCCCAAAATCTTCAAATGGTGTAGCAAAAAGTAGTCTTATGATTCTTCAAAACGAGAGAGAGAAAAAGGGGTGTGGCTACTTACCACATGGTCCCAACCCAAAGTAGCATTTCCCCAACGCCACCTAATAGCACATGATGTCTTTACAAAAATGTCTCAGATTGATAGCAACCTTTGGTCAGCCCATTAGTCCTAGTGGTGCAACCCCTCCACAAAAGTACCACTCCTAGATATAGATTCGATTCTTGAGATCCTAATATACTCTCAATGTGTTTTTAAAATAGAATTTCTACTTTAATTAAAAAATAAATATAAAAAATAGCATCCCTTGGTCCCGCTAAAAGTACCTAATAAGGTTGCATACTAAACACAAAATGATTACCTGGTCAAATACTAACACTAACACGTATACTACCTGCCTGCCATCTTACCCATTAGATATCAACCACGTAACCCTTACTTGTATGATTGATTAAATTCAAATTAAAATAATGTAATAAACATTTATATAATTTGAAGAAGAAAAAAAAAAAAAACTAATTAGCGTTACAGTTACTACTTACTACTGCGTGAGCATGATTTCCCCCCGATTCCTGTGGCGAAGAAATCGATTTGAAACTGTTCCTCAAAGAAACTTCAAATTCAAATCCAAGGTTTAATCTTTTCAACTGGGTTGTCTCCTATTTCTTCTCTAATCCCATCTTCCTTGATCAAATTATACTAATTTCTATATTACTATCATAGTATCCTGTGTCTGTGTCTCTGTCTGTGTGGTCCTTTTCTTGGAGTTTTGCTGTATATTTGGACAAATAAGAGTTGATGTCTGTGTCTGATAAGGAGATCTCCAATGTTGGTGGCAGTGGTGATGACGATGATCATAACAATAGTAGTGCTGGTGGTGGGCTCCACATCAACACCAAAGATGTTGTTGATGATGATAATGGAAAAAAGCAAAGAGGGTCTGGATATGGATTTGGTAGTGGGTGTACAAGGAGTTTCACAAAGGCAAAGCAGGTGGTCCTACATCCATTCACAAAATTTAAGAGACAACTTCTCAGAAGAAAGAATAAAAGGGCTTCTTCTTCTGCTGATACTAATTCCAGGATTTCAGGTAAGAGGTTTTGTTGTGTTAATGGTGGTAAAGGTTGTTACTTTTGTTTCAAGCAACCTCAGACTTTTGAATCAAATTCTGGGTCTCGTACAACCGACCCAAATGACCCAAATTTCACCTATGATATGCTGAAAGTTTTCATAGAGAATAATGATTTCTATTCCAAAGAATGCAATCCCCACTTAGATTTTGATCTCTCTTCACATGGTAAGGAGTGAAGGACTCTTGTGTGTAATTGATTCCTCTATTATTGGTATGTTACTGTTGTATGGTGGTGATTGCTGAGAATATTATCAATAGCTTTGAAGAGGTTACAGAACATACGGATTAAGGACAAGGATGGCTGGGTTATTGTGCAATTCTAGGTATTTTCATATGAAATTATCAATAGCCTATGGAATACTTAGGGGCACTTTCTGATGGTCTTTGTGAGAATGAGGAAGTATGTCCTAGATGTTTCAGTCATTTCCATGTTAGCTTCCAAGAGTATACAACTATTACCTGATAATTCATTTTGCACAAATTGTGGAGAACCGGGATTGAATCCATCCAGTTGTTATTTTGGTTTGGAAATTTGGATGCAACTT
>OU015761.1:3981119-3999820 GCA_907173295.1 Fagus sylvatica
TTTTTAAGTTCCATTGTGTGTTGGTTATTTGCTAATTTCTCCAATATCACAATCTTTACAACTAATGTAGATCCCCATGAATTGTTCTATTTGGTAATATTTTGATAATGTGTTGTGAATTTTCTTTTCAACAAAATCTAGGCAAAGTGGTAAGCAGGAATGCGTTGTCATGGTATGTCTAGAAGTAGTTGTAATCTTCTGTGTGATCCATTATACGATTTCATTGGAAACATCTCAATGAGAGGTATTCATGCTGCCATTTTAGGGTTCTGATAAGTTACGGGTGGTCTTTTCTTCTATCTTACATAAACAAATTAAAGAAAAACCGTTGATGTCAAGATTGGTTTAAATTCCTGGAAACCGGTTCATACCCGTTGTGCTATTTGTGGGACTTAAAATTTTCCATGGAAACTGTTATAACTGTTATCTAATAAAAGTTGAATTGAAGTTTACTTGATCTTTTGCTTAAAATGTTCATCTACACAAGTTATAAGCTGCATGATTGATTCTTAGTGGAAAGCTGGGGAGTAGTGCTCCGAAATTGCCTACAGTTCAACTGGGTGTGGTAGGTCACTCTTTCAATTGAAGGCACATTCTCTATGAAGTATGAACACGTTAATATGTCTCGTTGAGGAGCTAGATTTATCAAGGATGATTGTTCCAATTGAGGACTGCTCTTATTATTTTAGATAGAAAGTGCTGCGGGTATCATGTCTGTGCATGACATCTGCTGTGATATTCTTCCACATGCTTACAAATATGTCTCACATATCAGCAATTGGAGAGAACGCTGCAGATTATTTGGCAAAAGCTCCATCTTTTGAAGACTAATTGATATATGGAAGCCTCATGAATTTAACTTACCATGATACCGTCTTTTTTTTTTAATATATAAATTTTTTATTGATACAATCCATGATTCCACGAAAAATAAGAAAAGTAAAACCAAGATATAGTTATATAATAACCTTGTGATGAGCTTCTTAATTGAACCTGTGGTATACAAATGTGCCCTTGAAGACAATAGAGGCATGATCTGCCACATGTGATTACAATCAGAATTGCATTGTTATCTATACTCCTTAAAAAAATCACCATTTTCTTCATTTCACTATGTTTAAAACGGAGGGAGATGGAAGAGAGGAGAGTAGAATTAGAGGGGCAATGTGGCCAGAAAAGATGAAAAATTATAATACAAAGAATGTACAACTATGAATGGCTAGTGCTGTCAACTAGAATGCCTTAGTGCATAGCAAAATCTCCCAAATGAATTGAGCTCCACTACGTGAATGCAAAATGCCCTCAAACCAAAAATATTGGCGATGTCATTCAGAATTTCTGATACTATATTTTGACCCCAAAACATCTGCATATTGGCAATCAGCAATGTGGCTACACAATGATCCTTCACAGGCTACTTCATTACCTTTGCTTGGCATCATCAATGTGGAACATAAGCTACAAAATAGCGATGGTGTAGACCAATAATTAATATAAACAAGTGCTCAAGATGCTAAAATTTCTCGGAAGATATCTACACTTAGAAAATTACTTAAAAATAATTCCACACCATTACCTTTGTCCCTATATAAAATGTCAAAAACATACCACCTAGAACAGGCAGTCCTGTATGATAGAATTTTGCATTAGTTCCATATCTTCATTTGTCAAAGCAAACAAGGAAACTTACGTAAAAGGATATGAGATTTAGGCATACCTTCTTTTTGAAGGAATTGAGATACCAACCAATGAATCCCTGATGGTCCAATAACATAACCAACAAGGTTTGCAACCTACACAAAGAATAGCTTAAACGGTAATGTATGAAGATTGATATTATGTAACTTTTGCAATAAATGGGGTTCAAAATTGATATATGCTAAACTAAGATTGAACTTGACATGATGGGAAAGATTTAACTATATGCTAAACTGAGATTGAAAAAGAAGCAAAAATACAGATTATCTGCGTCATGCTAATGCCATCCTAGCAATGATAGTATAGCAAGGATTACGGGGTGCAGAGTTAGATTTTTATTTTCTATTTACCTCACCTGCACTTCACTGAGGCAAATTTCAACCCATGCACTAGCATATTCATGCATGCAGTGGAATTCATTTTAACCATTTACCTTGTCCTCCTCTACCAGTATCCAAGAAATATTTTTTCTTATATAGGTAAAACTAATATACTTTTTTTTTTTTTTTGGATAATTCGATAGAGTATCCAAGAAAGATTATGTAGAACAATTCAAATTAAGCTAAGAGGTTTCAACTTTCAACCTTTTTAAGAGTGAAAAGGCAGCATTTCTCTGCCCACAAAAGGCAGAGACAAGTGCCTTCTCATTTTCAAAGTCCAATTCAGAGTATAGATGCTTTAGAAATTTTTTCCAAATGTATTTACCAATTTACACATGCATCACATGCTAATTAATTAATTGCAAGTTATTGATGACCAATTTAAGGAATATAAAATTGATTTATGCTATTGCTTTAAGTCAGTGTAGTGACACACCATGAGACAAGTGATTGTGATAGCACCAGCAACAGCGCTAAGTTCACGAAAGACAAACTGCCCCAAAGAACTCTCAACCTGACAATAAAACATAGTTGAAAATTAAACGTCAAGAATCTTGTTAGACAGAAATATAAATTTTTTGAAAACACAAACAATGAGAACACAAACATCAAGAATAATGTTGCTGCACTGTATCTATACCTTCAATGAGAACACAAACAACAATAACAATCTAATAATGCATTTTCTCACTACTTGGTGCAGCAACAGAAATGCTTATTCATCCATTCAAATAAACTTTATGTCTTAAGCTAAAGCGTGATTCTATTTTGCTGTTGCAAAGGTTGCATATTTGATTCCTAGAGGAGACCTGCTCAATTCCACATGACAGAACCATTGCCATCTCTTATGAGCCCACCATAACTATGTAATATCTGTATCATAAAAGTATACTCAACCAGCAAGTTGACAAGTTGCTTTTGAACTGCCATATATATTTATGGTCATCTGTTCTCACTTTTTTAAGGTCAGTTTAGGTCAAAGAAGGTGATGGAAATTGGTAGGACATGTTTGGTAGGAGGAATCATGTGGCTTCTAAAGCAGCTCCTTTTGTCTAATGTAGAATATCTAGATACAAGTGAATAAGAGGCATTCAAAGGTGTGATGTTGATCTCCCATCTCAACCAAGGTTTACTATGAAAATAAGTGTTGGTAGTCATTCTTTGGTGCCCTCTGTTTTCGGCTTGAATAAGTCTTATTACAAATCATAATGACTTTCTAATTGTTCAGCATCAGATGATTCTTGATAGGCAAAAGTAAAACAACTAGCCAAATGCAACTCAATTCAATCAAGTAATCACAGTAAATAGATCCAGGAAAGATAGACATTACCTGCAATGCACTTGCTGCTGATTTCAGTATCATTTCCGGAATAAAGAACAAACATGTTAACCATGCCCAAGAAAGAAGCTTCCTACGGTCAAAGACAATAAGAACTCAGAAAAGGTGTAGCTTTGAACAATCTTCTGCTTCTATTTTACAGAACAGAAAGAAGTAATTAAGGAGAAAAAATTGTTGGAGGCTAGAAATACCACTCTAAATCATGCCATATCGCGACAAATGTGAATATAACCCATACGTTAAGTAGCTTCTTCCGAGATCCCCCTAGAGGAATGTACATATACCTAAAATTGCAATCATTTATAAAACACACATGCCATAGTCAAAGATGCGATTGCATGAGATAACAAATATAAAGGATTTGAAATGATGCACCTCACAAGCCATTTGTTGTAGGAAGCATGCCAGTTTTTCCAAAAACTTTCCAAGTTATGGCAATTATTAATACACCTTGGCATATTCTCTGGGGCCTCGATGCCACATATCTACAAGAACATATTACAAAGAAATGAGCTCCTTCCCAGGTGTATTTACAACTTGGTTAAAGGTTAGAGCTTCTTACAACTGAACTTCAGATGGAGCTAATCTAGGGCTAGACCATCCAGTGCAGATGTAAAAGAAAGCTGCAGTTCAGGATAAAAATGAAGCAAAAATTTATATTTGCTACTAACATACCAGTGACCAGAACCGAAAATAGCGCCAGATAAGAAAAAACTTCAGCCACATGAAGTTTAGGACCTGACCAGAATAAGAATAAAGATTAACAAAGTATTACGGCTATTTCGTTCACCACATTTGAGGAAACTTAAAGTCAAAATGAATACAACGTACAACTCAAAAGGAAAATTCAACAAAAAGAATTAATATAATTTCCTTGTTTCTGTAGAATTTGCATAACTGCTCAAGGTTTCATGTAATGCATGACAATGGAAACCTTCTTTGCAGCAATGGATAGGTCCTTACTCCTGACAGTTTTTCAGTGTCATTCTCACTGACTTGAATAATTTTGAAGTTCCAGAACAATGTTTGGTTCATAAGAATAATGGAATGATGCACCTTGTGTTCTAGGATCCACCTGGCATATCATTCCTAAGGGTACTTAGTATAATAGACTGACAGTATGATGCCATTTTCTATAAGGAGTATACTGATGGCCACATCATGGATGTTCTGAAGGAGACGTTTGAAGGAGAAATTAGAGGATCCATGGAGCAATTGCAAAATCTAAATTTTGAATCTTGATAGAGATACAGTAATTTAAGACTGTAGTTGAGGGACCATTTCTCAAATTAGACACTTAATCTTAGCAAAAAGACTTAACGAATGTATCATTTCCAAAATTATAGAATTTAGGTTCCCAGCAAAATATGTATACACACATATAGGGCTCTACTATGTCATCTTATTCATGGTCAAATTATTTTCCTCAAATAAAGCTCAGTGTTCTACAGATACTTTCTATTGTATATCCTACAATCTAATCACAAACTGGTAACGTAATAAAATTCATCTCTTACCCCATATCCGATGATGAACACGTCCATTGGAGACAACTGTTTCCACAAGCCACTAGCCGGTGCAGAAATATATGTTATTACTAGACAATAAGATTGGACAGAAAAATCTAAAGATTATGTGTATCATTGAGTTTCTACGAGACTCACCTGATTGCAAAGGCATTGTAATGAAAGAGATGAGCCATTAGCTCCATTAGGAGAAGACTGAATACCCAACGTAAACCATACCAAGTCACATCTCTAACTGAATAATTATTCTGAGGTACATCTAGCTGCAAGAGAATTGCAGTAGGATACTCAATGAGTTTTCTGAGAACATACTAGAGAGGACTACTATCTTCAACAGTCAAAATAATAGATATCTAGTTGGGTAAGAAAAAGTTCAACCATAAAGGATATCACAAAGACCACTTTTATAGAAACGGAACACTACTATAAAAAAGAAAAAGAGAAAATACAATTGACATAAAAGTCACATACCTGGGAAGCAAATGCATTGAAGCTTATGATTGGCCCAGCAAGGTAGAGGGGAGCATATACCAAGTAACAAATGTATATGCTGAAGGCATAGTTGTCATTCTGGACACTTCTCTCCTGGAGAAGCATAACAAAATTCATCAAAATGAAAATATTTTCAGATAATTAACAAACAAACAAAAATTAAAAATTAAATAAAATGTCCTTCAGATGAAAGCTGATGAATGGTTAACAGTAACTACAACAATAATGGTCTCATGCTTAGTTAGCAGCTAAGTTAACCTGTAAAATTTGGTAGCAAGTTTGTCCTGACTTACAAATATGGCAACGTTGAACATGCTTCTGCAAATACCAGAAAGTAAATATCAGCAAAGCTAGTTTCTTAAGTAGTAATGCATTAAATCTGTGATAATCTTTTGTATACATGCAAAAATCTTAAGCAAGCACGTGTTTTAGTGAACCCAGGAACCATACAGATTTCTGGGTATAAATATTCAAATAAACCACAGTACAAACAATAAAATCTTACAGATACATGAGAAAATGTCAGGTACATGACATTATACTAGACATAAATACTGTAAGCTGGTAGTTGGCAAGCATGTGAAAGCTCCACCAGAACATAAAAGTCCGCTATTGACAGAATAGTGACAATATATGAACTCTAAAGCAAATGAAAAGTTGATGAGGTGTTGATACTAAACCATAGAGAGAGCTGCATTAGCATATAAAGATACACCATAACCATAATTCAACTCCCCAAAAATCAGCTGAGTCAATGTTCTATGATAAAGTACCATGCACAACCCTCATCGACATAACCATCTGAACAAAATATATTAAGATTCCGCTATGATCACATCCTTTTTTCAACCAAGATGGGTAGTTTTGGTGGAAGACTGATCAAAACAAAACTCTTTCAACCTAAAAAAATCTAAAGGAGCAAATAGAGAGTCTGCTTCTAGGGGAAAAATAAAGCTGCTACTCCTACACTGTTGCAAATAGAATCTGTCTTCTAGCAAGCTTGTCATTTATAATACTCCCTCCATCCCTTTATTACTCCACTTCAAAAATACACACATTTTTAGGAAGTGACTTTAATTGTCTCCACCAATCTAGCATATATTTATCTCCATTATATTCCCCTACTTCAAATCAAAGTTGTCTCTTGAACATGCAATTCATGTGATGACAAATGGCATTGTGTAAAAGTAAAAAAAGTTTGATCTTTGACTCTTGGAAAAGTAAAATTAAAAATAAAAATTAAAGAACATCAACAAAAACAAAAAAAGAAAGAAATTTGGACCATTATTTCAGAATAGAGAGGGTATGAAAATCTCACTGCCACAAGCTAGCAGGTTGTGGCTCTCCTAGTAGACAAGGTAACAATACTTTAAAATGAAGTAGATGTTTATTAAGCGGAGAGCATGCAAGCCCATAAAATACAATGAAGGAAAAGAAAGGTCTAAAATGGAAGTCACAGTGAAACAAATACCTTTTGGTCAAAACGAGATTCTTGATCTGCCCAATGGTAATCATATCCAAAGCTTATCATGCGCAAAACAACTGTCACAAACATCAAAACAGAGCCATATAAAGAGACAATGGTTGCTGATATCTAACGATCTACAAGTTGGAAACTAATATTTCACATCATGCTTCATCTTAAATGAAAACCCTTCTTCTTTGGAAAACTCAAATCAACCAAGAGTCAGGATTAAAGCATAACATTGGAACAAAAATCCCAAAAAATGAAGACGAAAGGAAATACCAAAGTTAAAGCAAATATGCCATCTAAAGGTGCCCCGGAAGTTGTCCAAGTAAGCCCATTGTTTCCTAGCATAACACACAAACACAACCGTGGTGAGTAGATATGACATAATATCTTGCAGTTAACAAATACTTAAACTACATAGCTTACAGAACTCACCCTATCATGGAGAAGGAATATCCTTCATAAACACGATTGCATATAAGAAAAAAGATATTAAAACTCCAGAGTAGAACTGGGAAGTACTTCTTTCGTGCAAATATCTGCAGAAATAGTAAAATACGAGTAGATAACAATGACAATCTACACTAACAATTAAAAGAAAGAGATCACTAATTTATCAACGAAGCATTCGAGTTTTCTCGCTCTTATGCAATGATGAACTTAACTAAGCCCTAAAACTCTGCAAAATCAAATGGACAAGAAACATTGCCATAATGCTGAATTATCAAAATTAGCAACAAATAGTCTGAGCATGCATGACATAGAAAACAAGAAAATTGAGGTAAACATGCATACAGTAATGATGATACTATTTGCATAACATACATGATTCAAACTCACCTTAACTAGAAGATAATTAACCGACGCGATCGATAGGATGAACACAATGCTGCCGAAAACAAAGAATGTAAAAAGATTGAGGCGTTGTTAGAATTGAACAGAAACACAGATATACATACCAAGCTCCGTGTAGATAGGTTAGGTAAATGAAAGAAATGAAAAGCCAAAGAAAGGACATCCCTTTCGCTTTTAATCCCAAAAACGCTCTCGACCCATTTGCCGCCAAGGCGAAAAGCCCAAACACGATTGTAAGAATCGGTAAATTGGCTCGAAAGTTCCTCCATTGCGCATCCGAGACATCCTACACACTCAACAAACTAAATAAATAAAATAGAATTATTGTATTAAAAAGAGAGAAAAGAGAGGAATTTGCGTACAGTAGAACGATGAGTGAATTTGGAGAGCCAGCCAGGGCGTAAGGTGTAGAGTTGGGAGTGATGATCTGTGATTGTGTTTGTTGAGAAATTGAGAAAAGTTAAAGAAATTATTAAATTAGAGTGAGAGAGTGATTACCGCGAGAGAGACGAAGAGATCGAAGGATGAGAATGAAATAGAAGGCGATGGCGTAGAGTATGAGAAAGAGTAACTCTCTTTGTTTCCAGCTTTTAATATTGATTTGAGTTTGAGCTTCCTTCATTTTCTTCATTTTCTTATTCTTCATCGCTCTTTCCTTTGCTGCGCTGCTTTCTGATTCTCAAATCTCACTAACAGAAGAAGCCGAACTAACAACCACCAAAACGACATGACGTTTCAGATAACGTCTAGGCAGGCAGCTCTACATTGGGCTTGGGCTCTATAGGCACCATTTAAATTTAATCATTTACATTCATAGGCCCATTAATTAAAAAAAAAAAAAAAAATATCTTCAACAATATATCTATCATGATCTTATCCATCCACTTGATACACAATATAATTATATAAAGACTTAAATAAAAATTAGCAATTATTCAAGAGAAAAAAACTCAAGAAAAGAAAGGAAAATGCTACTTCCAAGAAAAATTATCTTAAGGCCAATGCGTGCCTTTTCAATTCCGAGATCCTAGCCACTCGTCCTTTCTCACTCGTTTTTACATATTATGTATGTTATTATACATAGTATTCTAGAAATATATATATTTTATAACCGAGAAGATGTACAACGAAAAGTTATGTGTGATCAATATTAAAAAATTAAATATTATTTATCTTTCATCTTTGCCTAATAAATTCTAATGTAGGTATTAGCTTTGAAAAAAAAAAATAAATAACAATATCAACACTATCAAGTGAAAATTACTTAACTATTAAAGTGTTAATAACTTTTATAACATTGAAGCCAAAAAAGAAAAGAAAAAAGGAGATAAACAATTGGAAATTTTCTCTAAACATTAACCTTAGCTATTTTAATACAGAATGTCTTTAACAATGTACTTAGGCTGATGAGAGACTGATCAGATCACCCTTGGCCAAACACAGTAAAATATATATCAATTCCAGCCTTGCATTTTTGAAACAGTCAATTACTATTACTTTTATCGAACAACTTGATAAGCTAGTGGAGATAATAAACAATTTAAACCTTAATCAAAGACCAAACTGTCACAAATTAAGTCTTCTCACCAAGTCAAGGACAACCTATGGTGCTCTGCTTTATAAAAAGTTGTCAATGTGGGCGGTCTACTAGCTATCTTACTTTGCATTGTTATATTTAATTCACATGTCACAATGCAATTATATATCCTCAAGTTCGTCAAATCATCTCTACTGTGGGTTTAGGCCCAAGGGATTTGATGATTGATGGTAAGATTAAGATTTCAAGCAAGTGGAAGGCGCATATATATGATTATAGTCTCAAAAATTCTTTAGCCCCTTTTATCACAAATGACAGACATATTATAACAAATGACATCCATATAGGACCAAAATCAGTCCCTTATGATCTAGGTCATGATAGGGAGTTAATTAATTTTGTATTTAAAAAAGATCTCGCTTGTTCGGTTGTTCCTCCATTGGAATGATTCAAATTCTCACCAAATCCAAGATATATATGTACATCACTACATGTAGTGGAGTTACAATCTTCAAACAAATTTTCGAAGAATCGAAACCAATGAAATTGATACTAATTCGTTGGAGCGCGACTTAAAAACATGTCGACTTTCATTATGATAAATGAATGGATTAAAATGTTTTAAGAAATGCTTATTTTTATTTTTGGTATTTTTATAATATTAAATAAATATTAATTTGGATTTTCTTAAATTTTATTTATTTATTTATTTTATACTTTAATTCTCTTCAAGTTCAAATCCTGCCAACAATGTCCAACCCTATCCACCACAAGCCCATAACATCCAACACCCCAGAAGCACCACAACAATATAAACTAAACACTACTAAAGATAATAAACCTCTAGGAAGCAATAGTTGCAACCAAGACAAGGATGGATGAATAGAATGAGAAAGGTAGATGCATTGTAGAATGAGACATTAAAAGATCGAATAGTGCTTCTGGATGAGTTGTAGACTTGTAGTCATGGCATAAACATTAACCTTAGCTATTTTAATACAGAATGTCTTTAACCATGTACTTAGGCTGATGAGAGACTCATCAGATCACCCTTGGTAAAACACAGAATACACAGAGGGACAAGGTAAATAAAATATCAATTCCAGCCTTGCATTTTGAAACACTCAATTATTATTACCTTTATCAATCAACTTGATAAGCTAGTGGAGATAATAAACAATTTAAACCTTAATCAAAGACCAAACTGTCACTAATTAAGTTTCTCACCAAGTCAAGGACAACCTATGGAGCTCTGCTTTATAAAAAGTTGTCAATGTGGGCGGCCTACTAGCTATCTTACATTGCATTGTTATATTTAATTCACATGTCACAATGTAATTATATATCCTCAAGTTCATCAAATCATCTCTACTGTGGGTGAAGGCCCAAGGGATTTGATGATTGATGGAAAGATTAAGATTTCAAGCAAGTGGAAGGCAGACATATATATGATTATAGTCTCAGAAATTCTTTGGCCCATTTTATCACAAATGACAAACATATTACTACAAATGACAGACATATTATAACAAATGACATTCATATAGGACCAAAATCAGTCCCTTATGATCTAGGTCATGATAGGAAGTTAATTAATTCTGTATTTAAAAAAGATCTTGCTTGTTCGATTGTTCCTCCATTGGAATGATTCAAATTCTCGCCAAATCCAAGATATATATGTACATCAGTACATGTAGTGGAGTTACAATCTTCAAACTAGTTTTCGAAGAATCGAAACCAATGAAATTGATACTAATTCGTTGGAGCGCGACTTAAAAACATGTCGACTTTCATTATGATAAATGAATGGATTAAAATGTTTTAAGAAATGCTTATTTTTATTTTTGGTATTTTTATAATATTAAATAAATATTAATTTGGATTTTCTTAAACTTTATTTATTTATTTATTTATACTTTAATTCTCTTCAAGTTCAAATCTTGCCAACAATGTCCAACCCCATCCACCACAAGCCCATAACATCCAACACCCCAGAAGCACCACAACAATATAAACTAAACACTACTAAAGATAATAAACCTCTAGGAAGCAATAGTTGCAACCAAGACAAGGATGGATGAATAGAATGAGAAAGGTAGATGCATTGTAGAACGAGACATTAAAAGATCGAATAGTGCTTCTGGATGAGTTGTAGACTTGTAGTCACGGCATAAACACTAACCTTAGCTATTTTAATACAGAATGTCTTTAACCATGTACTTAGGCTGATGAGAGACTCATCAGATCACCCTTGGTAAAACACAGAATACACAGAGGGACAGGGTAAATAAAATATCAATTCCAGCCTTGCATTTTGAAACACTCAATTATTATTACCTTTATCAATCAACTTGATAAGCTAGTGGAGATAATAAACAATTTAAACCTTAATCAAAGACCAAACTGTCACAAATTAAGTCTTCTCACCAAGTCAAGGACAACCTATGGAGCTCTGCTTTATAAGAAGTGAAGCCACCATGCATTGGGTACTCTAGTACTCTTGTGAAAACATATAGTAGGATCTGTATTTGACATCCTCTTCCTGTTGTTCTAAAATGTGTCCAAATAATAATACCAACCCCAAATCAGCTCCTCATGCACCATCTCCACCTTTGGGGCAATGGACCACCGGTTTATGTGGCTGCTTTGAAGATCCCTCCAGTTGTAAGGGAATATATATTCTTTTATTGTTTTATTTAAAAAAAAAAAAAAAAACCTTTGTTTGAACTTCTAAGGGTGCAATATACATAAATTGCAAATTTCTATATTGAAGTGTTTTTGATAACTCAATGGCACATATATATGTAACTCAAATTTTAGTAAATATTATATAAAGTGTAACTCGAAATTAATTTTAGTAAATATTATATATATATAAAGTGTGCCATACTGTTTTCAACATCATTTGGTACATCTTAATTACTGCATGCAACAATCTACCAAATAAGAGACTTAACAAATTCTATTGTTTTCTTTCTCCCTCTCTTTAAAGGCTGGGTTACCTTCTGCTGTCCCTTCATCACCTTTGGCCGTATAGCTGAGATAGTGGACCAGGGACGAACATGTAAGCAAATTTTACATATCGTTAATAATTAATATACTACTTCAACTACAAATTAAGAACATGGTGATGGAGTAATTATGGTTATAAATTATTAATTGTTTGTTCTTTGTTGATTTTTGCAGCTTGTTTCAGCGCAGCCCGAAACTATATGGTGCTTGCCAATATTTATGGTGCATGTTTATACGCATGCACATACCGAGCCAAACTGAGAGGATTTTATTCGTTGCCAGCAAAGCCGTGCGGGGATTGCTGTGTCCATCACTTCTGCTTTTGTTGCGCTCTTTGTCAAGAGTACCGTGAGCTCAAAAACCGTGGATTGGACCCTTCAATAGGTAAAATTAACTCAATTAATTACAAGCACAACTCTACAACAACAAGCTAGCTCGCGAATAATTAAACATGATCTATTATTCATTAGTAATGTAATCTTTTTTGTTTTTGTTTTTGGTGATGGTTGTGATAAAGGTTGGATAGCTAATGCTCAGAAAATGAAGGGCGGAACCACAGCACCACCAATTCCTGCACCAAGCATGACTCGTTAGGGCTTTTATTAGTCCTTAGTAACTGAAGACCTAGCTAGTGCGTTTTTTTTTCTCTCAATTTCTTTTGGTGTAAAACATCTTCTGTTTTGTACCCAAAAAAACAAAAAAAAAAGACTTATGTTTGGTTTTGTGGTTTTGCATGCTCTAAAATAAATTAAAAGAGCTATATGTATGACAAAATAAATAGATTAATTGATGTTGTGTTAAATTAGAGTAGATTAATTTTTTTTAGGCGATAGTCAAACTCACACATCACTTATTTCACAATCAAAGATTTTACGAGTTGAGATATATACCTGGAACCTATTAGCTAGAGTGAATTAACTAAATCATTTATTGAGGTGTTACACTAATTATTTAGTATAGAGATCACCCAGACCAACAATTGGGCATAAGATGCTTTCTCTGCAAGAATGTAGGTCCAGGCCCAAGGTCCTTGGCTGCCTGAGCTTGCCACTCCCAGATCTGGGTTTCAAGCACTCCACGTCATTATCCAGAGGTGTCTGCTTCAGCGCATGAAGTCGAAAACCCTGGTGAATCATCAGAGCCAATCTATGCGTATTTCTATTCCACTTAATCAATTTAACAGCATCAGAGTTTTCGTATAGTGATTTTTGTTGGGAAAAACTTACCCAAAAAATGACTTTTATGGGAAGAAAAGAACTGTTGCTATTTCTTATTCACCTTACCACTATAACAATTATCATTTTTTCCCTAGGATATGCTATCAGAGAGGAATAGTATATGAAAACTTAATTTGTAATTGAGGTCCCAGATCTCCAATGTGTTGAGCTCAAGGCATTGAATGACTAATTAGCTTAAATATTTGTCTATAAAATTCTTCTACACTAAACTTTACCTTTGATTTCCCTGGATAGTTTACTGTAACAGATGCACTTAATGCGCTGTTGACAATTACGTCAAAAAGTTAAGGTGATGTGGGGCCTAAGGAGTTCATTGATAAGGTTCATTGTTTGCTCACCATTACACTTCAATGAGTTGAAAAGTCACGTTGGTAAAGGAGGCAGATAAGTCAAAATAACCAATTCAATGAGCAATTTTCTTTTTTATTTCAAAAACCCTCCATTTGGTACATTTTATAGTTTAGATTAAATATTACAAATCCAACACTGTTTAAACTATCACGTTATTTAAAATTTTAAATGATGTGACAGTGTGTATACTATTAGATTTAGGAAATTTAATCTAAACCTTAAAATAGACAAATAGATGGATTTTGAAATAAAAATGATCATATTCCTTCAGCGAGATAGATTTATGGTAGGCCCAGATGGAAAATACACGAACCTCCAATTTTCCTCCCGCTTTTCCTTGTGAACCAAACAATGAAAAACCCATATTTTCCATCCCCTTTTCCTTCCTTATTTTTCCATCCACCAAGTTTTCACCCCAAGGCCCAAACAAGCATACCCTTAGAATGTGAAAAGTGATTATCCATAAACAAACATGCAACATATAATTGTTTGAAGTATTCAATGTATATTCTTTAATCTGAGTTGTTAGTCAAAGCTTATATATGTTGGAAATTTGAGGAAAACAATGAAAAAGAGAGAGAGAGAGCAGAATATGAAGAAGGCTTAGATATATGAAGAGTTGTTGTCCTTGAGATGAAATTTGCCCCCACTCAATGAGTTTGTTAATGGGTTCCAAGCAGATCATTTCAAGGATACAATTAAGCATGGATTTTACAAGTAGCAATCTTGGAGAATCTAATAAATTTCTATTTAAAGGCGTGTATGATCGGTATAAGTCTTAAAATAATAAAAATAATATTTAAATTGATCAAATAGAAAATAAATAGAGAACCTATGTAAATGTATGTGAATAATTAGATTAGTTAAAATTGAAAAAAAGAGGGTTTTTAGTTAGAATGTAACTAAAAATTTGTTAAGCCCGATGTGAATACTCTAACCATTTACTTAGGCTGAGAGCCTGAGATCACACCCTTGGCCACACATAGGGAACTCAGAGGAAAAGGGAAAGTATAACATCTATCTGGCCTTGTACTTTTGAAACACTCAATTAATATTACTTTAATAAAATATTGAGATAGCAAAAGCTTTGATGCCTATTTTTTTCGAGTGTATCCAATAATAATGGGTTTATGCAAAATTAAATAGAAAAGCAAAAGAAATAATTAAATAGAGAATACAAAGATTTACGTGGTTTAAGACCTACGTCTATATGTAGTCTCTAAGAAAAAGTGGTGCAATGATACTCTTATAAAACCCAAACCCCAATCCATAGGTAGTCTCTAAGAAAAGGTGATACAATGACACTCATATAAAAGTATAAACCCAAACCCCAAAAATATTCAAAGAACTATCTCTCTCACTACAACTAGCTATCACATCATATGAATTCATAATATTTTAAATTTGATTCGCAAACGGCAAAAGAGAGTTGGAGAATATATATTAGAATACCTAGGACCACCTAACAATCCAAAAACAAAGATCAATAGGTCTAGACATTCTTTGAGTGGTTATCACTCTTTTTATCGGGATTTATCATTGGATCCACATGCATTTCTCACCAATCAACACTTCAACACACAATACATCAGTGGATTGTGACAAGAGTTATGGAAAATGATGTGCTCCTAAACTTTTTGAACAAAGAAATAGTCATCCTGGTGACAAAAGACGAAGACCCAATTTGTGGAGATTAAGTCCACTCAAAGGAGTTATCCCTCGTCTCATAGGATGTAGGCCATCCATGTATGGCGTCCACAATAATCTCTCTAATTCGTGTGACGTTATTCAATCCACACACGTAACATCAAACAAACAACTTGTATATCCACCTAAAAACACACGTACGTAACATCAAACAACTTGTATATTCACCTAAAAATTATTTTTAAACAAGACCGTTAAATATCTTAGGCCAAACTCTCACTAAGTCTAGTAGCCCAGTCAAGGGGCAACCTATGGAACTTTTGCTTTATAAGAAGTGAACCCTCCATTAGGAACTCTCGTGCAAACATACTGCTTTGTATTTGATATCTTCTTCCGTTGATCTCTAAAATGTGTCCCACCAACCCCAAATCATCAGCTCCGTCCGCTTCTCCACCTGAGGGGCAATGGACCACCGGTCTATGTGGTTGTTTTCGAGATCCTTGCAATTGTAAGGGAATCCTCTATTGTTTTATTTTTTATTTAAAAAAAAAAAAAAAAAAACTTTATTCAAAATAGTATGATATTGTTTGGTGCAACATACATAAATTGCAAATTTATGTATTCGTGTTTTTTATAACTTAATGAGACATGTAACTAAATTTTTCTAGTATATTTTACAATTAATTGTAATTCCTTAAAATACTGACAGTGGACAAAATTTATGTTACATCTTTAAAAGAAGAGAAAATTCATATTATATTATTTTGGTAAAGAAATGAGATTATGTTGTTCACCTGTCCGAAGATGGGTGAAAAATATTTGCTAGCTTCTATTTGTATAAATTTACTGTTGAGATATAGTATTAAATTATGGGTAGCCAAGAGGGTAGTTCAGTCAGAGCATTATTTTACTATAGTTCAATTTGGAGTATACAAAATAAGATAAAACTTAGTATAATTACTTAAGCGCATAATACATAGGTTCTTCAAATAAATTCAAACACATAATTACATTAAATTTAACTATTTTTTAAAAAGATAACATATATTGTTTATGCTTTATTGATCAATGTAATAATGTGTTTAAATTTAATTGAAAAATTCCATGCAACTTAACAATGATTTCTATTGTTTTCTTTCCTCTCTCTTTCCAAAGGCTGGGTTACCTTCTGGTGTCCCTGCATCACCTTTGGCCGCATTGCTGAGATAGGGGACGAGGGACGCACATGTAAGCCAATTCTACTTATCGTTTTATAAATAGTTTATATACTACTTCAACTACAAATTAAGAACATTTGTGCTTTTAAGTTAAATGTTCAGCCTCATGGTCCAGAAGTAATTATGCTAATCAATTTGTTTCTTCTCTTTTGATTTTTGCAGCTTGTTTTACCGCAGCCAAAAACTATTTGCTACTTCTCAATATTTTGGGCTCATGTGTATATGCATGCACGTACCGAGCCAAACTGAGAGGCCTTTTTTCATTGCCAGTCGGGTGCGGGGATTGCTGTGTCCATTGCTTCTGCTGTTATTGCGCTCTTTGTCAAGAGTACCGCGAGCTCAAGAACCGTGGGAGGGACCCTTCTATGGGTAGGGTAAAATTAAATCCATTTACATGCACAACTGAACTACAAGCTAGTAATATTTAAGAATAATTAACCATGATCTATTATTCATTATTTTAAACTTTTTTTTTTTTTTTGGTGATGGTTGTGATAAAGGTTGGTACAATGCTCGAAAATGAGGGCGGAACCACTGCACCTCCAATTCCTGAACCTGGCATGACTCGTTAGGGCTTTCATGGCTGGTCTTCATTTGTTTTAGAAATTTGGAAATTAGATCCGAGTTCTAGTATTTAGTATTTTATGTCTTTGAGGTTTTAGATTTTTGGATTCATCTATACAGTAGTTGATTTTTAGGCTTGTGTTAAGGTGGTACATGGGAGAAGAGTTTTAGGTTTGCTTAATAAATATTAGGTATTGGCATGTAACTCTTGTACTATATAAGTTCTATTTTGGTTAGGATTGACCTTATTTAGATATTTCAGATTTTGAATTATTTTTTGAGGATAGATTGGGTATTGAATTATTTCTTATAAAATTGCTATTATTTTATTTGTTATTTGATTATTTTGAGAGAATTGTTTTAGAATCTAATAAGACTTTGCACACTTGTAAGACATATTTTATGCGTGTGTGATTGTTGTCACCCACCTGGCTCATGTGGCTGGGTTTGGGTTGTGACAATGATGTTATTGGCAAGAGATTAAATTCAATAAGGAGTCGGTGTAAAACATAGTTTTACACCCTCCAATCGGGAAGTGTCATGTGAGCATTTTACAAATAAAACAATAAACCCAAACACACACAATCCAAATCCAATTTTTCTAAAAAAATTTTTTGACCGTCATCCATGGCTGCCCCCCACCCCAAAATCTCTTTTCCTCTCTCTCAAAACCCACAAACCTATCTCTCTTCCTCCAAAACCATCTTTCCCTCACCTCAAGTCCTTGCAAACCCATAAATATTTTACTCTATTTCTTCTTTTTCTCTCACCATCTCCCATGGCCGCCCCCACCCCCCAAATCTCTCTTCCCTCTCTTCTCTCACTGTCTCCTGCAATATATGGGCAACCAAACGTGATCTCTGATAGTGTGAAAGGAATTAAATGTCAGCCATGGTTGATGGGTTTGTGGGTTTCGAAAGAGAGGAAGAGAGGAAGAGGGGAAGATAGATTTTAGAGGTAGGGGCAGCCATGGATTACGGTGAAATTTTTATTTTTATTTTTATTTTCAAAAAAATTGGATTTTGATTGTGTGTGTTTGGGTTTATTGTTTTATTTGTAAAATGCTCAAGTGGCACTTCCAGATTGGAAGGTGTAAAACTCGGTTTTACACCCGCTTCTTATTGAATTTAATCTCTATTGGCAATTAGAATGATAAGTATCATTAAGTGGATGGATACACGTATGTGATATCTGACCTTGAAACTTTGTTAAAGCTTTTTGGTTAATGATTGTATTTCGATGTAAGCTTGACTTTGAATTGGTAAATTAATACTGTTAAAGATGTGAAGACTACATGCATGTAGCATGCCCACCATAGCAACTTAATCAGGGGCGGCCCCGAGAGTTGGGTTGCCCTAGCCCGTCCTAATTTTG
>OU015761.1:3999920-4039700 GCA_907173295.1 Fagus sylvatica
GACATTGATAGGAGACTTGCACTTGTGTCTATTATGTGTTTCCTATAAATTGGTTCCTTCATGATCATACATGGGGAGAACTAGTTGAAGTCAGGCTTTTTCCTAATTTGTTTTATTTTATTTTAATAAAACAATAAAAGAGGTATCTTCAAAGCAGCCACATGAACCGGTCGACCATTGCCCCAAAGTTCATTTTTCGTTGCTAAATTTTGAAAAAATTCATTTTTACACATAAATTTCATCCTTGGACTTTTTTTATAAAATGACGAAATTCATGTGTAAAAATGAATTTTTTTAAAGTTCAAGGATGAAAAACGAACTTTTCAAAATTCAAGGACGAAAAAAGTAACTCATGTATAGTTTAGGGACGAAAACAATATTTTAACTTAGAATTTATTAGGCAAAGTTGAAACATAACTAAGATTTTGTTAATATATATTGACTCGTAACTTTTCAAGTATGTATACACGCATTGACCCTTTAAAATATGTTTATTTAGCTCCTTGGAACTTGAGTTTTGTTTTCTTGAATAAGTGCTAATTTTTATTTAAGTCTTTATATAATTATATTGTGTATCAAGTGGATGGATAAGATGATGATAGATATATTATTTAGTTTTTCAAGTCTTTGTTAATGGGCCTATGAATGTAAGTGATTCAATTTAAATGGTGCGTATTCAAGGGATCCCTGAAGGCTATAGCCCAAGCCCAATGTAGTGCTTCCTGCCTAGACGTAATCTGAACGTCATGTCGTTTTACTGGTTGTTAGTTCTGCTTCTTCTGTTAGTGAGATTTGAGAATCAGAAAGCAGCAAAGCAAAGAGCGATGAAGAATAAGAAAATGAAGGAAGCTCAAACTGAAATGAATATTAAAAGCTGGAGACAAAGATAATGCTCTAAAAAAAATTCAACAAATTTAACACTACATGTATCAATCTATTTATTTTTTCATACATATAGCTCTTTTAATTTATTTTAGAGCATGCAAAACCACAAAACCAAACATAAGTCTTTTTTTTCTTTCTTTGGGTACAAAACAGAAGATGTTTTACACCAAAAGAAATTGAGAGAAAAAAAAAATGCACTAGCTAGGTTTAAGTTACATCAAAGGAACAAATAACAAACTGAACACTAGCTAAGGACTAATAAAAGCCCTAACGAGTCATGCTTGGTGCAGGAATTGGCGGTGCTGTGGTTCCGCCCTTCATTTTCTGAGCATTAGCTATCCAACCTTTATCACAACCATCACCAAAAACAAAAACAAAAAAGATTACATTACTAATGAATAATAGATCATGTTTAATTATTCGCGAGCTAGCTTGTTGTTGTAGAGTTGTGCTTGTAATTAATTGAGTTAATTTTACCTATTGAAGGGTCCAATCCACGGTTTTTGAGCTCACGGTACTCTTGACAAAGAGCGCAACAAAAGCAGAAGTGATGGACACAGCAATCCCCGCACGGCTTTGCTGGCAACGAATAAAATCCTCTCAGTTTGGCTCGGTATGTGCATGCGTATAAACATGCACCATAAATATTGGCAAGCACCATATAGTTTCGGGCTGCGCTGAAACAAGCTGCAAAAATCAACAAAGAACAAACAATTAATAATTTATAACCATAATTACTCCATCACCATGTTCTTAATTTGTAGTTGAAGTAGTATATTAATTATTAACGATATGTAAAATTTGCTTACATGTTCGTCCCTGGTCCACTATCTCAGCTATACGGCCAAAGGTGATGAAGGGACAGCAGAAGGTAACCCAGCCTTTAAAGAGAGGGAGAAAGAAAACAATAGAATTTGTTAAGTCTCTTATTTGGTAGATTGTTGCATGCAGTAATTAAGATGTACCAAATGATGTTGAAAACAGTATGGCACACTTTATATATATATAATATTTACTAAAATTAATTTCGAGTTACACTTTATATAATATTTACTAAAATTTGAGTTACATATATATGTGCCATTGAGTTATCAAAAACACTTCAATATAGAAATTTGCAATTTATGTATATTGCACCCTTAGAAGTTCAAACAAAGGTTTTTTTTTTTTTTTTTTTTTTTTTTAAATAAAACAATAAAAGAATATATATTCCCTTACAACTGGAGGGATCTTCAAAGCAGCCACATAAACCGGTGGTCCATTGCCCCAAAGGTGGAGATGGTGCATCAGGAGCTGATTTGGGGTTGGTATTATTATTTGGACACATTTTAGAACAACAGGAAGAGGATGTCAAATACAGATCCTACTATATGTTTTCACAAGACTAGAGTACCCAATGCATGGTGGGTTCACTTCTTATAAAGCAGAGCTCCATAGGTTGTCCTTGACTTGGTGAGAAGACTTAATTTGTGACAGTTTGGTCTTTGATTAAGGTTTAAATTGTTTATTATCTCCACTAGCTTTGATAAAAGTAATAGTAATTGACTGTTTCAAAATGCAAGGCTGGAATTGATATTTTATTTACCCTTTCCCTCTGTGTATCCTGTGTTTTACCAAGGGTGATCTGATGAGTCTCTCATCAACCTAAGTACTTGGTTAAATACATTCATTATTAAAATAGCTAAGGTCAGTGTTTAGAGAAAATTTTAAATAATATTTAATTTTTTAATATTGATCACACATAACTGTTCAAGTTTGACAGATTCACTTTTCGTTGTACACCTTCTCGGTTATAAAATACTCCATTTCATCATTTGCCTTTTAAAATATATATTTCTAGAATACTATGTATAATAAGTAATATACATATTATGTAAAAACGAGTGAGAAAGGACAAGGTGGGATCCCGGAATTGAAGGGGCATGCATTGGCCTTAAAATATGGGTGTTTATTTAGCTCCTTGGAACTGGCATTTTCTTTTCTTGAGTTTTTTTCTCTTGAATAATTGCTAATTTTTATTTAAGTCTTTATATAATTATATTGTGTATCAAGTGGATGGATAAGATCATGATAGATATATTGTTGAAGATATTTTGGTTTTTTAAGTCTTTGTTAATTAATGGGTCTATGACCTATAGAGACGAAGCCCAATGTAGGATTGCCTAGAAGTTATCTGAACGTCATGTCGTTTTGCTGGTTGTTGGTTCAGCTTCTTCTGTTAGTGAGAATCAGAATTAATTCAGAAAGCAGCTTCAGGTCATGTCATCACATGTATGTATATATAACCCTTTAGAGTAGTGATTTTGGTCATGATCTCCTTATACTTGTTCACTTTCCATGCTAGGACTGTCCTTAAGATTTGTTTGATCCAACAGCTCATGATGATGCTGCCATGCATGTATCATTTTTGTATTAAGTTGCTATGGTGGGCATGCTGCATGCACGTAGTCTTGCACATCTTTAACAGTATTAATTTACCGATTCAAAGTCAAGCTTACATCGAAATGCAATCATTAACAAAAAAGCTTTAACAAAGTTTCAAGGTCAGAAATCACGTACGTGTTTCCATCCACTTAATGATACTTATCATTCTAATTGCCAATAACATCATTGTCACAACCCAAACCCAGCCAGATGAGCCATGTGCAAAGTCTTACTAGATTCTAAAACAATTCTCCCAAAATAATCAAATAACAAATTAAATAATAGCAATTTTATAAAATATATATATATTAAAAAAAAAATAAAAAAAGATTCAATACCCAATCTATCCTCAAAAAATAATTCAAAATCTGAAATATCTAAATAAGGTCAATCATAACCAAAATAGAACTTATATAGTACAAGAGTTACATGCCAATACCTAATATTTATTAAGCAAACCTAAAACTCTTCTCCCATGTACCACCTTAACACAAGCCTAAAAATCAACTACTGTATAGATGAATCCAAAAATCCAAAACCTCAAATAGATAAAATACTAAATACTAGAACTCGGATCTAATTTCCAAATTTCTAAAACAAATGAAGACCAGCCATGAAAGCCCTAACGAGTCATGCCAGGTTCAGGAATTGGAGGTGCAGTGGTTCCGCCCTCCAATTTATGAGAAATTGTTGCCCAACCTTTATCACACCAAAAAAAAAAAAAAAAAGTTTAAAATAATGAATAATAGATCATGGTTAATTATTCTTAAATATTACTAGCTTGTAGTTCAGTTGTGCATGTAAATGGATTTAATTTTACCCTACCCATAGAAGGGTCCCTCCCACGGTTCTTGAGCTCGCTGTACTCTTGACAAAGAGCGCAATAACAGCAGAAGCAATGGACACAGCAATCCCCGCCCCCGACTGGCAATGAAAAAAGGCCTCTCAGTTTGGCTCGGTACGTGCATGCATATACACATGAGCCCAAAATACTGAGAAGTAGCACATAGTTTTTGGCTGCGCTAAAACAAGCTGCAAAAATCAAAAGAGAAGAAACAAATTGATTAACATAATTACTTCTTGACCATGAGGCTGAACATTTAACTTAAAAACACAAATGTTCTTAATTTGTAGTTGAAGTAGTATATATTTATAAAACGATAAGTAGAATTGGCTTACTTGTTTTTCCCTCGTCCAAAATCTCAGCAATGCGGCCAAAGGTGATGCAGGGACACCAGAAGGTAACCCAGCCTTTGGAAAGAGAGAGGAAAGAAAACAATAGAAATCATTGTTAAGTTGCATGGAATTTTTCAATTAAATTCAAATACATTATTACATTGATCAATAAAGCATAAACAATATATGTTATCTTTTACAAAAATAGTTAAATTTAATGCAATTATGTGTTTCAATTTAATTGAAGAACATATGTACTATGCGCTTAAGTAATTATACTAAGTTTTATCTTATTTTGTATACTCCAAATTGAACTATAGTAAAATAATGCTCTGACTGAACTACCCTCTTGGCTACCCATAATTTAATACTATATCTCAACAGTAAATTTATACAAATAGAAGCTAGCAAATATTTTTCACCCATCTTCGGACAGGTGAACAACATAATCTCATTTCTTTACCAAAATAATATAATATGAATTTTCTCTTCTTTTAAAGATGTAACAGTAAATTTTGTCCACTGTCAGTATTTGCAATTTATGTATGTTGCGCCAAACAATATCATACTATTTTGAATAAAGGTTTTTTTTTTTTTTTTTTTTTTTTTAAATAAAAAATAAAACAATAGAGGATTCCCTTACAATTGCAAGGATCTCGAAAACAACCACATAGACCGGTGGTCCATTGCCCCTCAGGTGGAGAAGCGTACGGAGCTGAGTTGGGGTTGGTAGACATTTGTGAGAGTGACTTTTAAGCATTTTTTTTTTTTTGGTCCCAACGTATCCGAACCCACTGGGCCGACTAATCCGGTTTCGGAGCGGGTCCCGGGGTTAAGGTTTTAAACTCCTCCCAACGGGCTTGCGGGGGATCGAACCGTAGTTCTCCCTACCAAGTTTAGCCCCTGGCACCACTAGACCAAGACACCGTTGGTACTTTTAAGACATTTTAGAGATGGAAAGATATCAACGGAAGAAGATATCAAATACAAAGCAGTATGTTTGCACAAGAGTTCCTAATGGAGGGTTCACTTCTTATAAAGCAAAAGCTCCATAGGTTGCCCCTTTACTTGGCTACTAGACTTTGTGAGAGTTTGGCCTATGATATTTAACGGTCTTGTTTAAAAATAATTTTTAGGTGAATACACAGGTTATAAAATATATGTATTTCTAGAATACTATGTATAATAACATACATAATATGTAAAAACGAGTGAGAAAGGACGAGGTGGGATTCCGGAATTGAAAGGGCACGCATTGGCCTTAAGATTCTTTTCTTGGAATTGACATTTTCTTCTCTTTTCTTGAGTTTTTTTCTAACACATTACCCACTATCTTTTATTTAGATTTCTCAAATGATACATTATTTTAATTATTTGACTTAATACAATTTATTTATTAAACGGTAAACACCAATTATTTTTTTAAATTAAAAAAAAAATACTAACCACCGTATATCTTTTGTTATAAAAAACAGATAATAGTGAATTATTTAAAATAAGTCTCTTATAAAAACAAATAATAAAATTTTTTTTTAAAGATAATAACAAAATCTTTAAAAGAAGTCTCTTACTACTAAAAGACATCTTAATAAAATATCATAATAAAAAGCTTAAAATAAGTTTCCTACTACTAAAAGACATCTTAATAAAAAAATTTAAATTGGTCTCCAACACAAAGTTATGATGGAAGTAGAAAACTGTTTCAATAATAAACACAATTAAAAATGACGTGATATTACATAATGAAAAACCGTTATGATATTATATTTTATTTAAAAAAAAAAAAAAAAGATGTTTATGACTTTTTTAAAATTTTTGGCTAAAAGACATCATAATAAAATATCATAATAAAAAAGCTTTTAAATAAAAAAGATAATAACAAAATCTTTAAAAGAAGTCTACTACTACTAAAAGACATCTTAATAAAATATCGTAATAAAAAACCTAAAATAAGTCTCCTACTACTCAAAGACATATAAAATATCATAATAAAGAGTTTAAATTGGTCTCCAACACAAAGTTATGATGAAAGTAGAAAACCCTTTCAATAATAAACACAATTAAAAATGACGTGACATTACATAATTAAAAACGGCTATGATAGATTTTATTTTATTTTTTAAATGTTTACTGACTCTTTTTTAAAAAATTTGGTATAAAAAAATAAAAATTTCAACACCAATTTTTTTTTCTTTTAAAAAAAGAGTCGTAAGCATTTAAAAAAAAAAAAAAATCTATCATACACATTTTATAAACAAATCTTAAATAAATCTCATACTACAAAAAGATATATGAACAAAATATATTTCTCTAAGAGAAATTAAAACAAGTATGTCAAACATCTTTTAAAAAAAAAATTATAAAAATTTCAACACCAAAATTTCTAAAAAAGGAGCCGTAAATATCTTTAAAAAAAATACACCAATTTTTTTTGAAATAATAGTAATAGATAAAGAATATTGTAGTGTAACTGTATTAGGAGTACTCTTTTTTAGTGAAAAGGCATTGATTGGTGAACAAGCATTGAATATATCATTTGGTGAACAGACATACTCCTTGATGGAACGAAGATAAATAGAACACGTTAAATTAAAGGATTCACATTCTTGCATAATCTGCTTATGTAACATCTCAACAATGGTAATCTGGTACAAATTTTATTCTTCTACTTCTACTTCTTTTTCTTTTTTATTTATTTATTTTTTCTATCATCATGATCTATTTTTATTTTTGTATTTTTGTACGTTTATATGACTACAAGGGGCTTTAAGCAATTGTAATCTGGTACAAGTTTTGTTCTTCTACTTCTTTTTTTTTTTTTTTTTTCAAACATGATCTTTTTTTTTTTTTTTTTTTTTGTGTTTTTGTACGTTTATATGACTGCAAGAGGCTCTAAGAAGCAATTGGACTAAGGTAATCTTTTATTTTTTGCTTGATTATAATTTATTTTTTGTTTTATCAATTAAAGATAACCAGTTTTTCTCAATTATTATACATTATCTAATTCCTTTTATTTTTCTATTGTTGGTGCAATTCCATCTCTTTGTTATTATTAATTTTATTTTTTTATGGAACATATTTTCCATAAAATAATTCTGAATATATATTTTAATCATATACACCTTATGTGTTTATATAGAGTTTTTTCCGTGCATTATACGGGTTTTACGTTAGTAATATATAATAGCAAAAGATATAAGCGTTAAAACCTAAGAATGTCTTACATCATGACAAGTGACATTTCTTGCAAGGGAAGAAAATGAATAATAAAACAGAGGTAGCGTTTCAAATAATAAAACACACGCGTATAACGCAGAGATTGTTAATTTAAAAAAAAAAAAAAAAAAAAGTGGCATGTCTATCTATCGTTTAAATTTCTAAAGTGATGCATTGTTTAGATTTCCTAAGTGGTTTGCATGTCTATCTATCGTTTAAATTTCTAAAGTGATACGTTGTTTAAATTTCCTAAGTGGTTTGATTTAATAACTGCCAAACACTTTTAAATAAAAATAGATAATAACAAATTCTTGATAATAAGTCTCCTACTACTAAAAAGATATCTTAATAAAATATCATAATAAAAATCTTTAAAATAAAAACAGATAATAACAAATTCTTTAAAATAAGTCTCTTACTACTAAAAGACATCTTAATAAAATATCATATTAAAAATCTTACAATTATGACAATCTCCTAATACTAGAAGACTTCTTAAAGATTATAAAAAAAAATTCATACGTTGTTTAAATTTCCTAAGTGGTTTGATTTAATAACTGTCAAACACTTTTAATTAAAAATAGATAATAACAAATTCTCTGTGTTAGGAGTACTCTTTTAGTGAAAAGGTATTAATTGGTGAACAATCACTTACGATATCATTTGGTGAATATACATACTCCTTAATAGAAAGAAAATAAATAAAGCACGTTAAATTGAAGGTTCCTCATTCTTCCATAATCTGCTTACGTAACATCTAAACAATGGTAATCTGGTACAAGTTTTGTTCTTTTATTTATTTTTCTTTTTTATTTATTTATTTTTCTATCATGATCCATTTTTATTTTTGTGTTTTTGTACGTTTATATGACTGCAAGTGTATCTAAGAGGCAATTGATCTAAGGTAATCTTTTATTTTTGCTTGATTCTAACTTATTTTCTGTTTTATCAATTAAAAATAACTATTTTTTTCTCAATTATTATACACTATCTAATTCCTTTTATTTTTCTGTTGTTGGTGCAATTTCATCTATTTGTTATTATCAGTTTTATTTTTTTTGTTATGGAACATATTTTCCATAAAATAATTCTTAATATATATTTTAATCATATACACCTTATGTGTTTATATAGAGTTTTTTCCATGCATTGCAATGGTTTTATAATAACAAATTCTTGATAATAAGTCACCTACTACTAAAAAGATATCATAATAAAAATCTTTAAAATAAAAACAGATAATAACAAATTATTTAAAATAAGTCTCTTACTACTAAAAGATATCTTAATAAAATATCATATTAAAAATCTTACAATTATGACAATCTCCTAATACTAGAAGACTTCTTAAAAATTGTATAAAAAAAAATGCATACATTGTTTAAATTTTCTAAGTGGTTTGATTAATAACTGTCAAACACTTTTAATTAAAAATAGATAATAACAAATTCTCTGTGTTAGGAGTACTCTTTTAGTGAAAATGTATTGATTGGTAAATAATCACTTACGATATCATTTGGTGAATAGACATACTCCTTGATAGAAAGAAAATAAATAAAGCACGTTAAATTGAAGGTTCCTCATTCTTCCATAATCTACTTACGTAATATCTAAACAATGGTAATCTGGTACAAGTTTTGTTCTTCTACTTATTTTTCTTTTTTATTTATTTATATTTCTATCATGATCTATTTTTATTTTTGTGTTTTTGTAAGTTTATATGACTGCAAGTGTATCTAAGAGGCAATTGATCTAAGGTAATCTTTTATTTTTTGCTTGATTCTAACTTATTTTCTGTTTTATCAATTAAAGATAACTATTTTTTCTCAATTATTATACACTATCTAATTCCTTTTATTTTTCTGTTGTTGGTGCAATTCCATCTATTTGTTATTATCAGTTTTATTTTTTTTTGTTATGGAACATATTTTCCATAAAATAATTCTGAATATATATTTTATCATATACACTTATGTGTTTATATAGAGTTTTTTCGTGCATTGCACGGGTTTTACGCTAGTAATATATAATAGCAGAAGACATGAGCGTTAAAACCAAGAATGTCTTACATCATGACAAGTGGACATTTCTATTTATCGTTTAAAATTCCCAACTGATACGTTGTTTTAAATTTTAAATTTCTCAAGTGGTATGATGCATGCGTTTACAAGAGCATTAAACGCACAAAAACAATAATTTTAATCGTTGTTAAACACTTTTAAATAAAAATGGATAATAACAAATTATTTTAAATAAATCTCCTACTACTAAAAGACATCTTAATAAAATATACTTCTCTAAGAGGACATGAGCGTTAAAACCAAGAATGTCTTACATCATGACAAGTGGCATTTCTATTTATCGTTTAAAATTCCCAACTGATACGTTGTTTTAAATTTTAAATTTCTCAAGTGGTATGATGCATGCGTTTACAAGAGCATTAAACGCACAAAAACAATAATTTTAATTGTTGTTAAACACTTTTAAATAAAAATGGATAATAACAAATTATTTTAAATAAATCTCCTACTACTAAAAGACATCTTAATAAAATATACTTCTCTAAGAGATATTAAAACAATTAGTTCAATTTAACGATTAACACCAATTTTTTTTCACAAAATATTTTTTCTTAAAAAAAATCAAATTGATTCTTCTATTACTAATAGACTTCTTTCAAATATTTACTTCTCTAAGAGAAATTAAAAACCAAACTTCTTTAAAAACAACGCCTAAACACAAAAATTTATCTTTAAATTAATTCATATTAGACTTTCTTCAAAAATTAACGACCAAACACCAAAACAAAAATCTAATACGGAAATTCTTTGAAAATAACAAAGAAAAAAAAATCAATAATTTTTTTTAAAAGCGGCAAACATAAAAAATCTATCAACAACAATTTTTTTAATAAAAATAAAAAATAAAAAGAATCAAACGATAAACACCAAATTTTTTTTTTATCTATTTAACAAGAGCATTACTAATATGATTTAAATCTGCCAAGTGACACCATCCTTAAAAAAAATAACTAATATGATTTAAGTTAACACGAGGACTCACAAATTCAACGAAACACAATTCACAGGTTTTGTTTTCTTCGTAACAACAATCCCAACCAAGGTTTCTCTCTCTCTCTCTCTCTCTCTCTCTCTCTCTCTCTTCCTTTTTGATATTATGTGTTTTAGATTCAAGCACCATGCGGTTTTTATATTCTTATTAAAATCATACAATCTTAACGCACTAGATAAATCATCAACTACTATAATTTCCATATTGTTTCATCTTAGAAAATTCTATTTTAATAAAATTTTATTACTTTCTTGAGAGACCCAACTTTTAGAGATACAGTTTGAGATTATCAGACAGAATCTGATGAGAAAGTTTAATTAACTCTATACACCCTAAAATGATTTATATTTTTCCATGTGCCTATATTGAGAGTTTAAACTTTTGACACATTAATTTTTGTAGACTTTATCATTTTCTAATGGTGGACCCGTTCTAATGGCTCTTTTACTTTGAAGTGCATGTACTTTTTGTGTTTTAGATGACTCTTTTAATGGGTTAGAGAGATCTACAACACTATTCAATTCTAATTTCAAAGGAGTGCTTAAATTAAATTTTTTTAAAAAGAAAAATAAAAGTAGAAATTATATATTTAATTCCATTGATTCAATCTCACAAGAGGAATTGAACATGTTCCACACCAGAGACCGCCCTCTTCACCCGCTTGGTTTTCAACCTTGGCCGTGAACCTGCTGAGGCCACCCAAGTCATGGCTCTCTGGCTTTGGCTTTAGAAAGTGAGTGATAATCAATTTTTTTTCCCTTCTTTACTATCTTTCTTATCAACAGTTTCTTATTGCTTAATATTAGTTTAATATTATTTGTTTCATTCAATTTTTTGTTTTTCATTTTTTGCGCATCTATATGTTAGAATAGACAAATTATCTCTTTTAATTTATTTCTTTTTAAAAAAAAAAAAACATAGATTAACTTCCTACGTAATAAAGATTTTAATTTGATATTTCAGAAACTTGAACAAACGGTTCTAAACTAAGATAATTTACTTTTTTTTTTTTTTTAATCAAGATAATCTACTATCTATAACAAACCATCATAGTACATAATATGTTTACCAACACAATGTCATCACTCAAACAAGTTATTTAACATAAGAGACTAGCATCCTTCATGCCGACAAATTCAGAACATCAACAAAAAGTATGTACAACATCATGAGGCTGTAGTGTTCACACAAATATATATATATATAATAAATATATATATATATATATATATATATATATATAAAACATGTCAAGACTGTAAAAATTATATTCAATATATTAGTAAAAGAATTACAGATCATACCCGCACATGGTGCGGGTTAAATGCTAGTTTAAATAATTCTAAAGGATATTGAACCGTTTCCCATGTATTTAAACTTATGTCATTTACTTGCATGTATGTAGTTGGGTGCTTGATGGATAAGTGTAAGGGTTGTCATTTATGTTTGGAAAATATATTCTTGTATTTGGAGAAGTCCATAATCAAATGGATGAACGAAAAAGACATAAAAAATTACAATCCCTTTTCTCTCTTTCATGTTCAAAATATAATTGCTGTCCCCTTAGAAAAGTGATCTTTGATAGCAAAATCTTAATGAAACTCATTAAAATAAATGTTTCACAAGTTGCTTTATGCATTAGTTAGAAGCTTTATGCATTAGTTAGAGTTACCCTAAATGTTTATAAAAATAGCCAATGATAGGTAAACACTACTCTTATACCACATTTTCACACCATTGAAAAATTGTAAACTTCAATGTACATAACTTTTATACATGTTCATAATTTATGGATATTGATGTTCACATTTAGGTAGTGTGCAGTTAGGGGCAGAGCTAAGGGTTGAGGGGAGGCAATTTCGCCCCTTTGGCCTCCCCCCCACCCCCCAAAAAAAAAAAATTATAATTAAAGAAACCTGGCTGACTCTTGTACCTTACTTCTTTCTTTCTTTTTTTGCTAAGGTTTGACTAACTCTCTCTTGCATGCCTTACACAAGCCACTGCTCTAACCCTTTTAATTTTCTTGTTGGATGCTTGTGTGTGTGGGTGCGTGATGAGATAGATAGAGAGAGAGAATAGCCATTTCTTTCTAGTATTCAAATGATTGGTTTTTATTTCTCAAATTGATCTCCAATAATATATATTTCTTTTGTTCACATGCACAAGCATAAATGTGTATCACATATAAATTTTGTCCCCCCTCAAGTCAGATTCCGATTCTGACACTGTGACACTGTGTATGGTGTTTGTGCATGGTATGAAGTGTGAACTAATATTTACTATATATTGTATACTGTAATACTGTATACTATCTCAGCAATACGGCCAAAGGTGATGAAGGGACAGCAGCAGGTAACCCAGCCTATAAAAAGAGAGAGAAAGAAAACATCCAATAGATTAATTTGTTATTTTTTTTTTATGAATAATTAGCATTGCATTAATAGGAAAGTGAGTTAGGGCCCGAGCCATCTACCCTCTCCACCCCAAGAATATGGGCAGGGAGAATGGAGATGGGGAGGGCCCCCATAGAGTTACAAAAAGGTGCCCAAGAAGTAAGAGCATGGGCCATACAGTTGGATTCTCGAATTACATAAGAGAAAACACAAAAATTAAAATCCAGGGATGCCAAATTGATGTCTGTAATAATTGAAGAGATGGACTAGTGAGGAACAGTTGCCGAGTTCTGAATAGGGGAGATAACATTGAGAGCATCGCCTTCAAAGATAATATGATCCAACCCAATTGATAGGAGCTGAATTGATAGCAAAAAGGGCTGCTTTAGCCTCAGCCCATAAAGGGTCAGCAGGGGGAGATTTATCAATCCAGGCGTGGGTGACTCGGCCAACATGATCCCAACAAACGGCTGCAAAAAAAGCATAGGAAGGTCTAATGGAATTATCAAAATTAATTTTATGCCAACCAGGAGGAGGAGGAAACCAGCATTGTTGGAAAGGGGGGATGAAGCAAGGATTGGTGGATTCCTAGGCTTGTTTTTGGTGGAGATATATGCTTTTGATATCTTTGGCTAACTGGTTGGGGGAGGGTGGAGATGGAGGGGGAGAATTTGTGGAGGGTGAGGATGAGTGGTGCAATAGATTAATTTGTTAAGTTGCATGTAGTTGATTTTATTTGATAGATTGTTGCCTGCAGTAAGATGTACCAATTATCTGATATTGAAAAACATATAGCACACTTGATATGAACCCGCGGAATGGAATCCCTTGAATCCACAATCAATTTGAAAACTCACCCAAGAAAGCCAAGATCAAGTCAATGGATGGAGAATCTAGACCCGTTGAGAACCCGTTTCAAGAACCTAGATTATATTAAAATCTAGACCCGTTGAAGAACCTGCCTCAAGAACCCAAATTACAAGGAGGAACGCCACAAAGGTTGTGATTTACCTTTGATAAGTTCAAAAGTTCAATCAAGAACAAGAGGAGAAAACTCAACTCACTATGAAAATTCAATATAATTGTCTGCCTTCAAATGAGGCTACAAAGAGTATTTAAACCAAAACCTAATTAAAATCCTAACCTAGCTAGAACTCTTTTTTCCCACAAATACCCCTGCGTGAACAGTAATTCTAGTTTCTAAAAAGTAACTTTCCTAATAAACCCTTGGCCCTAATACAAGCCCTTTCTCAAGCCCATTTAGTCTAAACTAATAAAAAATAAATCTTTTAATAAATTGAAAGCCTTGAATAGCAACAGGCCCAAACTTCCCTAAGTCATGTCTTCCACAGCTTGTATCAAGTGGATCAACATTGGTTCTCCTTCTTTCAAACCCACTTTGATTGTTGGGCTCTTGCTAGCTTCATCCCAAGTGGATTGCACCAATCCTTGCATTGCTTCCTTGATCTTGTTGGCTCTTGATCTTGTAATTGGCCCATCTGGAACTTGTAAAGGATCTTTAAGGCTAGGCCCACTTTGGTTCCCATCATTCCCCCTCTCCTCAAAAGGATTCGACCTCGAATCTTCACCTACATCAAATGGAGAAAGATCAGAAACAGTGAAAGTAGCAGAAACTTTATACTCACCTGGAAGGTCCACTTTATGAGCATTGTCATTAATTTTCTCAAGAATTTGGAAAGATCCATCTCCTCGAGGATGCGACTTAGTTTTTCTATGGGCTGGGAATCTTTCTTTGAGCATGTGAACCCAAACCCAATCTCCTGGTTCAAAGATGACACGCCTTCGCCCTTTATTGGCTTGGGAAGCAACCCTTTCATTCTCTGTGATCGACTTAGGTGTGGGCCATTCCTTGATAGCCTTCACCTTTTCCTCATCCACCGCAAGTCCTTTCCTGCTAACAAGATAACCAAGAAACACAACTTTGTCCAAGCAAAAGGAACATGTCTTTAGATTGGCATATAGTTTTTCTTTTCTCAAAACAGCAAGCACACAATGCAAATGTTCAATATGCTCATCTAAGCTCTTGCTATATACCAAAATATCATCAAAATAGACCACAACTAATCTGCCTTGAAACGCACTTAATGCATGATTTATTAACCTCATGAATGTACTTGGTGCATTAGTTAGACCAAAAGGCATTACCAACCACTCATACAATCCATATTTAGTTTTACAGGCAGTTTTCAGATCAATTTTTGTGAAAATAGAGGACCTATGCAATTCATGTAACATGTCATCAAGCCTAGGAATGGGATGTCTATACTTCACCGTAATCTTGTTGATAGCCCTGCAATCGACACACATTCTCCAGGTCCCATCCTTCTTAGGAACAAGTAGCACCGACACCGCGCATGGACTCATGCTCTCTCTCACATGTCCTTTGGCCAGCAACTCCTCAACTTGCCTTTGAAGTTCCTTTGTCTCCTCCGGATTACTCCTATAGGCTGGTCGTTTAGGAATTGTCACACCGGGTACAAAATCAATCTGATGCTCTATGCCTCTAATAGGTGGCAACTCATTAGGCATCTCCGTTGGGAAATACATCCTCAATACTCCTGCAACAAAGAGACAACAACACTAGGCAAAGATTCGTCAAGTTTGTTAGTATTAAAACATGCCTCTTTGTACAAGAGTACAAATATAGGCTGGTTTGCATAAAAAGCACTCTTGACATCACTCGCCTTAGCATAAAAACTCACTTGCTTTTTCTGTTTTTCACTCATATTTGTCACTCTCTCTTTTTTTTTCTTTTTCACTCTCTTTTTTTCTTTCACTTTCTTTTTTTTCATCTTCTTTTTTTGAACTCTCAGTCTCACAATTTTTTTTCAACTCATTCTCTCTTTTCAATTTCACTTGATCTTCATAAACTTGGTCTTGGAAGTTCAACGGTACGAGAGCTTAACGGTTCTACTGCCCCCCTTTTACAAAAGCTGTACATGTTCTTGAACCCATCATGTGTCACCCTTCCTATCATACTGCCACGGCCTGCCCAATAATATGGACCAGCATGCATAGGCACAACATCACAAAGCACCTCATCCAGATACTTCCCAATTGAAAAAGTAACTAACACTTGCCTATCCACCCTTAACCTCTCCACAATCATTCAACCACTGCAATTTGTATGGTCTAGAGTGTTTTAAGGTTGGTAAATTCAATTTCTCTACCAAAATAGTGCTAGCCACATTAGTACAACTCCCCCCATCAATGATCATACTACATACCTTATTGTTGACGTGGCATCTAGTATGGAAAATGTTCTCTCTCTGTTGCTCTGCATCATCCACCTTAATGTGTGTATTGAGAGCACGCCTGGCAACAAGAGACTCACCTGTCACGGGGTATACCACTCCATCATCATCACTAGCATCAACCAACTCGGGCATCCCATCACTATCATCCTCACTCTCAGTCATCACCTCCCCATTGTCGCGCATAATCATCACCCGCCTATTTGGACATTGAGAAGCGATGTGCCCTGAACCCAAACACTTAAAGCATTTAATATCTCTATTCCGTGAAGGTTGAGATTCTACCTTGGGTTTGTTGCTAGTTCCCTCATCTTTTCCCTTAGGTGGTTCGGTCTTTCTCTTTGCTTCAGCTGAATCATTCCTTATCCCACTTTGATTTCCAAGTAGTATTAGAAACCGAAGTGTACCTTGCTGTCCCTTTTCTCTTTAACTGTCTCTCCACCTTCATAGCCATGTGCACCATGTCCTCTATCTCCACATAATGCTGCAATTCAATTACATTGGCTATGTCCCTATTCAAACCACTCAAAAATCTAGCCATGGTGGCCTCCCGATCCTCCTCTACATTAGCCCGAATCATCGCCACCTCCATCTCCTTATGGTAATCCTCCACACTCCTAGACCCCTGTGTAAGATTTTGGAGCCTTTTGGTAAAGGTCCCTATAGAAGTGGCTAGGTACAAATCTCCGCCTCATGAGAGCTTTCAACTCTCCCCACGTCTCTACAGGCCTCTCATTATTCCTCCTTCTATTGGTCACTAATTGATCCCACCAAATAATAGCATAATCAGTGAACTCTATTACCGCCAACTTCACTTTCTTCTCTTCAGAGTAATTATGACAATCAAACACTAGGTCTATTTTTTTCTCCCACTCTAGATAAACCTCAGGGTCAGTTCTACCTTGGAAAGATGGTATTTTCATTTTGATGCTCCCAAGGCTTCGATCTACACCATCCCGACCCCCTGGGTTCCACTCATGTCCTCTTTCACGCCTAACTCGTCTATGTCTACCCGACCCAACTTCAGATGCTAAGTCTTCCTCATCCTCACCATCTCCTTCATTCTCATACTCATTTTCAACCCTAGCCTCACGTCGCCTCCTATCTCTCCCACCTTGCAGATTTCTAATCGCTGCTTCTTGATGATCCATCCTATCCCTCACTTCACCCAACACAAAGTTCAACCGCTCAAACTGTTGTTGCATGGCTTGCAACACAAATGGATGAGTTATCTGCCTTCCCCTTTGGTGATGAGTCACTCCTTATGAGACATTGTAATGTGCTGCACAAAAAAAAATGTTAGTGGAAAACCTCACACACTCCCTTACGTGTTTACACTCGAATAATGGCACTCCACTCGTATTTCACTCTTAATTGGCAATTTTTTTTTTTTTGATAATAGTCTCACACTCTCTTGCCTTTTACCTCAAGAGTTGTCCCACTCAAGTTCTTCAAGAACTAACTGAACTCAATCAAGAAACAAGAACAAGAACCTTGTTTTATCCCAACTAGTAATTAGACCCAAGAAACAAGAACAAGAACAAGAACCAGAATAAGAACAAGAACAAGAACAAGAACAAGAACTAGATCAAGAACAAGAACAAGAACAAGAACAAGAACAAGAACGAAGAAGAATAAGAACAAGAACAAGAACCCGAACCAGAACAAGAACAAGGGTATAAAGACGAATGAAAGAGTAACTCTATTGATGTATGCAGCCCTGTTGATGATAAGGCTCAAATAAAAATTTTCGGATTTTTTTTTTTTTTTTTTTTTTCAGCAACAGATTTGATCACAATAAAACGAATAAGAGATTTGAGCCAACACAAACTCTAGAACAAGAAGTTTCAGCCAACACAAACTCTAGAACAAGAAGTTTCAGCCAACACAAACTTTAGAACAAAGTTTAAGCCAACACAAACTCTTGAATAAGAGGTTTCAACCAACACAAACTCTCTTAAGAACAATGAACTTCAGCAGCCACGTTTTTTTTTTTTTTTTTTTTTTTTTTTTTTTTTTTTTTTTTTTTTTTTTTTTTTTTTTTTTTGTAACCCTAGAACAATGAAGCCCTAGAATCAAATACGCAAGAAAGAAAAAGATAGAATTAGACCTGATTGGAAACCTTGCTCTGATACCAAATGATATGAACCCGCGGAATGGAATCCCTTGAACCCACAATCAATTTGAAAACTCACCCAAGAAAGCCAAGATCAAGTCAATGGATGGAGAATCTAGACCCGTTTCAAGAACCTAGATTATATTAAAATCTAGACCCGTTGAAGAACCTATCTCAAGAACCCAAGATTACAAAGGAGGAACGCCACAAAGGTTGTGATTTACCTTTGATAAGTTCAAAAGTTCAATCAAGAACAAGAGGAGAAAACTCAACTCACTATGAAAATTCAATATATTGTCTGCCTTCAAATGAGGCTACAAAGAGTATTTAAACCAAAACCTAATTAAAATCCTAACCTAGCTAGAACTCTTTTTTCCCACAAATACCCCTGCGTGAACAGTAATTCTAGTTTCTAAAAAGTAACTTTCCTAATAAACCCTTGGCCCTAATACAAGCCCTTTCTCAAGCCCATTTAGTCTAAACTAATAAAAAATAAATCTTTTAATAAATTGAAAGCCTTGAATAGCAATAGGCCCAAACTTCCCTAAGTCATGTCTTCCACAGCTTGTATCAAGTGGATCAAAATTGGTTCTCCTTCTTTCAAACCCACTTTGATTGTTGGGCTCTTGCTAGCTTCATCCCAAGTGGATTGCACCAATCCTTGCATTGCTTCCTTGATCTTGTTGGCTCTTGATCTTGTAATTGGCTCATCTGGAACTTGTAAAGGATCTTTAAGGCTAGGCCCACTTTGGTTCCCATCAACACTTAATATAATATTTACCATATATGTGACATTGAGTTATATATCAAAAACACTTCAATATAGAAATTTGCAATTTATGCATGTTGCACCCTTTAGAAGTTCAAACAAGATCATAGTATTTTCTTTTTAAAAATAAAACAATAGAAGAAAATATATTCCCTTACAATTGGAGGGATCTTCAAAGCAGCCACATAGAGCGGTGGACCATTGCCCCAAAGGTGGAGAAGCGGTGGACCATTGCCCCCCAAAAAAAAACTTTCATTCATTCAAGTATTCAACCTTGTGATTATAAAAAAAGTATTCAACCTTTTGCTTTTATTACTTAACCTCAAGCTAGCCCAAAAAGTCACTTTGGGCTTCCTTTCAAATTCCTGGGCTGGGCAACCCGCTTGGCCCATAACTCCTACACCTCATTTCCACACTCTTCACAGAATCAGTTAACCATCTCCGTCATTACCGTCCCCAACCAATCTCTAACCTCCACCCCCAAAACCATGGATTTGGATTCGAACCCGGAGCCACATTTGATATCCAGATCAGTTCCAAACCAAGGAAAATTAAAAATTAATAAAATAGGATTATTTTAAAACTGCGTTGATTTATCTTTGGGAAAATATGTTGTTCATAAATCATAAACCAAAATCAAGTCAGTGCTTGAGTTCTGTTTTCATTAAAGTCTAACATTTGATGGTATAAGATCTCTATAGAAATCATGTCTTTTGTCACCTCTTAAGCATTTTTCTGTTCAGCCTTTTCTGGCTTAAATGCTTATTTTGGTTACTAAGGTTAACAAATTGGGTATATATGCTTTCTTCTTGTGCGTTATTTCGGTTTTTTTTTTTTTTTGAATGGAAGAGTGAGAGAAAGAGAATTTGGACCCAAGTTCTCCTCACAGGAAAGATTGGGCAATGCCACTCAACTATTTAACTATTTATTAGGATCATGTGAGGAACTGGAAACAACTCAAAAGAAGGTAGGAACCAAGGCATACAGATGAAGTGTTGATCTTCATCCTCAAATTAGAGTGTAGATTGGAACTTCCTTTTCCAATGAATCCTAAACTGTGGCAGCTTCTCCTCACTCCAATGCATGTGGAATAACCCTAGTTGATTAGTCCATAGCTCTTTTGGATCAGATTACAAGATTGGCTTATGTTAGGATTAGTTATTATAAGTGGATTGAGTTAGTTAATTAGAGCTTACGCACATGTAACACATTAAATAGTTAGAGTGGGCCATGTGTGGCCAATAAGAATAGAACATGAGATGAATAAATAGATGCTTGTAATCATTACTTGAGAAGGTACAAAGAATAATCAAAATAATTTCTGGACAGTATCAACAGACAACAGATTCAACAGATGCGTGTCTAATATAATGAAAAAATAATGTGAAATGATTCACCAAAAAGATTATTTTGATTAACTATGGCCTGCCTCTGGTCTCACCACAGCCCTTAATAGATGAAGGCAAATCTCCCACCTTGTCTATTCCTTCCTCAAACACCACTCCCATGCCCATGAAGAAATGAGACTCTATATGGCAATGGAAAAGCCAAACACCTGGGTTATCTGCCTTGAACCTAAAAGCAGTCCAACCATAGGGATGAACAGGCACTGTATTCTTCATGATTGGATTCACCAAATTGTAATTCTTTGGGTCTTTGTTTATGTCAAATTTGCCAGTTCCATGGCCTAGGACCCAAAAATCATGCCCGTGGAGATGCCATGGATGTGTCTCACTAGTGTTATTACTCATAGTGTTTGCATTTTGAAGTATAATATCAACTGTGGTATTGAACTCTAGCCGGTAAATGCCATTGCTAGTAGTAGCATTTTTGTTTTTGGCTACGTTGTAAATGTCATAGTTTGCAAAGTCATATCCATTAGGTGGTGGGGTCTGATCGAACACATGGAGTAATTTTTTCTTCAGTGCAATAAGGTAAGGGGTGTGAGGAAGGGTGAAAGAAACATTATTTACTGACCAGTGGCGATAACCATTTATTTCATTTTGTGTGTTGAGGAACACAATGACTCTATCTGAGGTTTGAGGAGGGGTTTCGATGTGATTATGGTGAGCCTTAATGGCTTGACTTTGAGCCAATCGGGCTGGTGTGTCATTCCCAAATTAGGACCAGGTGATGGACCTGTTGGAGGGTTTCGCCTTGGATGGTTTGGATAGTAATTGAGAATGGCTTGGCCTTGTGTGGTAGTAGAATTCCGGCTAACCACACTAGTTGTCATCCAATAATTTCTTAAAGGGTCTTGATCGGCTTTTATAAGCACAGAGTATGTCTCTCCAGAGTAAATGTATAGGTTTTTCACTACAAATGGCTCAACATAGTGTCCATCTGCTTCAACCACAGTCATATTATGACCCTGCTTAAAAATAAAAGGAAACATATATCATTAATGTGTTACAAAATTGTTGAGTCGGTGACCTTAATTGGTCAATAAAGTAACCGACCTATGCTAGGTCCTTGTTTTGGTAGGATTCGGCAAACCCCTTGCTATATATATATATATATATATATATAAGGCTTTAGGTCTTATGTGTGTGCCACAATATAGAATAATTAGAGAAGGGTTTTTCTCTAGGTTTATTCTTGGTGAGAGAGAGTTTAGGGTGTAATTGGGGTTTGGGTTTTTTGAGAGAGTCCTGGTACCACTGTTGTAATCTCCCTATTTTCTTAGTCAAACTTTCTCCCTGTCGTCGCCGGTGGATGTAGGCATATTGCCGAACCACGTAAATTCTTGTGTTCTTTATTTGTGTGTTTAATCTCTTTCTCTATTCTTTAATCTTGCGCAAACAGTTAATTTTCACAACAATTGGTATCAGAGCTGTTGGTCGAAACAATGGCAATTAATGCTTCTATTGCGACGGTAGGCCTAGTTAAGTTCGACGGGACTGGTAACTTTGGGCTATGGCAAAGAAGGGTGAAGGATCTGTTAGTGCAGCAAGGTTTGGTGAAGGCTTTGTACGGGAAGACAAAGAAACCAGAGAAGATGACAGACGATGAATGGGAAGAACTAGACATGAAGGCGGTGAGTACAATTCGGCTATTGCTGGCAGACGAAGTCATGTACGATGTCATGGAGGAGAACTCAACTGCAGGGATTTGGTTGAATCTAGAGAAAAGATATATGTCCAAATCTCTCACGAACAAACTGCATCTAAAGCAAAAGTTGTATGGGCTTAAGATGACAGAGCTTGCGGACCTGAGGCAGCACATCAATACCTTCAAACAAATCATTAGTAATATGTTGCGAATCTATTATATAAACTAAAAGTTGGAGCTGAGAGAATTTTTTTTGCTTCCTCCAAAGACCGCCACATCAGACTTTCACTTCCAATATAATTCCATTCCAACTCATACTGCTATTTCTCTCTCTCCCTCACGCATAACTTAGCCCATTAAATCCAAGGCTAATCTCTAACTCTCTCTCCTTGGACTCCTCATCTCACTAGACTCCTCATCTTTCTGATAAACGCACGGTAAACATTTCTTATTTTATGTTTTTTCCCTTTTCCTCTTCTCTCTGTCGCTCAACTCCCCATCTCCCTCTCTGATTATTTTTTCCTCTTCCCTATTAAGTCCAGCCACCTTTAATCTACATCATGGCCAGATTCTTAAACCGTTTTCTTAAAAAAGGTTAAACCGATTTGCCCAATTGAATGCAGTTCACCGTTACTTTGCCTCAGGCTCTCTAAATCGACAAATCCATGTGTTTGCGATTCTACTCAATCTTCTATTTAAACTCTTTAGTACTTGATGCCCCAACAACAACCAAGGTGAGTCTTTTTTATTTCTTTTTATTTTCCCGGTGGATTTGTGAGTTTGTGTGTGAAACCCCTTTCGTTGGTGCACGTTTTGAGTTGTTGACTGGATGAGAAGTTCTGCAAACTTCGGGAATTCGATCTAGAAGCACCAGATTTTTTTTTTGTTGTTGTTGGATTCGTGGGTTTTCTGGTATGGGTTTTCCAGTCTGGTGAAACGGCTTTAGACAAGTTCCACAAGATTTCCAGTCCTCTGCGCCTGCACTGAAGCTTGCGCTCTTCCTTTTTCTTTTACTTTCTGTTTGATTTGGTTAAATGTTTGGGTTTTGTTTCCCTGTTTGGCAGGTGAGAAACATGAGACTGCAATTGGGGTTTTGAACTTCTATGCATGTTTTGGCTTCTTCAAAGTGTGAAAGAAATTGTCAATTTTTCCTTACAGGTGTACAAATTATTGTCAATTAATTTTGCATTACAGGTGTCCACATTATTGTCAATTAATTTTGTCTTATAGGTGTACAAATTATTGTAAATTTTGTCTTATTGATCTACAAGTGTACAAATTATTGAGAAATCAATATACAAAATTTCATTTTCTTTGAATATCAAAGCATTTGGTTCTGTGTGATTTGAAAAGCAACATGTCATTAATCAGTAGCCTACCATACCACATTAGACCAAATATTTGCAATTGGTAAATTTTGCTATAGTACATCCACCTATTGACCAGTTTAAATGTGGACTGCAATCTGCAAATTCACAATAATCGGTGTTTAGTATGAGGCCAAATATTTGATCATTTGGTATTACTGTAACATATGCCATACTGATTGATGATGTAGGAATTATAGTTTGTGAATGGTTGTTTTGATTTATAGGTTGGAGTCATCATTTTTTATCAAAGCGAAAGTATCATTTGATAATCCCCATGGATAATGAGTGGAATAAGCCTTTGGCCAATCATGTCATTGATCTTCAAACACATCTATTGCATGGTCTGATTCACTGCAACGGGTTTGGTCATTTGCTCTGCATCAATGGAATTGAAGGAGGCTCTAAGTATCTATGAGGCAGAGAAATAATGGATTTGGGGGACAGAATTTGCACAAATCTACGAACCCAGTAGCCAAAAGCCCCCAAAGTTCTTGGTTTTTTCCTCTTAGATTTATGAACATTGAAAACAAAACAAAAAACTGAATTTATGGGGGTCTTCTTTCTTTTGCAGGAAAATCACAGTTGACGATGTGTCAAAGAAGAGGTCAATGGATCTTAGATTGCTCTATGGGGTTGCTTATGGACATTCTTGGTTTGAAAATTTACCCTATCTCAGCTAGGATTAGATCATTTGTAGTTTAGTTGCTTTGAATGTGAAGGGTTGAACATACTCACTTAGGATCTTCACTAGCATTGCATCTGCAAAATTGTGGCATGTAGAAGATTATGTTTAAGATTGCTCTATAATGACTTCCTAAGTCATGACCTTTGAGGAAGTCATGGCATGAACTAAACTTTTTTGAATATTATCCCATTGCTTAGAATCAACCACCTATTAATCATTTTTTATTTTCTTTTATTTATAATGGGCTTTTGCAATCAGTAAATTCTATAATGGTTCATCCACCTATTGAGCAATTTAAATGTGGATTGCAATCAGTAAATACATCACAATGATGCAACATATTCCGCGCATCGCGCGGGTCCGCGACTAGTTGATATAAAATTCGAGGATGAAGATAAGGCGATGATGCTCCTAACCTCCCTCCCGGCTTCCTACGAACACCTGGTGACGACCCTACTTTACGGAAAAGAAACTCTGGAATTAGAAGAAATTTCAGGAGCTCTGTTGGATCATTACCAACGGAAACATAAAGATTCAGCTGAGAGTTTTGGTGAAGGGCTAGCAGTAAAGAATTATCAAGATCGTGGAAGGAAGAAAGACAAGGATGACAAATCTGCTAGGGGAAGATCTAAATCCAAGAGCAAGACAGTAAAGTGCTTCAAATGCCAAAAGAAGGGGCATATGAAGCGAGAATGTCCAGAATGGAATAAGGGGAAGGAAGAGTCCTCTACATCTGTCAACGTAGTAGCAGACTCGGAATCTGATGGCGACATGCTTTCTGTTTCATCAAGCACTGACGGTTTGAACAATTCTTGGCTTCTGGATTCCGCATGTTCTTTTCACGTGACTCCCCACAGGAACTGGTTCGACACTTATAGGTCAATTAATTGTGGTTCTGTTCGAATGGGTAATGATGCTACATGCACAATTATTGGAATGGGAACAATTAAAATTAAGATGTCCGATGGTGTGGTGAGAACATTAGAAGAGGTTAGACATATCCCAGATATGAGAAAGAATTTGATTTCATTAGGAACCCTAGACTCAAAAGGCTATAGCTATAAGTCTGAGAATGGGATAATGAAAGTTTCAAAGGGTGCTATGGTTGTGATGACAGGTCAGAAAATAAGTAGCAATGTTTATAAATTGCTAGGCAATACCATTCTAGGTGGAGTTGCTGCAGTAGCTGAGTCTGAGGATGATGATACACTCTTGTGGCATATGCGGCTAGGGCATATGAGTGAGCGTGGTATGAGGGAATTGCACAAAAGAAATCTGTTGACTGGGATTAAGTCATGCAAATTAGATTTCTGCAAATACTGTATTATGGGAAAGCAGTGTAGGGTGCGATTTAAAACTGCCACACACAAGACAAAGGGTATATTGGACTACGTGCATTCAGATATTTGGGGGCCAGTGAGAACTCCTTCGAAAGGAGGAGCTCAATATTTTATGAGCTTCATTGATGATTATTCCAGAAAAGCTTGGGTTTATTTCTTGAAGAACAAGTCTGAGGCTTTTGCTAAATTTAAGATTTGGAAAGCAGAAGTGGAAAATCAGACTGGAAGGAAGATAAAGTGCCTTAGGACTGATAATGGCACTGAGTACAGGGATGGTGATTTCTTGAAGTTCTGCGAAGAGCATGGTATCAAGAGACACTTCACAGTACGGAAAACTCCTCAACAAAATGGGGTGGCTGAGAGACTTAACAGGACCATCACAGAAACAGCTAGATGTTTAAGGTTGAATGCTGAGCTTCCTAAAATTTTTTGGGCGGAAGCAGTGGATATGGCTTGTTATATCATCAATCGATCACCTAGAGTTGCACTTGATGGGAAAGTCGCTGAAGAAGTATGGACAGGACAAGAAGTTGATTACTCTTTCATGAGAATATTCGGGTGTCCCGCATATGTTCATATCTCAGGTGAAGACAGGTCAAAACTCGATCCAAAATCAAAGAAGTGCATCTTTCTTGGTTTTAAGAAAGGGGTAAAAGGGTACAAGCTTTGGGATCCAGTTGCGCAGAAGGTGGTGATCAGTAGGGATGTAGTGTTTGATGAGAAGTCAATGACAAAAGCATTCAAGGAAGAGAAGTCTCAAGCAGCGGAAAGCAGTAATAACATTGGTAGATCAACGGTGCAGGTGGAGCTTGATGAATTGGAGTCTCAGTCAGATGAGGAACCTCACAGTAATGATCAAGAACAGGATAGCACCAGATCAGATAGGCCTAAACGCAACAAAAGACCACCGGTCAGGTATGGTTTCGAGGATCTTGTCTCTTATGCTTTACTTACCAGTAGCGAGGATCCTTCTACATTTCAGGAAGCAATTGAAAGCTCTGAAAAGGATAAGTGGATGGAAGCTATGGTGGAGGAGAATGAGTCTTTGAGCAAGAACAAAACTTGGGAGTTAACGGAACTTCCAAAAGGAAAGAAACCTATAGGTTGCAAGTGGGTGTTCAAGAAGAAGGAAGCAGTATCAGAAAAAGAAGGGGAAAGATTCAAGGCACGATTGGTAGCAAAGGGATATTCACAGAGACATGGGATTGACTACGATGAGGTATTTTCACCTGTAGTCAGGCATACATCTATTAGAGCGGTATTGGCTTTGGTAGCAGATCAGGATCTGGAATTGGAACAACTGGATGTGAAGACGGCTTTCCTTCATGGGAATTTGGAGGAAGAGATTTTCATGGTACAACCAGAGGGGTTCAAGCAACCTGGTACAGAGAATCTTGTCTGCAGATTGAAGAAGTCACTTTATGGGCTCAAGCAGTCTCCTAGACAGTGGTACAAAAGGTTTGATTCGTATATGATCCAGATTGGTTATACCCGTTGTGAATATGATTGCTGCGTATATGTTCGTATACTTGAAGATGGTTCTTATATTTTTCTGCTACTGTATGTGGACGATATGTTAATTGCTGCTAAGAGCATGTGTGAGGTTAACAGGTTAAAATCTTTGCTACACAAAGAGTTTGAAATGAAAGACTTGGGTGCTGCTAAGAAAATTCTGGGTATGGAGATTCGCAGGGACAGAGAGGCAAGAAAGCTGTGGTTGTCTCAGAAAAACTACATCAGGAAGGTGCTTGAAAAATTTAGCATGTTGGATGCTAAGCCTGTGAGCACACCATTGGCGAATCACTTCAGATTATCTGGTAGTCAGTGTCCAAAGAATGAGGAAGAAATTGAAAATATGTCAAAGGTTCCATATGCTAGTGCAGTGGGGTGCTTAATGTATGCAATGGTTTGCACCAGGCCGGATTTGGCTCATGCAGTGAGTACTGTTAGCAGGTACATGGCGAACCCAGGGAGAGAGCACTGGAATGCAGTTAAGTGGATTTTCAGATACTTGAAAGGCACAGCGGAACATGGGATCTTATTTTCAAGACAGCCAGGGACTAATTCAGTTGTAGGATACGTGGATGCAGACTACGCAGGTGAGGTGGATGACAGGAGGTCTACTACAGGTTATGTGTTTACACTATCAGGAGGACCTATTTGTTGGAAATCTACATTACAATCCATAGTAGCCATGTCCACTACAGAAGCTGAATACATGGCTGTAGCTGAAGCTGCAAAGGAAGCATTGTGGTTAAAGGGGCTAGTCAAAGAGCTTGGTTTGAATCAAGGTGGAGTTCAGATGCATTGTGACAGTCAGAGTGCCATTTACTTGGCAAAGAATCAGGTTTATCATGCCAGGACGAAACACATCGATGTTAGGTTCCACAAGATAAGAGAGTTGATTGTTACAGGAGATATTGTTCTGGAGAAAGTGCACACTTCAGAGAATGCAGCTGATATGTTGACGAAGCCGGTTACCACAGCCAAGTTCAAGCATTGCTTGGACTTGGTCAATGTTAGCAGCTTGTGATAGCCCTTAGGGGCTAAGGTGGCGGCGATGGAGGAGTTCGTTCGTGAGGCTTGACCAATTCAAGTCAAGGTGGAGATTTGTTGAGTCGGTGACCTTAATTGGTCAATAAAGTAACCGACCTATGCTAGGTCCTTGTTTTGGTAGGATTCGGCAAACCCCTTGCTATATATATAAGGCTTTAGGTCTTATTTGGGTGCCACAATATAGAATAATTAGAGAAGGGTTTTTCTCTAGGTTTATTCTTGGTGAGAGAGAGGTTAGGGTGTAATTGGGGTTTGGGTTTTGCATTGCAACCAAGTTCTATAGCCGACTTACTAGCAAGGTTTTGTGCTAGTGCGGCAAACCTAACATTAGTACTATATATATTGGTCTTTCTCAAGGTTATGTGACATATAGCCACTAATGAATTTTCCACGTAATTTACATGATAGACATAAAAGTGAGCCTCCGCAAAATAATGAACCAATACAGAATCACAAAACTTATGACCAAAATCATACATATACATTTTTTTTTGCTAAATATGAATATTTCATTGATCAAAAGCAGAAATACAAAGCAAATCTCTTGATCAAGCCTCTTGCACAGAGGCTGGGAGATTGTTGGAAAAATAACAAGTAGGAAAGCTATTAGGAATGAAAGACTTGGCTAATTCGTGGGCAACCATGTTGGCCTCACGCTTAACCCAACAAAAACTACAAGAGCTAAAGTCTGATGCTAATCTCTTAACATCATTACAAAGAGCATAAATGTTCCAACTGTAGGCTGAAATCCCCAATATTGCATCAACACAGTTCTTGGCATCACTTTCCACTAAAATATTCTTCCATCTTTCCAAGTAAGCAAGTTGAATGGCCCATAGAATGGCTGAAGCTTCAGCAACTGTGGGGTCAACCGTAGGTAGTGTTTTGGTCCAAGCCTTGACAAAACACCCGGCATCATCTCTGGCAATGACTGCAATCATACATATACAAATCAAAATGTAAATCAAGTCACCGGGCATTTGGCCTAGTAATCATCATTGATAATCCATTTGTGTCGCATATTCCAGCTTGATCACGTTTTGTTGGAATATTCATGTGTTAATGGTGGTTGGTTTAGTAGTGAAGTCCGAAATTAAATAATAATGACAAGAGGGCATGAATGGTTAAGATAACATAATTGGAACCCAATTCATTGATTTATAAGTGATGTTCTTATATGATATATTAACTTTCAACAAAGGTGTTATATTTGGGTAGTTCATTTCTTTATGGGCAAATTACAGATATCTCTCATGTGGTTTATTCCATTAGACATTTTCATTAACTTAAACGGAATTTGATAACGTGACAAATAAACTTTCTATAAAAATTGATAAAAAAAAATACCATTCTAGTACCCCCAACTTACATACTATGTCTATAAGTTTACTCTTCGCACCAACCATTAAGCATATATAATTGTATAAGTTTGCAAATTATATGTAAAACTATATTTCAACTTCTTGAAAAGTGTCTGTGCTTCTTTACCAAGCTTCGCCCTTCCAAGAGTATCAAGAAAGCAATTAGTCATATCTACACCCATTTTAAATCTACTAGTCGCAAACTCATGCGATGCACGGGAAAACTATTAAAAATAAGATCTAAAGATATCTTGATTTTTTTTTTTTTTAAATTTTAGATGATATAAGTCGGAAGATTGTTTCAATCATTAAATACCACAATCAAACTACGGACGATCAATTTCAACTTAATATCTTATTTATAGCTTTTAACAAAGACACTTTCTCTCTCTCAATTCTCAAGGAAAAGAAGAGAATGATCCACAATGCTATGGCACAACTCTTACAAAATTTTGAAGATTTAGTAAAATTCTAAAAGGAATACTTATAAGACCATACATAGTCAAAATACTTATAATTCCATCAACTCAAGTAATATGGTATGGTAATGAGTGGTATGGAAATTACATGCAACTGTGATCACCATGTCGATTTCCATAAGGTCCAACAATATGTTCTTATCAAGAACCAATAACGCTTCCCAAGAAACTCCTTAAGACTGGCAAAAACTTTATGTCTTAAGTAGTAAAACTTTCACTCATAGGTCCAACCCTGTATACCGTATGAGTTAACCGCCCTGCTTAAAGCTAAAACATGCTTTAAGACTTTTCCTGTCATAATAAACTTACATGTGCACACAAAATATGGCAAATAACATAACACGCATAAACAATGCATAATCAATATTCTCAAGAATGTAAATTGATTTAGTTAAAATAATAAACTGCAGTTTAACTTAAACAAAAACATAACTCCCACTAACCAAAAACATCAAAACTGTCAACCAACCCCATATGAGTAACATGCTCCTTAAAAACTTTAGGAGGCAATCCTTTGGTTAGGGGATTAGCAATCATCTCCTCTGTGGCTATATAAATAATAGAAGTTTGCAACTCTAGAATCTTCTCTCTAACAACCAAATACCTGATGTGCATATGTTTTGATCCAGATGATCTTTTATTATTATTTGAGAAGTAAACCGTAGCGGAATTATCATTGTAGATTGTCAAAGGCTTAGAGATGGAATCCACAATCTCTAACCTTGAAATAAAATTTCGCAACCAAACAGCCTGTAAAGTTGCCTCATAACAAGCCACATACTCAGCTTGCATGGTAGATGAAGCTGTAAGTGTCTGTTTGACACTTTTCCATGAGATGGCACCTCCTGCCAACATGAACACATATCCTAAGGTTGACTTCAAGACATCAGCACAACCTGCATAGTCTGCATCAGCATAACCAACGACCTCAAGAAGGTCAGAACGCCTATATGTGAGCATAAAGTCCTTAGTTCTCTGCAAATACCTCAAAACCTTCTTTGCCGCTCTCCAATGATCCATACCAGGGTCACTTTGAAACCTGCCAAGTACACTGATAGCAAAAGCTATATCCGGACGAGTACATACTTGTGCATACATCAAACTGCCTACAGCAGATGCATAAGGGATCTTTTTCATTTCATTCCTTTCCAGATCATTCTGAAGACATTGAAGTTTCAAAAGTTTATCTCCTTTAACAACAGGAGTGTCACTAGCTAAACACGTACTCATATTAAACCTCTCAAGAACTCTACTAATATAGGACTTTTGAAATAGACCAAGAATGCCAAGAGACTTGTCACGATGAATCTCAATGCCAAGAACAAAAGAAGCTTCACCAAGATCTTTCATCTCAAAATTATCAAACAAAAACCTCTTAGTTTTACGCAGCAAACCCAAATCATTGCTGGCAAGAAGAATATCATCAACATAGAGCACTAAGAAAATAATCTTGCTCCTAGTAATCTTGAGGTATATACAATGATCAACAGGATTTTCTTTGAAACCTAAAGGAGTTACCACATTATCAAATTTCAAGTACCATTGTCTAGAAGCCTGTTTAAGCTCGTAGATGGACTTCTTCAGTTTGCAAACCATGTGCTCCTTTCTAGATACTTGAAAACCATCCGGCTACAACATGTACACATCCTCTGTTAGATCTCCATTCAAAAAAGCTGTCTTTACATCCATTTGATGTAATTCAAAATCAAAATGTGCAACTAAGGCCATAACGATTCTAAAAGAATCCTTCGAAGAAACCGGTGAGAAAGTCTCTTTATAATTGATGCCTTCTTTTTTACTAAAACCCTTAGCAACAAGTCTAGCCTTATACCTTTCAAAATAAAATCTAGCCTTAATTATTGAGAGCAACAAACCGACTAGGCTAGTATAAACTAAATCGTCCAAATCAGAATATATATAACACATATATATTCATACCGAATTTTATCAATAAAATAATTCGAAAATAATATAATATTTTATAACCCATGTATGAGCATGATGGCTTTGATACCAACTGTAAATCTGTTCGAGTACATGATCATAGCATGAGCATGTAAGCAACAATATTATATCAGATGTGATTAGGAGAATATACCTGAATCCATTGATGAAATTGATGGAAGCAATAGGGTGTCTTCTGCTCTCTTGCTCTCTTAAGTTCAAGTTTAATGGGAAGACTTCCAAAGTGACAGTAGATTAAAGTGAGAGTAGGGACCCCTATAACCCTATATTTATATTATAAATATAAGGCCTTAATGTAAACCCTAAACCCATAAAGGATTTACCCAACTTAGGCCCACACATTAAAATACCCATGTCCTACATTATTAAATGTAGCTAAGGTGCACCAAAGCCCAATAAACAATATATGATCACATTAAACTTAATGGGCTTTACCGATCAACTCTCTGTCATACAGGACATCCTATCAATTCGATTTTGACACAAAAGAATGCTGCTCACAAAATAAAATCTTACACACTATGCTTGGGTTCACTTCTTATAAGGCCTTGTTATAAAGCAAAGCTCCATATATATATATAGGTTATCCTTGACTTTGTGAGAGGTTTTTCCCTTCTTCTTTTTTTCTTTTTTGGCTAGAAGACTTGTAACAGTTTGGCCTATGATTAATGTTTAAATTGTTGTATATCCACTTATCAAGTTGTTTGAAAAAAGTAATAGTAATTTCAAAAAGGCAAGTAATTGACAGAGTGGACAAGGGTGAGGCTCTCATCAGCCTAAGTACATGATTAAGGTTAGTGTTCGTTTAGTGATCGAAAATTACCAATTGTTTATCTTTATTTATTTTTTTATTTTTATTTTGCTTCAATATATTATAAAAGTTATTAACATTTATTAATAGTTAAGTAACTTTCACTTAATAGTACTGTTAGTACCTTAGAATAATTGTTAAATTATTAAATTCATTATTTCTTAACGGTTTAAGTTTTTGAAACACTTGGTAATTTATCATGGTATCAGAGCATATTATTTCCTTAACGTCACCTAATATAATAATTTCACGTGTTTGGTTGGTCTTGCCACATGTGGCAATGTGAGGGGGCATGTTAGAGAATCAAAAAGTCTCATATTAGGCATTTAAAATCTTGCATCTCTCTCTCTCTATATAAAATCTTATATATGCCTCTTCACCTACTCTAATACCATGATAAATTATAAATTGTTAAAATCTAAATCTTTAATGTGTCACACTGTCAATCAGCCACTTTGTGAACGGACATTGGCCCAAAAAAAAGGATTGACAAAAGAGAAAAAAAGGAACAATTTTTTATTGAGCATTAAAGTAAGAACGGACGGCATACACGAACCAGGGACAAGCTTGACTAGCCAGGCATACACGAACCAGGGAGAAGCTTGACTAGCCAGGTTTATCTATATAAACTATAAAGATTCAGCGTCTTCTATAGTCTATACATAACAAGTCAAATTTTACAAAGGAAAAACTGCAAGGACTTGGCCACTTTAAGAAGAAGAAAAAAATAATTAAAACAAAAGCCCTTTTGTTAATGGTTAAACACTTAAACTTCAAATGAGCTCAGTGGAAGATCAAATATTCAAATATTTCCACTGCCTCATGAAGAAAACTTGGGGCTAATTATAGTCTTTTCAGTGGTCTATTAGATATATCCTTGAAGATATATATTGTGTTTGTTATGTAAATTTAAATGATGGGAGGTTTGTTTAATATATCTCACACAAGTTAACTTTATGGCCCACAGTCTTTGTTAATGGGCCTATGAATGTAAGAGTCAATGGTTTGCTTCCATTCTTTCTGATTTTGTACTATGCAAGGGGTAATTCATTAGTGTGGTTTAGTCCTATCACAATTTGGTTTCACAAATTTTTTAATTATTACCTTTTGACTTCTTAAGATAAATAAAATCGTAAATACCTCTTTCGAGATAGAATGGTTAGTTTTATAAAAAAGAAAAAGAAAAAAAAGAGATAGAATGGTTAGATTTTTGCCTCATTTTCTCTGCACCTGCATGCTGCATGCGCGCCCATGTGAACTCCCAAATTTCTTAATGTATCTGCTTGTTTACTTCCTGTAAAATGCTAGTTGGCTTTTCTCCATCATTTGAGGGAGGCTTCAGGTCATGTCATCACATGTATAACCCTTTAGAGTAGTGATTTTGTTCATCTCCATATACTCACAGATAACCCTGGCCAAGGGCAAGGTGGGCGACCGTCCTAGGCCTCATCCCAAAAAATATTTTAAGGGCCTCAATATATTTATATATAAAAAATTAAAAAGGCTCATATATTTAAAACAAGCCTTTAAATTAAGTCTAATAATAATTTATTTCTCTAACCCAAATATGTATGAGAACAATTTTTAGTATTTATTTGATGTGAAGAAGCTAACTTCACTAAATTATGATAATTTGAAAAAGTATTATGTTAATCTTGAAAGTTTTTTAAAACTTGATAATTTTTTTGATCTTGATGGTATTGATTTATTTTCAAACTTAAAAGTCTTACAAGAGATTTTACCAAAAAAAAAAAATAGCGACAAATATACTTAATTTTATCAAGGAATTGAATTGTTCCAAATGCATCTATTGCATATAGAATATTATTGATTATACTTGTCACAGTCGCATCCGTTGAAAGAAGTTTTTCAAAATTAAAATTATAAAAATATTACTTGCGATCAACTATGTCACAAGAAAGATTAAATGGATTAGCCATATTATTTATTGAACAAATTTGTTAGAAAATATTGAATATAAAAGTTTAATTAGTAATTTTGTAGCAGAAACCGTATGTAGAGTAATTTTTAATGATTTTTTTTTTAAAATAGATGTCTCATTTTTTTTGCACCGTTCCAAGTCTCGTAATTCCCAAAGCGGGCCCTGCATATACTTCTTCACTTTCCATGCTAGGACTGTCCTTAAGATTTGTTTGATCCAACAGCTCATGATGATGCTGCCATGTATCTTTTTTGTATTAAGTTCAAGGCCGGCCCTGGGGTAAGCCCAACAAGCCCTTGGGCTAGGGCAACCCCCCACCCCAGGGCAACCAATGGGAAAAAAAAAAAATATTATATTCATATAAAAAAATAAATTTCAAGGCAAAAAAAAAAAAAAAAAATAGTCATAAACCAATACACCCAACAGATCAAGATTTTATTTTATTTTTTATAATAAGAATGGACTAAGGGCAAGTAAACTAACAAATCTAAGCTATAAACCAACAGATAACCAAACTAAACCCAAAAACAAAATACAAATAAATCAACACAAAACACAACTACACAAGCTACAGGTTACCAAACGTGCGAAAAAAAAAATCTCAAATCCTTCACAATCCAGAAAAATCCCAAATCACCTTGAAGGGGAATAGACGATCCTGCTGCCTACTTTACTAAAGTTTTTGTCTTTTACTTTCTGTCTTTCTTTCTTATTGAATTGTCATTACTCTGCCTTTGCCGTTTGTGCTTGGAGGCGTTGTGGGGTAGTTTTGTAGTGGTGACTGATGAGTTTGGTGCTATTTTGGTTGTTTTCCTTCTGCTGAATGAAGAAGACAGTTTTTTAGGTGCTTTTGAGTTTTAAATTTTCTTTTATTTGGCTTAGTTGATGACAACTTCTCCTTGGGCACTGTAACTAGGTAATATCAATTGATGATAGCCAGGGGCGGAGCTACGTTACTCCTTAGCCCCCCCAAAATTTTAATTTTCCTTAATAGAGTATATGACAATTAAGGTTCAGCCCCCCCAAAAAATAATAACCAGCCCCCCCTCCTTCGTTGTGCATCCTTGTTGTTCTTTACTGCATTGGGTTAGGTTGTTGCGGCAGTTCAGATCTGGGTTGGGAGAAGTTTCTATTCAATGACAGACAATGAAAATAAAAAAAAGAAGAAAAGTAAAGTGGGGGAGGGAGGGGAGGTTCTGGATGATGGGACAATGAAAAAAAGAAAAAGAAGAAAAGTAAAGTAGGGGAGGGGGGGAAGGTTCTGGATGATGGGACCGAATAAAAAAGAAAAAAATCAAGTTGTGAGGAGTGGTGCACGTGTGGTAGTGTAGTGGAGGTAAGAGGATATATAAATATATAATTGTATTATATTATATATATATATATATATATATATATATATATATATATATATATATAAATAATTGGCAATATCATTAAAGAAGAGAAACTAAGGGAGCAGGGGGTAGAACCCAAACCCCAGTCCCTGTTACAAAGCTCAGCAATACACTGAGGACCATTTAACAAATCAAAAGATCCCCACACACTGAGGACTATTTTCTTATTATTGGTTGGAATTTTTTGGGTTTAACGTATTAATTCATATAGATATTATTTTTTGATGAAACATATGGATATTATTGGTTGTGAACATTTTTAATGCATTTTTTTAATTTATTTAATGTATTGATGTGTATGACTTTATAACTAACTTCATTATAATTTTATTGAAACACTTTGAAATTTTGATTGTATTTTTTTTTTTTAATAAAAAAAATGGTAAGGTAACCTTAACAGTATAGTCAAGTCATTTTTAGTCATTTGCACCGAAACAGCAGTTTTAGGTTAAAATTACCAAATGCTCAATTGACAGAAACAGCACTTTTTCACAATTTTGCCAAACGCTTAATTGTGATTTTCAAAATCGTATTCCAAAACTTGATTTTAAAATCACATTTTTAAAAACGTTATTTTTCAAACAGCTTTCCCAAACGGACCCTGTGTTCCTTTTATGCCCATGCCTTTTCTTACCTTTGTAAGTGGTCTTGAAAAACAAAACAAAGAGAGAGAAAGTTTGTCAGCATTGGGAAGAAGAATAAAACAAAAGAAAGTCTCCTATGGTCCTCATGCCAATCCCATCAGCCACAAAAATTTAATGTTTTGTCTCCTTGAACCCGTTTGAGCTTGCTAAGCTTCCTTTGGAAGCTTAGTCTTGCCGCCCTTAAAAATAGCTTCAGCCGGACCAATTTTGAGCAGAAAAAATCACTACTCTTTTGTGCTCTCTTTTAGCCCCCCATAAAATAATTCCTGGCTCCGCCCTTGATGATAGCTTTTATTTGGTGGATGGTAGTATGACACGTTTTCATTTTAGGCTTCTTTAACATATATACGTGGTTCACTTAATAGATGTCACGTTTGATAGGTATTGCTAATAACACTATACTTGCCAAAATAATAGTAACAAATTAACCTTGATATGTTTATTTTACTTTCTTAATTTAAGATATGTAGAATCACTTAAAAATTATTAAATTTTCTAAATATTTGGTTTAGTAAATATTCCTAGCTATACACTTATTATTAATTTTTTTTTAATTATAAAATTATTAATAAATTATTTATGACGTCACCGGTTCGACCACTAGTCCAACCTTGGTAACCATAATGATAACCACTCTCTTTTTATCTTGATTGATCTGGTTTAAACCATGTCTTTACTCTCTTTTTGACCAAATATATTATGATTTGTGTGAGTGCTGTACTGACTGTGTCACTGTGTGTTAGAGGATTTATTTTGTATTTATTTGAGACTTTGAATGCTGTGTTGTTGAGTTTTTTGAGATTTTGAATGTTGTGTTGTTGAGTATTTATTTGAGATTTTAAATTTTGTAACCTTGATTTTGCATAAAAATTTTTTTTTTGGACTTCATGTTATTTTTTTAATATTAAATAATAAGTAGGACAACAAAATTAGGACGGGCTAGGGCAACCCAACTCTCGGGCCGCCCCTGGACATAGGTGGGCATGCTACATGCATGTAGTCTTCCACATCTTTAACAGTATTAAATTATTAATTTACCAATTCAAAGTCAAGCTTACATCGAAATACAATCATTAACCAAAAAGCTTTAACAAAGTTTCAAGGTCAGAAATCACATACGTGTATCCATCCACTTAATGATACTTATCATTCTAATTGCCAATAGAGATTAAATTCAATAAGAAGCGGGTGTAAAACCGAGTTTTACACCTTCCAATCTGGAAGTGCCACTTGAGCATTTTACAAATAAAACAATAAACCCAAACACACACAATCAAAATCCAATTTTTTTGAAAATAAAAATAAAAATAAAAATTTCACCGTAATCCATGGCTGCCCCTACCTCTAAAATCTATCTTCCCCTCTTCCTCTCTTCCTCTCTTTCGAAACCCACAAACCCATCAACCATGGCTGACATTTAATTCCTTTCACACTATCAGAGATCACGTTTGGTTGCCCATATATTGCAGGAGATGGTGAGAGAAGAGAGGGAAGAGAGATTTGGGGGGTGGGGGCGGCCATGGGAGATGGTGAGAGAAAAAGAAAAAACAGAGTAAAATATTTATGGGTTTGCAAGGACTTGAGGTGAGGGAAAGATGGTTTTGGAGGAAGAGAGATGGGTTTGTGGGTTTTGAGAGAGAGGAAGAGAGATTTTGGGGTGGGGGGCAGCCATGGATGACGGTCAAAAAATTTTTTTAGAAAAATTGGATTTGGATTGTGTGTGTTTGGGTTTATTGTTTTATTTGTAAAATGCTCACATGACACTTCCCGATTGGAGGGTGTAAAACTCAGTTTTACACCAGACTCCTTATTGAATTTAATCTCTTGCCAATAACATCATTGTCACAACCCAAACCCAGCCACATGAGCCAGGTGGGTGACAACAATCACACACGCATAAAATATGTCTTACAAGTGTGCAAAGTCTTATTAGATTCTAAAACAATTCTCTCAAAATAATCAAATAACAAATAAAATAATAGCAATTTTATAAGAAATAATTCAATACCCAATCTATCCTCAAAAAATAATTCAAAATCTGAAATATCTAAATAAGGTCAATCATAACCAAAATAGAACTTATATAGTACAAGAGTTACATGCCAATACCTAATATTTATTAAGCAAACCTAAAACTCTTCTCCTATGTACCAGCTTAGCACAAGCCTAAAAATCTACTACTGCATAGATGAATCCAAAAATCTAAAACCTCAAAGACATAAAATACTAAATACTAGAACTCGGATCTAATTTCCAAATTTCTAAAACAAATGAAGACCAGCCATGAAAGCCCTAACGAGTCATGCCAGGTTCAGGAATTGGAGGTGCAGTGGTTCCGCCCTTCATTTTCGAGCATTAGCTCCAACCTTTATCACAACCATCACCAAAAACAAAAAAAAAAAGATTAAAATAATGAATAATAGATCATGTTTAATTATTCTTAAATATTACTAGCTTGTAGTTCAGTTGTGCATGTAAATGGATTTAATTTTACCCTACCCATAGAAGGGTCCCTCCCACGGTTCTTGAGCTCGCGGTACTCTTGACAAAGAGCGCAATAACAGCAGAAGCAATGGACACAGCAATCCCCGCACCCGACTGGCAATGAAAAAAGGCCTCTCAGTTTGGCTCGGTACGTGCATGCATATACACATGAGCCCAAAATATTGAGAAGTAGCAAATAGTTTTTGGCTGCGGTAAAACAAGCTGCAAAAATCAAAAGAGAAGAAACAAATTGATTAGCATAATTACTTCTGGACCATGAGGCTGAACATTTAACTTAAAAACACAAATGTTCTTAATTTGTAGTTGAAGTAGTATATATTTATAAAACGATAAGTAGAATTGGCTTAC
>OU015761.1:4039800-4058479 GCA_907173295.1 Fagus sylvatica
CTCTTATACCACATTTTCACACCATTGAAAAATTGTAAACTTCAATGTACATAACTTTTATACATGTTCATAATTTATGGATATTGATGTTCACATTTAGGTAGTGTGCAGTTAGGGGCAGAGCTAAGGGTTGAGGGGAGGCAATTTCGCCCCTTTGGCCTCCCCCCCACCCCCCAAAAAAAAAAAATTATAATTAAAGAAACCTGGCTGACTCTTGTACCTTACTTCTTTCTTTCTTTTTTTGCTAAGGTTTGACTAACTCTCTCTTGCATGCCTTACACAAGCCACTGCTCTAACCCTTTTAATTTTCTTGTTGGATGCTTGTGTGTGTGGGTGCGTGATGAGATAGATAGAGAGAGAGAATAGCCATTTCTTTCTAGTATTCAAATGATTGGTTTTTATTTCTCAAATTGATCTCCAATAATATATATTTCTTTTGTTCACATGCACAAGCATAAATGTGTATCACATATAAATTTTGTCCCCCCTCAAGTCAGATTCCGATTCTGACACTGTGACACTGTGTATGGTGTTTGTGCATGGTATGAAGTGTTAACTAATATTTACTATATATTGTATACTGTAATACTGTATACTATCTCAGCAATACGGCCAAAGGTGATGAAGGGACAGCAGCAGGTAACCCAGCCTATAAAAAGAGAGAGAAAGAAAACATCCAATAGATTAATTTGTTATTTTTTTTTTATGAATAATTAGCATTGCATTAATAGGAAAGTGAGTTAGGGCCCGAGCCATCTACCCTCTCCACCCCAAGAATATGGGCAGGGAGAATGGAGATGGGGAGGGCCCCCATAGAGTTACAAAAAGGTGCCCAAGAAGTAAGAGCATGGGCCATACAGTTGGATTCTCGAATTACATAAGAGAAAGCACAAAAATTAAAATCCAGGGATGCCAAATTGATATCTGTAATAATTGAAGAGATGGACTAGTGAGGAACAGTTGCCGAGTTCTGAATAGGGGAGATAACATTGAGAGCGTCGCCTTCAAAGATAATATGATCCAACCCAATTGATAGGGCTGAATTGATAGCAAAAAGGGCTGCTTTAGCCTCAGCCCATAAAGGGTCAGCAGGGGGAGATTTATCAATCCAGGCGTGGGTGACTCGGCCAACATGATCCCAACAAATGGCTGCAAAAAGAGCATAGGAAGGTCTAATGGAATTATCAAAATTAATTTTATGCCAACCAGGAGGAGGAGGAAACCAGCATTGTTGGAAAGGGGGGATGAAGCAAGGATTGGTGGATTCCTAGGCTTGTTTTTGGTGGAGATATATGCTTTTGATATCTTTGGCTAATTGGTGGGGGGGAGGGTGGAGATGGAGGGGGAGAATTTTTGGAGGGTGAGGATGAGTGGTGCAATAGATTAATTTGTTAAGTTGCATGTAGTTGATTTTATTTGATAGATTGTTGCCTGCAGTAAGATGTACCAATTATCTGATATTGAAAACCATATAGCACACTTAATATAATATTTACCATATATGTGACATTGAGTTATATATCAAAAACACTTCAATATAGAAATTTGCAATTTATGCATGTTGCACCCTTTAGAAGTTCAAACAAGATCATAGTATTTTCTTTTTTAAAATAAAACAATAGAAGAAAATATATTCCCTTACAATTGGAGGGATCTTCAAAGCAGCCACATAGAGCGGTGGACCATTGCCCCAAAGGTGGAGAAGCGGTGGACCATTGCCCCCAAAAAAAAAACTTTCATTCATTCAAGTATTCAACCTTGTGATTATAAAAAAAGTATTCAACCTTTTGCTTTTATTACTTAACCTCAAGCTAGCCCAAAAAGTCACTTTGGGCTTCCTTTCAAATTCCTGGGCTGGGCAACCCGCTTGGCCCATAACTCCTACACCTCATTTCCACACTCTTCACAGAATCAGTTAACCATCTCCGTCATTACCGTCCCCAACCAATCTCTAACCTCCACCCCCAAAACCATGGATTTGGATTCGAACCCGGAGCCACATTTGATATCCAGATCAGTTCCAAACCAAGGAAAATTAAAAATTAATAAAATAGGATTATTTTAAAACTGCGTTGATTTATCTTTGGGAAAATATGTTGTTCATAAATCATAAACCAAAATCAAGTCAGTGCTTGAGTTCTGTTTTCATTAAAGTCTAACATTTGATGGTATAAGATCTCTATAGAAATCATGTCTTTTGTCACCTCTTAAGCATTTTTCTGTTCAGCCTTTTCTGGCTTAAATGCTTATTTTGGTTACTAAGGTTAACAAATTGGGTATATATGCTTTCTTCTTGTGCGTTATTTCGGTTTTTTTTTTTTTTTGAATGGAAGAGTGAGAGAAAGAGGAATTTGGACCCAAGTTCTCCTCACAGGAAAGATTGGGCAATGCCACTCAACTATTTAACTATTTATTAGGATCATGTGAGGAACTGGAAACAACTCAAAAGAAGGTAGGAACCAAGGCATACAGATGAAGTGTTGATCTTCATCCTCAAATTAGAGTGTAGATTGGAACTTCCTTGTCCAATGAATCCTAAACTGTGGCAGCTTCTCCTCACTCCAATGCATGTGGAATAACCCTAGTTGATTAGTCAATAGCTCTTTTGGATCAGATTACAAGATTGGCTTATGTTAGGATTAGTTATTATAAGTGGATTGAGTTAGTTAATTAGAGCTTACGCACATGTAACACATTAAATAGTTAGAGTGGGCCATGTGTGGCCAATAAGAATAGAACATGAGATGAATAAATAGATGCTTGTAATCATTACTTGAGAAGGTACAAAGAATAATCAAAATTAATTTCTGGACAGTATCAACAGACAACAGATTCAACAGATGCGTGTCTAATATAATGAAAAAATAATGTGAAATGATTCACCAAAAAGATTATTTTGATTAACTATGGCCTGCCTCTGGTCTCACCACAGCCCTTAATAGATGAAGGCAAATCTCCCACCTTGTCTATTCCTTCCTCAAACACCACTCCCATGCCCATGAAGAAATGAGACTCTATATGGCAATGGAAAAGCCAAACACCTGGGTTATCTGCCTTGAACCTAAAAGCAGTCCAACCATAGGGATGAACAGGCACTGTATTCTTCATGATTGGATTCACCAAATTGTAATTCTTTGGGTCTTTGTTTATGTCAAATTTGCCAGTTCCATGGCCTAGGACCCAAAAATCATGCCCGTGGAGATGCCATGGATGTGTCTCACTAGTGTTATTACTCATAGTGTTTGCATTTTGAAGTATAATATCAACTGTGGTATTGAACTCTAGCCGGTAAATGCCATTGCTAGTAGTAGCATTTTTGTTTTTGGCTACGTTGTAAATGTCATAGTTTGCAAAGTCATATCCATTAGGTGGTGGGGTCTGATCGAACACATGGAGTAATTTTTTCTTCAGTGCAATAAGGTAAGGGGTGTGAGGAAGGGTGAAAGAAACATTATTTACTGACCAGTGGCGATAACCATTTATTTCATTTTGTGTGTTGAGGAACACAATGACTCTATCTGAGGTTTGAGGAGGGGTTTCGATGTGATTATGGTGAGCCTTAATGGCTTGACTTTGAGCCAATCGGGCTGGTGTGTCATCCCAATTAGGACCAGGTGATGGACCTGTTGGAGGGTTTCGCCTTGGATGGTTTGGATAGTAATTGAGAATGGGTTGGCCTTGTGTGGTAGTAGAATTCCGGCTAACCACACTAGTTGTCATCCAATAATTTCTTGAAGGGTCTTGATCGGCTTTTATAAGCACAGAGTATGTCTCTCCAGAGTATATGTAAAGGTTTTTCACTACAAATGGCTCAACATAGTGTCCATCTGCTTCAACCACAGTCATATTATGACCCTGCTTAAAAATAAAAGGAAACATATATCATTAATGTGTTACAAAATTGATAAGGAAAATGTTAATATTGTTATCAATTTTACTATAAAAGATTTTACAAACTGACGTGACAAGTTCATTTTGTATTTAAAAGTTAACACATCAGTTTGTAAGATTTAAGTAATAAAATTTGTAGTTGTTGTAGCATTGTATTGTCCTTATAAACTAAGAATAACATAAAATTATTTGAAGGTGATGGTGTTCATAAAGGTTACCTCTATTTGAAAACTTAGGGCTGATAGAGCAGTCAAGCTAGAAACCCTTAATCGATATGTTTTTCCTGGAATTATGGTTATTGCATAAGGAGAGCATTCTGGATTTGTAGTATTGCAAATGTCGGCAGGGAGGGTTACACTAGAGCAGTTGAATTTTCCTTTTCCTTGAATAAGAAGTGACTGAGAATTGATAAAAAGCAACAAGTATTAGACAATGAAACAGAAAAATATAATACTAATTCGATTTGTTACATATACAATACAAGTAGTGCTAGTTACCTGAGGCTCCCCAACCCAGACAAAGGGAATGGAAGACAATCCAGTGGCTTGTTCATAAACGCTTTTGTGGTACCAATCATTAAGGATGATGCTCCGATCATAATCATAGGCAAATGGTTCTGAAACTCCATCAGGAACTGATACACGGATTGATCCATATAAACCTGCTTCTCTTTGCATTCCATAGTGTGCATGGTACAGATAAGTTCCAGGCTGCACATAAGCAAAACATAGATTATGGTACAATTGAAGAACAAATTAAACTACCAAACATGAAAAATTAAATCATTGTTACCCTTTTTTGTGTGTCATTTAATAAGAAAGTGGAACATTAAAAATAACAAACAAAATGGAAATAGAGACAATTGCAAAGGTTTTAGCCTTTAAGCTACTAAGAAGTAACACATACCCTATCAACTTTAAATTCATATTTGAAGGTGTCCCCGGGAAGTATTGGACATTGTGTCACACCTTCTGTTCCATCACTCCAAGGTGTTCCAATCTAAAAAATCAAATTAAACAAATGAATACACATACAAAATCATAATAGATATAATTTGGTTCAAGTAGGAAAATGGAAATTAATTAATTATAATTGTACCTGTCGGATTCCATGCCAATGGATTGCAAGGTTTTCTAATAATAGCTTGTTTGTAACCTCAACAATGATTGTATCACCTTGCTGTGCCAAAATTGAGGGTCCTGGAGATTTCCCATTGATTGTGATGACCAGCTTCTTATAGCAATCAGGGGACTTGTACTCATACTTCACCTCCCATTTGTAATGCCGAATTCTGGCCTCAGCAATTGGAACATATATGAGAGATGTGAAGAAACACAAAACCAGCAACTTCAATATCATTATTATGTATTGAATTAGGCCAACTATGAACAATGTCTTGAATACTTAATGAAGTGGGAGCTTTGCAAATAGCTACTACTTATTGCATTTGCTGTCGATTGCTTTGATAAATATTTTTTGTTTGTTTATTATTCAGTCGATCAATCTATATATACACATCATATAGATACACATATAACATATTTTTATTGCCTATGTCAACTTTGGCAGGGCTAAGATAATTCGATGCGTACGAGTTTTTTTTTTTTTTTAAAAGTTAAGACAGAAAAATTAAAGTCATCAAATTTGATTATTCTTAAACGGTCAAACCGCGTTCGAAAGTGGATGGAAGGTTCCTTTTATGGCTCTCTTTGAATGTAGACCAATCAAGCTTGGCTTTTTCTAATATGTCACGCTTTGACGTGGGAAGCATGAGTTTTTATTATTTAAGCTCTTTATTTTTTATTTCTTAACACAAGTGAGGGGAAAGCCATTGAGAGTTAGTTTGGTAACACTTTCGTTCCGTGATTTTGGTTTTTACCAAATGTGAAAAAAAGCGATATTTTAGTTTCAAAAGACGTGACAATGCTATTAAACCAGAAAACTCTTGATGTAGCCTAAAATTTGATGAATATCTTACACTAAATCACATATTTATTCCTTAAAGTTTGAGGTTAGTTTCATTTAGGTCTCTTAAATTTAAATTTTTTCTTTATAATGTCCCAAGTTTGATATCATTTTCAAATTATCTTTCGGTCCTTCTTCGTTAGTGATCTAGTTATTAATTGTTAAGGAAGTTAAAAACAAATTTTTTTTTTTTTTTGAAACTAAGTTGTTTGCAAATAAAAAATTATGACCGATGTCGGCCTTTTAATTAAAAATGAATGAATAAAGTACAATTTTTCTTCTGCCATTTTATTTCATTTTTGTTCTCCTCATATCTACTACCCTCTCTCTCTCAGAACACTAACGACAGCCATGTTACATTTCCTAAACGACTAAAGCGATATTTCCGTGGCTCACGCATTGTCTCAATGAGTGAAATGGGTTTGTTTTTCCCCACCTCATATCATCATTTTCATCAAACTATTTCTCAATCTTATCTCTCAAACTAAATTCCAAATTAATAGTGTTTGCGCAAATTTTATAATTTATTTCAAATGGGTCCGAAATAGTCTAAATTAAGATAACTTTACAAAAAAAAATTACGATGAAGAATAAGTTTTTGCCCATAAAAAAACTTATTTGCATAAATGAAATTTGAGTTAGCTTGCGTTTGATTAACTTATTTTTTAGTACTGTGGTTAACTTATTTGGTTGAAACTTGAAAGCTACTTTTACAAACTAACCCAAAAAAGTACACATTTTAGAGATGGAAAGATATTAAGAGGAAGAGGATGTCAAATCTAGATCCCATCAACTCAGGTAATGGCTGTTAGTGATTGATAAGTGATGAAGAAGAAAGCACACATTTTCCCTCTATATATATAATATAGGAGATGAGCATTACAAATCGAGGAAGGTTCTTTGGTAATGGAATTGAACCTATTTTTCCAGCGTACTGGGCAAGTTAAAGATGACATTTTTAATTCATATTGCGCAGAAGCTGGAATTCTTCTATGTCCCCCACGATATGTAGAAGCTGGAATTCTTTCATATGCACAGGGTGCATTGCAACCAAGTTACAAAAGAGACGCATTGATGTGGTAGTGCTGTCAATCCGTCAAATTCTTCTATGTCCCTCACGATATGTAGTGCATTTTGAAAAACTGAAAGACCTCTTTTTCTTTCCCTACATATATACACCTCTTTTTCTTTCCTATCATTTTCTTTCTTTTTATTTATTTTTCCTCCAATTTGATCTGTTTCTATGTCTTTAGAAAAAACTGGCCAAAAATATGCATTGGGCAATAGACTAATGTTAGTGGCACGGAAATGATGGCCTCTAGTGATTAATAAATTAAGGAAATAGGCTACTTAGGCATGGAACAATAAAGCACAAAGGATGAACCAATCTTTAGGCTAGAATAAACGATATTTACACTAATCCAGCATGATTTAATCTTACTTATGCGGTCACAAAATAATAACAAATTGACTAATTGCACTATAAAAATCAAGCAGAAATAATAAGCCACTTTGATGAACCAATACAGTCTAATGAATTTTCCACGTAATTTACATGATAGACATAAAAGTGAGCCTCCACAAAATAATGAACCAATACAGAATCACAAAACTTATGACCAAAATCATACATATACATTTTTTTTTGCTAAATATGAATATTTCATTGATCAAAAGCAGAAATACAAAGCAAATCTCTTGACCTAGCCTCTTGCACAGAGGCTGGGAGATTGTTGGAAAAATAACAAGTAGGAAAGCTATTAGGAATGAAAGACTTGGCTAATTCGTGGGCAACCATGTTGGCCTCACGCTTAACCCAACAAAAACTACAAGAGCTAAAGTCTGATGCTAATCTCTTAACATCATTACAAAGAGCATAAATGTTCCAACTGCAGGTTGAAATCCCCAATATTGCATCAACACAGTACTTGGCATCACTTTCCACTAAAATATTCTTCCATCTTTCCAAGTAAGCAAGTTGAATGGCCCATAGAATGGCTGAAGCTTCAGCAACTGTGGGGTCAAACGTAGGTAGTGTTTTGGTCTAAGCCTTGACAAAACACCCGGCATCATCTCTGGCAATGACTGCAATCATACATATACAAATCAAAATGTAAATCAAGTCACCGGGCATTTGACCTAGTAATCATCATTGATAATCCATTTGTGTCGCATATTCCAGCTTGATCACGTTTTGTTGGAATATTCATGTGTTAATGGTGGTTGGTTTAGTAGTGAAGTCCCAAATTAAATAATAATGACAAGAGCGCATGAATGGTTAAGATAACATAATTGGAACCCAATTCATTGATTTATAAGTGATGTTCTTATATGATATATTAACTTTCAACAAAGCTGTTATATTTGGGTAGTTCATTTCTTTATAGACAAATTACATATTGTTAGGTCGGTGGCTGATTGGTCAAACAATATTGACCAAGTCTTATATCAATAGGAGTTCTATAGCCGACTTACTAGCAAGGTTTTGTGCTAGTGCGGCAAACCTAACATTAGTACTATATATATTGGTCTTTCTCAAGGTTATGTGACATATAGCCACAATATAGAATAATTAGAGAAGGGTTTTTTCTCTAGGTTTATTCTTGGTGGGAGAGAGGTTAGGGTGTAATTGGGGTTTGGGTTCTTTGAGAGAGTCCTGGTACCACTGTTGTAATCTCCCTATTTTCTTAGTGAAACTTTCTCCCTGTCGTCGCTGGTGGATGTAGGCATATTGCCGAATCACGTAAATTCTTGTGTTTTTTATTTGTGTGTTTGATCTCTTTCTCTATTATTTAATCTTGCGCAAACAGTTAGTTTTCACAACAATTGGTATCAGAGCTGTTGGTCGAAACAATGGCAATTAATGCTTCTATTGCGACGGTAGGCCTAGTTAAGTTCGACGGGACTGGTAACTTTGGGCTATGGCAAAGAAGGGTGAAGGATTTGTTAGTGCAGCAAGGTTTGGTGAAGGCTTTGTATGGGAAGACAAAGAAACCAGAGAAGATGACAGACGATGAATGGGAAGAACTAGACATGAAGGCGGTGAGTACAATTCGACTATTATTAGCAGACAAAGTCATGTACGATGTCATCGAGGAGAACTCAACTGCAGGGATTTGGTTGAATCTAGAGAAAAGATATATGTCCAAATCCCTCACGAACAAACTGCATCTAAAGCAAAAGTTGTATGGGCTTAAGATGACAGAGGGTGCGGACCTGAGGCAGCACATCAATACCTTCAAACAAATCATTAGTGATATGTTGCGAATTGATATAAAATTCGAGGATGAAGATAAGGCGATGATGCTCCTAACCTCCCTCCCGGCTTCCTACGAACACCTAGTGACGACCCTACTTTACGGAAAAGAAACTCTGGAATTAGAAGAAGTTTCAGGAGCTCTGTTGGATCATTACCAACGGAAACATAAGGATTCAGCTGAGAGTTCTGGTGAAGGGCTAGTAGTAAAGGGTTATCAAGATCGTGGAAGGAAGAAAGACAAGGATGACAAATCTGCTAGGGGAAGATCTAAATCCAAACAAGACAATAAAGTGCTTCAAATGCCAAAAGAAGGGGCATATGAAGCGAGAATGTCCAGAATGGAATAAGGGGAAGGAAGAGTCCTCTACATCTGTCAACGTAGTAGCAGACTCGGAATCTGATGGCGACATGCTTTCTGTTTCATCAAGCACTGACGGTTTGAACAATTCTTGGCTTCTGGATTCCGCATGTTCTTTTCACGTGACTCCCCACAGGAACTGGTTCGACACTTATAGGTTAATTAATTGTGGTTCTGTTCGAATGGGTAATGATGCTACATGCACAATTATTGGAATGGGAACAATTAAAATTAAGATGTCCGATGGTGTGGTGAGAACATTAGAGGAGGTTAGACATATTCTAGATATGAGAAAGAATTTGATTTCATTAGGAACCCTAGACTCAAAAGGCTATAGCTATAAGTCTGAGAATGGGATAATGAAAGTTTCAAAGGGTGCTATGGTTGTGATGACAGGTCAGAAGATAAGTAGCAATGTTTATAAATTGCTAGGCAATACCATTCTAGGTGGAGTTACTGCAGTAGTTGAATCTGAGGATGATGATACACGCTTGTGGCATATGCGGCTAGGGCATATGAGTGAGCGTGGTATGAGGGAATTGCACAAAAGAAATCTATTGACTGGGATTAAGTCATGCAAATTAGATTTTTGCAAATACTGTATTATGGGAAAGCAGTGTAGGGTGCGATTCAAAACTGCCACACACAAGACAAAGGGTATATTGGACTACGTACATTCAAATATTTGGGGGCCAATGAGAACTCCTTCGAAAGGAGGAGCTCAATATTTTATGAGCTTCATTGATGATTATTCTAGAAAAGCTTGGATTTATTTTTTGAAGAACAAGTCTAAGGCTTTTGCTAAATTTAAGATTTGGAAAGCAGAAGTGGAAAATCAGACTGGAAGGAAGATAAAGTGCCTTAGGACTGATAATGGCACTGAGTACATGGATGGTGATTTCTTGAAGTTCTGCGAAGAGTATGGTATCAAGAGACACTTCACAGTACGGAAAACTCCTCAACAAAATGGGGTGGCTGAGAGACTTAACAGGACCATCACAGAAATAGCTAGATGTTTAAGGTTGAATGCTGAGCTTCCTAAAATTTTTTGGGCGGAAGCAGTGGATATGGCTTGTTATATCATCAATCGATCACCTAGAGTTGCACTTGATGGGAAAGTCGCTGAAGAAGTATGGACAAGACAAGAAGTTGATTACTCTTTCATGAGAATATTCGGGTGTCCCGCATATGTTCATATCTCAGGTGAAGACAGGTCAAAACTCAATCCAAAATCAAAGAAGTGCATCTTTCTTGGTTTTAAGAAAGGGGTAAAAGGGTACAAGCTTTGGGATCCAGTTGCGCAGAAGGTGGTTATCAGTAGGGATGTAGTGTTTGATGAGAAGTCAATGATAAAAGCATTCAAGGAAGAGAAGTCTCAAGCAGCGGAAAGCAGTAATAACATTGGTAGATCAACAGTGCAAGTAGAGCTTGATGAATTGGAGTCTCAGTCAGATGAGGAACCTCACAGTAATGATCAAGAACAGGATAGCATCAGATCAGATAGGCTTAAACGCAACAAAAGACCACCGGTCAGGTATGGTTTCGAGGATCTTGTCTCTTATGCTTTAGTTACTAGTAACGAGGATCCTTCTACATTTCAGGAAGCAATTGAAAGCTCTGAAAAGGATAAGTGGATGGAAGCTATGGTGGAGGAGAATGAGTCTTTGAGCAAGAACAAAACTTGGGAGTTAACGGAACTTCCAAAAGGAAAGAAACCTATAGGTTGCAAGTGGGTGTTCAAGAAGAAGGAAGCAGTATCAGAAAAAGAAGAGGAAAGATTCAAGGCACGATTGGTAGCAAAGGGATATTCACAGAGACATGAGATTGACTACGATGAGATATTTTCACCTGTAGTCAGGCATACATCTATTAGAGCGGTATTGGCTTTGGTAGCAGATTAAGATCTAGAATTGGAACAACTGGATGTGAAGACGGCTTTCCTTCATGGGAATTTGGAGGAAGAGATTTTCATGGTACAACCAGAGGGGTTCAAGCAACCTGGTACAGAGAATCTTGTCTGCAGATTGAAGAAGTCACTTTATGGGCTCAAGCAATCTCCTAGACAGTGGTACAAAAGGTTTGATTTGTATATGATCCAAATTGGTTATACCCGTTGTGAATATGATTGCTGTGTATATGTTCGTATACTTGAAGACGGTTCTTATATTTTTCTGCTACTGTATGTGGACGATATGTTAATTGCTGCTAAGAGCATGTGTGAGGTTAACAGGTTAAAATCTTTTGCTACACAAAAAGTTTGAAATGAAAGACTTGTGTGCTGCTAAGAAAATTCTGGGTATGGAGATTCGCAGGGACAGAAAGGCAAGAAAGCTGTGGTTATCTCAGAAAAACTACATCAGGAAGGTGCTTGAAAATTTTAGCATGTTGGATGCTAAGCCTGTGAGCACACCATTGGCGAATCACTTCAGATTATCTGGTAGTCAGTGTCCAAAGAATGAGAAAGAAATTGAAAATATGTCAAAGGTTCCATATGCTAGTGCAGTGGGGTGCTTAATGTATGCAATGGTTTGCACCAGGCCGAATTTGGCTCATGCAGTGAGTACTGTTAGCAGGTACATGGCGAACCCAGGGAGAGAGCATTGAAATGCAGTTAAGTGGATTTTCAGATACTTAAAAGGCACAGCGGAACATGGGATCTTATTTACAAGACAGTCAGGGACTAATTCAGTTGTAGGATACGTGGATGCAGACTACGCAGGTGAGGTGGATGACAGGAGGTCTACTACAGGTTATGTGTTTACACTATCAAGAGGACCTATTTGTTGGAAATCTACATTACAATCCATAGTAGCCATGTCCACTACAGAAGCTGAATACATGGCTGTAGCTGAAGCTACAAAGGAAGCATTGTGGTTAAAGGGGCTAGTCAAAGAGCTTGGTTTGAATCAAGGTGGAGTTCAGATGCATTGTGACAGTCAGAGTGCCATTTACTTGGCAAAGAGTCAGGTTTATCATGCCAGGACGAAACACATCGATGTTAGGTTCCACAAGATAAGAGAGTTGATTGTTACAGGAGATATTGTTCTGGAAAAGGTGCACACTTCAGAGAATGCAGCTGATATGTTGACAAAGCCGGTTACCACAGCCAAGTTCAAGCACTGCTTGGACTTGGTCAATGTTAGTAGCTAGTGATAGCCCCTTTGGGGCTATGGTGGCGACGATGGAGGAGAAGTTTGTGAGGCTTGACCAAATTCAGGCCAAGGTGGAGATTTGTTAGGTCGGTGGCTGATTGGTCAAGCAATATTGACCAAGTCTTATATCAATAGGAGTTCTATAGCCGACTTACTAGCAAGGTTTTGTGCTAGTGCGGCAAACCTAACATTAGTACTACATATATTGGTCTTTCTCAAGGTTATGTGACATATAGCCACAATATAGAATAATTAGAGAAGGGTTTTTTCTCTAGGTTTATTCTTGGTGGGAGAGAGGTTAGGGTGTAATTGGGGTTTGGGTTCTTTGAGAGAGTCCTGGTACCACTGTTGTAATCTCCCTATTTTCTTAGTGAAACTTTCTCCCTGTCGTCGCCAGTGGATGTAAGCATATTGCCGAACCACGTAAATTCTTGTGTTCTTTATTTGTGTGTTTGATCTTTTTCTCTATTCTTTAATCTTGCGCAAACAGTTAATTTTCACAACACAGATACCTCTCATGTGGTTTATTCCATTAGACATTTTCATTAACTTAAACAGAATTTGATAACGTGACAAATAAACTTTCTATAAAAATTGATAAAAAAAAATACCATTCTAGTACCCCAACTTACGTACTATGTCTATCAGTTTACTCTTCACACCAACCATTAAGCATATATAATTGTATAAGTTTGCAAATTATATGTAAAACTATATTTCAACTTCTTGAAAAGTGCCTGTGCTTCTTTACCAAGCTTCGCCCTTCCAAGAGTATCAAGAAAGCAATTAGTCATATCTACACCCATTTTAAATCTACTAGTCGCAAACCCATGCGATGCACGGGAAAACTATTAAAAATAAGATCTAAAGATATCTTGATTTTTTTTTTTTTTTAAATTTTAGATGATATAAGTCGGAAGATTGTTTCAATCATTAAATACCACAATCAAACTACGGACGATCAATTTCAACTTAATATCTTATTTATAGCTTTTAACAAAGACACTTTCTCTCTCTCAATTCTCAAGGAAAAGAAGAGAATGATCCACAATGCTATGGCACAACTCTTACAAAATTTTGAAGATTTAGTAAAATTCTAAAAGGAATACTTATAAGACCATACATAGTCAAAATACTTATAATTCCATCAACTCAGGTAATATGGTATGGTAATGTGTGGTATGGAAATTACATGCAACTGTGATCACCATGTCGATTTCCATAAGGTTCAACAATATGTTCTTATCAAGAACCAATAACGCTTCCCAAGAAACTCCTTAAGACTGGCAAAAACTTTATGTCTTAAGTAGTAAAACTTTCACTCATAGGTCCAACCCTGTATACCGTATGAGTTAACCGCCCTGCTTAAAGCTAAAACATGCTTTAAGACTTTTCCTGTCATAATAAACTTACATGTGCACACAAAATATAGCAAATAACATAACACGCATAAACAATGCATAATCAATATTCTCAAGAATGTAAATTGATTTAGTTAAAATAATAAACTGCAGTTTAACTTAAACAAAAACATAACTCCCACTAACCAAAAACATCAAAACTGTCAACCAACCCCATATGAGTAACATGCTCCTTAAAAACTTTAGGAGGCAATCCTTTGGTTAGGGGATTAGCAATCATCTCCTCTGTGGCTATATAAATAATAGAAGTTTGCAACTCTAGAATCTTCTCTCTAACAACCAAATACCTGATGTGCATATGTTTTGATCCAGATGATCTTTTATTATTATTTGAGAAGTAAACCGTAGCGGAATTATCATTGTAGATTGTCAAAGGCTTAGAGATGGAATCCACAATCTCTAACCTTGAAATAAAATTACGCAACCAAACAGCCTGTAAAGTTGCCTCATAACAAGCCACATACTCAGCTTGCATGGTAGATGAAGCTGTAAGTGTCTGTTTGACACTTTTCCATGAGATGGCACCTCCTGCCAACATGAACACATATCCTGAGGTTGACTTCAAGACATCAGCACAACCTGCATAGTCTGCATCAGCATAACAAACGACCTCAAGAAGGTCAGAACGCCTATATGTGAGCATAAAGTCCTTAGTTCTCTGCAAATACCTCAAAACCTTATTTGCTGCTCTCCAATGATCCATACCAAGGTCACTTTGAAACCTGCCAAGTACACTGATAGCAAAAGCTATATTCGGACGAGTACATACTTGTGCATACATCAAACTGCCTACAGCAAATGCATAAGGGATCTTTTTCATTTCATTCCTTTCCAGATCATTCTGAGGACACTGAAGTTTCAAAAGTTTATCTCCTTTAACAACAAGAGTGTCACTAGCTAAACACGTACTCATATTAAACCTCTCAAGAACTCTACTAATATAGGACTTTTGAAATAGACCAAGAATGCCAAGAGACTTGTCATGATGAATCTCAATGCCAAGAACAAAAGAAGCTTCACCAAGATCTTTCATCTCAAAATTATCAAACAAAAACCTCTTAGTTTCACGCAGCAAACCCAAATCATTGTTGGCAAGAAGAATATCATCAACATAGAGCACTAAGAAAATAATCTTGCTCCTAGTAATCTTGAGGTATATACAATGATCAACAGGATTTTCTTTGAAACCTAAAGAAGTTACCACATTATCGAATTTCAAGTACCATTGTCTAGAAGCCTGTTTAAGCCCGTAGATGGACTTCTTCAGTTTGCAAACCATGTGCTCCTTTCCTAGATACTTGAAAACCATCCGGCTACAACATGTACACATCCTCTGTTAGATCTCCATTCAAAAAAGCTGTCTTTACATCCATTTGATGTAATTCAAAATCAAAATGTGCAACTAAGGCCATAACGATTCTAAAAGAATCCTTCGAAGAAACCGGTGAGAAAGTCTCTTTATAATTGATGCCTTCTTTTTTACTAAAACCCTTAGCAACAAGTCTAGCCTTATACCTTTCAAACACTACAACAAAGTGATTATTTGGTGACAAAATCTAGCGACCAAATTTTTTTTTGTCGCCCAATATCTATCTTAGGCGACAAAATATTTTATTTGTTGCCAAATATAAATCTTAGGCGACAAAATTTATATTTCGTTGCTACATTCCAAAACATAGATTACATTAGGCGACGAATAACTTTTTTTGTTGCCTAATGTATGCCTTTTTTAAGATTTAGGTGACGAAAATCAAATTTCGTCGCCATATGTTATTTGTAATTACAATTCGGCGACGAAACTCAATTTTCGTCGCCGAATGTAATGAATTAAACATTTAGGCGACGAAAATAATTTCGTCGCCTAATGTCTGCCTTTTTTAAGATTTAGGCGACGAAAATCAAGTTTCGTCGCCATATGTTATTTATACTTACAATTCGGCGACGAAACTCAATTTTCGTCGCCTAATATCACTTGAATTTACACTTTTGGCGACGAAATTTGATTTTCGTCGCCGAATGTAATGAATAACCGGTTTTTTCTTTAAACATTTAGGCGACGAAAATAATTTTCGTCGCCTAATGTATGCCTTTTTTAAGATTTAGGTGACGAAAATCAAGTTTCGTCGCCATATGTTATTTATACTTACAATTCGGCGACGAAACTCAATTTTCGTCGCCTAATATCACTTGAATTTACACTTTTGGCGACGAAATTTGATTTTCGTCGCCGAATGTAATGAATAACCGGTTTGTTCTTTAAACATTTAGGCAACGAAAATTATTTTTGTCGCCAAATGTATGCCTTTTTTAAGATTTAGGCGACGAAAATCAAGTTTCGTCACCATATGTTATTTGTAATTACAATTCGGCGACGAAACTCAATTTTCGTCGCCTAATATCACTTGAATTCACACTTTTGGCGACGAAATTTAATTTTCGTCGCCGAATGTAATGTATTAAACATTTAGGCGACGAAATTAATGTCTGCCTTTTTTAAGATTTAGGCGACGAAAATCAAGTTTCGTCGCCATATGTTATTTGTAATTACAATTCGGCGACGAAACTCAATTTTCGTCGCCAAATGTAATAGAGTTAATAAGCTTTAGGCGACGAAAATTGAATTTTGTCGCCTAATTTAATGGATATATCCTATATGGCGACAAAAAATTATTTTTCGTCGCCTAAAATATCCAATTTTTTAGTTAGGCGCCCAAAGTTTTAAAGAAACCAATGTCTATCTTAAGAAAAATGTAATGTTATATATCCGGTCATGACCGTTAGCTAATAAATATACTAAGTACTTAAAAAGGTAATGTCATACTACGTACTTAAATAGGTAATTAATGTCATACTATGTACTTAAATACTAGTAAATATACTACGTACTTAAAAAGGTAATGTCATACTACGTAGTTAAATACTATAGTAAATATATATACTACGTACTTAAATACTAGTATAGTAGATATACTTGTACTTAAACACTAGATCAATATACTACGTACTTAAAGGTAATATCATACTACGTACGTACTTAAATACTAGTTGATATACTTGTACTTAAACACTAGATATACTATATATGTATTATGTACTACGTACTTAAATACTAGTAAATATACTACGTACTTAAAAAGGTAATGTCATACTACGTAGTTAAATACTATAGTAAATATATATACTACGTACTTAAATACTAGTATAGTAGATATACTTGTACTTAAACACTAGATCAATATACTACGTACTTAAAGGTAATATCATACTACGTACTACATACGTACTTAAATACTAGTTGATATACTTGTACTTAAACACTAGATATACTATATACGTATTATGTACTACGTACTTAAATACTAGTAAATATATTACGTACTTAAAAAGGTAATGTCATACTACGTACTACGGACTTAAATACTAGTTGAGATACTACGTACTGAAATACTAGTAGATATACTACGTACTTAAAAGAAAAATATATAGATTTCAAAGCTATGGACACTATCAATGGTTTGGAAAATTTCAAGTCATTGTCGACCCTTACCTTAGCAAGCAACCATGGGTAAACTGTAAAGCAAAAGAAAAGGAAAAAAATAACACACAAAACAAAACCAAGTCCGAGTAATCAAGTATGGACAATTAAAAAAAAAAAAGTATGGACGTGTGGTCTATTGGTCTATGTATCAAGAAAAAAAGTAGGTTTAAATACCATTTTGGTTCTTAACCTTTAGCTTTTATGTTAAATTGGTCCTAAACCTTTCAATCTTGTGTCAAAATGGTACTTACTGTTAAGTGATAGATGGAAAATGTTGACGTGGCTAATGGTTTTTATTTTTATTTTTTATATATATTTAAATTTATGACGTGGCATGCCAACTCAGATTAAAAAAAAAAATGAACATCTTGAACCTGGAAAATCATCTTTTGCTGACTTTATTTTAGCATATTTTTTTATTAAAATTTGAGTTGGCATGCTACGTCATACATTTTTAATATTTAAAAAAAAAAAAAAAAAAAAAACGTTATCTACATCAGCATTTTCCATCCAACACTTAATGGTAAAGATCATTTTGACACAAGGATTGAAAGGTTGAGGACTAATTTGACACAGTCGAAAGGTTAGGGACCAATTTAACACAAAAGCCAAAGGTTGAGGACTAAAATGGTATTTAAACCTAAATATATCTAAAACATATAAACGATTTTAAGTGAATTTTCATACCTTATGATATTAAGAATGTTAAAAAAATATAAACAATTAAATTAAAATTACAAAATAGTATTCTTTTTATAATAGTTTTATTATTATTATTATAATAGTTTTATAATAGGATATTATTATTATTATTATTCTTTTTATAATAGTATTTTTTATAATTTGTACAAACGTTTTTTTTGTTAACTTTTTTTTTTTTTTTTACAAAATAGTATTCTTTTTATAATAGTTTTATTATTATTATTTTTTTTATAATAGTTTTATAATAGGATATTATTATTATTATTATTCTTTTTATAATAGTATTTTTTATAATTTGTACAAACGTTTTTTTTTGTTAACTTTTTTTTTTTTTTTTTGGACAATAGCAAGCAAAAACCTACATTATGGGGGATTGAACCAGGGACGTCATGG
>OU015761.1:4058579-4108109 GCA_907173295.1 Fagus sylvatica
CGAAAAGTAAAAAATGACCAAAATACCCCCAAAAACACCAAGATGACCAAAATATCCCTAAAATTATTATTTTTTTATCAAAATGCCTCTAAAATCACTAAAATACCTATAAATTGACCAAATATATAAAATCACCAAAATGATCAAAATAACCACGAAACTTCTAAAATGACAAAAAAAAAATCCCCAAAAACCTGTAAAATGACCAAAATACCCCTAAAATCACCAAGATAGTCAAAACAATCCTAAAAAGTAAAAAATGGCCAAAATGCCCATCAAACACCAAAATAACCAAATTACCCCTAAAATCATTAAATAACCCAAAACCTCTAAAACAACCAAAATACCCCCTAAACCACTAAAATGATCAAAATACCTCTAAAATTATGAAAATACCTAAAATTGACCCACAACATAAAATCATCAAAATGACCAAAATAACCCAAAAACCTTTAAAATGATCAAAATATTCTCGAAAGCTCTAAAATGACTAGAATACCCCAAAAATCTTCAAAATGGCCAAAACAACCCCAAAACCTAAAAAAATGATCATAATACCTCGAAAAGACCAAAATACCCCTAAAATTACCAAAATAACCCGCAAAACACTAAAACAACCAAAATACCCCCTAAACCACTAAAATGATCAAAATACCTCTAAAATAACCAAAATACCTAAAATTGACCCAAAACATAAAATCATCAAAATGACCAAAATAACCTCAAAACCTCTAAAATGATCAAAATATCCTTGAAACCTCTAAAATGATCAGAATTCCCCTAAAATCTTCAAAATGGCCAAAATAACCCCAAAACCTAAAAAATAATCATAATACCGCGAAAAAAACAAAATACCCCTAAAATCACAAAAATAACCTTGAAAACTCTAAAACAACCAAAATACCCCTTAAACCTCTAAAATGATCAAAATACCTCTAAAATCACCAAAATGAAAAAAAATAAAATACCAAAACCATATATTGGAGTTTTCGAGGTTATTTTGGTCATTTTAAGGGTTCCAAGTGTATTTGGTCATTATGGAGTTTTCGGGATTATTTTGGTCATATTGGAGCTTTTGGGGTTATCTTGGTTATTTTAGAGATTCATAGTGTATTTTGGTTATGATAGTGTTTCCAGGATTATTTTGGTAATTCTGGAATTTTCCGGGTTATTTGGGTTATTTTAGGGTTTTTTAGTGTATTTTGGTCATTAGAGTGTTTCGGGTTTATTTTGGTCATTATGGTATTTCCGATGTTATTTTGGTTATCTTGGAGTTTTGAGGGTTATTTTTGTCATTTTAGGGGTTGAGTGTTATTTTGGTCATTATGGTGTTTCCGAGGTCATTTTGTAGTTTTCAGGAGTTATTTGGTCATTTTAGGGGTTCCTAGTGTATTTTGGTAATTATGATGTTTTTGGGGTTAATTTGGTTATATTGGAGTTTTTAGGGTTATCTTGTTCATTATAGGGTTTTGATATTATTTTGGTCATTTTGGAGTTTTCGGGGTTATTTTGGTCATTATGGTGTTTACGGGTTATTTTGGTCATATTTCAATTTTTGGGGTTATTTTGGTCATTTTATGGGTTCGGTGTTATTTTGGTCATATTTGTGTTTCGGGATTATTTTGGTCATTATTGTGTTTTGGGGTTATTTTGTTCATTTTGGAGTTTTCGAGGTTATTTTTGTCATTTTAGGAGTTTGTGTGCATGTTGGTCATTATGGTGTTTCTTGGGTAATTTTGGTCACATTGGAGTTTTCAGGGTTATTTTGATGGTTTGTTGATATTTTGGTCGTTTTAGGAGTTTTGAGTGTATTTTAGTCATTATGGTATTTTCTGGGGTTAATTTGGTCATATTAGAGTTTTCAGGGTTATCTTGGTTATTTTAGGAGTTCGATGTTATTTTGGTTATTTTGGAGTTTTCAGAGTTATTTTGGTCATTTTGGAGTTTTAAGGTTATTTTGGTCATTATGGTGTTTTCGGGGTTATATTGGTCATATTGGAGTTTTCAGGTTATTTTGGTCATTTTAGGAGTTCAGTATTATTTTAGTCATTATGGTGTTTCCAAGGTTATTTTGGTCATTTTAGAGTTTTCGGGGTTATTTTTATCATTTTAGGGGTTCCATATGTATTTTGGTTATTTTAGGTGTTCTGAGTGTATTTTGGGAATTATTTTGGCCATTTTTTATTTTTTGAGTTTATTTCGGTCATTTTAGGGTATTGGCCATGAGTATTTTTTTTTATTATCATGTTGGTAGTTTTGTGGGTATTTTGGTCATTTTAGAGATTTTTGGGTTATTTCGGTCTTTTAGAAGGTTTTTTTTGGTCATTTGGTTTTTTGTGGGCATTTTAATCATTTTAAAGCCTTTAGATGTATTTTAGAGGTTCTAATGATATTTTATTTATTTTAAGTGTTAGCATCTAATGGGAGGATTTGTGAAATTCCTACCCTAAGAAGTCATTTGAAATCCATGGATTTGGGCCTTTAAAATCCTAGATGAATTTGGCCCAAATCCAAATCTTAATGGTTTTAAGTTATCCAAACAAAGAATTTAGATTTGGACCTTCAAATCCAAATCTATGAACCCAAATCCATTCTATCCAGACAGACCATACAGGATATATGGTTTTTGCAGTGGCAGGCTTTCCTCGGCAATCAAACTCTTGCTGTGAAAATTCAAACTCCACCGAATTTTTTCGTATCTACTGATATGATTGTTGACGCGCTAAGGGACAATCAGTTATGTTTGGACTTTGGATGAATGGATCCAATTTTTCACGTCAACTCATGCGTTCACAAATGTCCCACAGAAAAGTTTACAAATTCTTTTACTAGAAAAAAGATAATAATTCAAGACCCAATATTTATTTTTTTATTTTTTCTAAAAAGAAAGTTAGCAGATTCAGAAGACTTGCCCAGTCTATGCACACTTTTAATAATTTTTTTTTTTTTTCTGCTAAATACAGTTTTAATAATTAAACTAAGGGAGTTAATGTCCCTTTTATATCACACATACTTTATTTATTTATTTTTTTATAATCATATCACACATACTTTATGTTAAAGAAGAGTCAGGTATATGTATAGTGTAAATGGGACATAATGTCCTTCGTATAGATGTGTGGCCTATGCTTGTATGGGTCTAGTATACACTAATAATTCTTTTAATCTTTAACTGTTCGATAAAAAATGATTTTTCATCTTTACAGAGAGCTAAATTTGTTAAAAAATATATATTTTTTTTTTTTAAGTTTTTGGGTCAAATATGACTCTTCTGATGTTTATTTGAAATATGAATTCATTTAAAATTGTCTTTGTAAAAGACGTGAAAATCGTCTTTCTGAAATACATTTTTTGACCAAATTATGGTCAGAAATTGTCTTTAGAAAAAAACGATTTTGAGAAATATAAAAATTTTGGTCAGAAAGTGTCTTTTAGAAAGAAGATTTTCACATTTAAAAATGTCTTTCACATTTAAAAGTGTCTTTCACAAACACGATTTTGAACGAGTCTATATTTCAAATAAACATCACAAGAATCATATTTGACTCAAAAACTAAAAATATATATATATATATATATATATATTTAAACTTTATGACCCATAAAAAAAATATATATTTTAGTTTTCTTTTAATAATATTAGCAACATTTCACCTCGTACAAATGTACAATATTTTCAAATTATTATATGGGATTCGATCCGTACGGCTCACACGGCCACACTTGAAATTATAAAATCTTTTTTGTTTTTATATATAAAATTATAAAATCTTGATGAGCTTGGTTTCCAAGCAAGTGACGTCACCCACGAATTAAGACGTGTCCTACTTGGTTGATAGCAGAGAATCTACTACGTAAGGGAATGGTTTGGGTCCAGTACATAGTAATATTAGGCCTGTTAAGATGCTATTACATGTACAAAAATTGTTACAAAATTAAACATGTGATAGAATCTAACAAGTCTAATACTCCTGTATACCGGATCCAAGCCTTACCCACTACACAAAGCCATTACCAGCGGGGTTTCGTACTGTAGGATCTATTTTGTCCTCTCATCTCTCTCTATCAAACATAACTTTTCCGTTTTTTATTAGTTCCAAGCACTATTGTCATTTTGTACTTGGTTGCATGTGTAGCTATAATGATGACATATTTGCATGCCTTTTATATATATAAATATTATTGTTATTTGTAATGTCCTCGTCTTTCTAACTAAAGAAAAATAAAAAAAAAAAAAATCTCATATCATATATTATATAATAAAAATTAGCTTTTAAAAATCGTAATTATTAATTATACAAAGTATCTTTTCTTTGAGTAAAGTGGCTCTTTTAATTACTTATCAAAAAAAAAAAAAATATCTAATGTAATGAATATATAGTTCCATATACATAGATAATAATAATAATATAAATACCTAATGCTAAAATATATAGTTTTACATTCAAACACAATAATTATCAAAATTCATATTTGAACAATATATATGTATATATATTCAACTTCCCCGTGTATTGAGTAATATAATAAAGCTGAATCAGTTCATTTGATTAATTTTTTGTTTTTTAATTATGCTAGTGAGAAAGAAGTCCGTTCCCCCACAGGATTCCATGAGCCTCTCAACTTTCTCATCACGATCTTATTTGGCGTCTTTGCACTTCACTCTCGAGGCGTGGGTACCTCTCCACTCATGGAATATGATGCAATGATGCCGTTCTTTATCATGGCAGTGGTTATCTACGGCACAGCATTTTTGGGGATAAAACTAGGACCTCAAAACGCAGACTACATCCCCATCTTACGGTTTGTTTGTGTCACTAGTGCAATTCTTGCATTTGAGCTGCTTGCGTCAAGCCTCGTGGATCCCTTAAGGTTGCTGGTGATTAATATATGTGGAATCCTTGTAGAGCTTCTACGTCGCTGGTACAAACAAATTTTAACATGGAAATTCAACAGATTTAGTTTGTCTGGTGACACAAAGAAGCAAGATCAAGATGCTGGCAGTCAGATTGCAGATCACATTGTCTAATTGGCTATTTGTGTGGACTAGCAATAGTGAATTCCATATACAACTATGTTAAGTAATTAGTAACCACAGTTTACTTCTACGTTTTCCTGTCATTATGTAAGGATGTATTTCTTTATCTATTTCACGCTTTGCGCCACCGTACAATCGTACTTTGTAGTATATTACTTGTTAAGGAATCTCACATAGGTTAGATATGAGAGTTGTCTTAATAGTCCTATGTATAAATAAGACACCTCACAACATATTGTAATCATCCGAAATATAATACAAAAAGAATATAATAAAGATGTAGTGCATTGTCTACATCTTGTAGATGTAGGTACTATGCCAAACCACGTGAAAAACCCTAACCATCATTCTCTCTTCCTCTCTCAATCTCTTTTATATTTTCCATTGTCATAAGATTTAGGCTTTCACACTACTGTATTATATTGTACTACATGTACTGCTAGTTCCTTTTATTCAAGCCTGTTCCTTCTCCAATCTCCACCTCTCCTCTCCTCACCTATTTCCTTCACACCAAATAGTCTATTAATTGGCACACACATGACAGCCAATTGGACTGAGCACATAATTTTAGGAGAAAATTACACTTTACCATCCTCAACTATCACCCATTTTTTACTTCACCCCCTAAACTTTAAAAAGTAACAATTGCCCCCCTAAACTATTCAAATTGCACGGCCGTTACCCCATGATGCCAAAATCCAGTTAAAATAGACGGAATGGAGCCACACGTGACACGCACGTGATCCCGGCCCCACCAGAATAATTTCACCAAATTCATTTTTATTAAAACCCCGAAATGCCCTTATCCTCACCGAAATCTGACATGGCCAAACTAACTGATGAGCTCGCCGGAATCTGATGTAGCCAAGCCTTCCCCATGTTTCGCGACGGTGGCGTGGGTTTCTGCTTTGCAGCAGTGGGTGGTGGTGATGGCTCACGGTCACCGTCACGGGGTTGCTCTATAAAAACTGGTATATCATTTTCTCTTCCATCTCAACAGAAAAAGGAAGGAAAAATGAGAAGGGAAACTCCACTTCTCCTCCACCGCCACCATCACCACAAATGATATAGGTGCGCTCATTCTCTGATCTGAGGTAAATCACCCCTATACACTCTATATCTTTCGCTTTCTCAGGTTCTTTTTCGATTTCATGCTTATTTATAACTCTTGAGCATTTCTAAACAACTATCTTTCTCTTTTCTCCCATTCTTTTCCAAACCAAAAACGATTGGATTTTAATTCTCATTATGGTAATGAAATAATATCAATTGGTTCGCAATGACCATAATTTATACGGATCTGAGTGCACCATCTGGTTTCCGTTGTATTCTGTCAGACTCGCTTTTGTTGATTCCGTTTTCTATTTCTGATTTTGAATGTTGTAGTTTTATTTAATTCTATTAAGGTTTGGTGGCTTAAGTTGATTCTTGGGGATCTTTATGTTTGTTCTATTTTCGGAGCTCTTAGATATAGGTATTGAGGATAACGCGGTGGTTGTGATGGTGGAGAAGACGAAGAAGAAGGAGAAGATGGAGGTTCAGACGGTGGTGGGAATGGGATCTGAAATGGTTGAAAGTTAGTGTTTATCTCAGATTTTGGTTAAGGGGTAAGGGCATTTCAGGATTTTAATAAAAATGAATTTGGTAAAGTTATTCTGATAGGGTCAGGATCACGTGCGTGTCACGTGTGGCTCCATTCTGTCTATTTTAACTGGATTTTGGCATCGGGGGGTAACGGCTGTGCAATTAAAATAATTTAAGGGGGCAATTGTTACTTTTTAAAATTTAGGGGGTGAAGTGAAAAATGGGTGATAGTTGAGGATGGTAAAGTATAATTTTTCCTAATTTTAGATAAGCATAAACCTGAGGGCTTCTAATAAGAATCCTTTAAATCCACTATATCACATGCAATCTCAGTTAAATTTAACAAAAATAAATTTTCTCTTCAAAATTCTATTGAAGCCGACCACATGGAAAACATGTTCAATGCTTATGACCATATTGTGAGTAAATTTGTCTAATTATGCAAGTGACTTACACGGATAGTTGTCTCGATTAGACCCTCACAAATTACAAGCAAATGGTCTCCTTTTTCTTCTACCATCTCCCCTTTCTCGATCTCTTCCTTGAGTTCCTTCCACGGATTCAAACACGTGTAAAAGGGAAGAGCTTGAAAATGATGTGAGGGACTGGGGTTAGTTTTCCACCGGGTCCACTCTCCACTGATAGATAGGGCCCACTACCTCAAAAGTCACAAGCCTTCAAAACAAATGAAAGGAATCAAGAAACAGTGGTACGAGTATTATTGTGCATGATGATACTGTGCATGATAATTGATATCACTTCCAACCCGTTCATATTAAATCATGTTTACTGTTATACATTTTTTTAATAAATTTACAAAACACTTTTAGTTTTTTACTATTATACGTACATATTTACTAACTAAACAATAAAAAGGTATAACAATAATTTAATATTATAATAGATAAATTATATTAACACCTTATCTTTAGATGAAACTAAACTCGTTGTACCCTATTTTAAAAAAATAACATTTCGCTCCACCTTTTCAAAAATAATTAACACTTCGTCGCCCTTCGATTTATGTTAACTAGTGTTAAGTTATATATGAAATATTCTTTCTTTCTTTTTTAAGTTAAAATATTTCATTTATCTAGGTTTGGATGAAATAGTGTTTTATTAACTGTAGTTAAGTTGAAACAACAACTACATAGGTAACTTTTCTCATTTTTGCTGAACATGAAGGAGGGGTAGTTAAGCTGAAACAACAACAACAAATATGAAGTATATATAATGCAATACAAAAAATATGATATAGGATCTCAATCATTAACTGCACGTCTTTTGGTAAAACATCTTAATAAGTTACATTAACGGATTAACCCATTCATTTATCTTAATACGACAACAAAAAAAAAGTAAAATCCCTACCAAACATTAGGAACACTTGTTATGGGTGTCATGTGCAGATATCTTGAGTATTCATGTCGTTAGCTATTCAAATATAAAAAACGTAATGATTTGATTTTATAGAGGGATGGGAAATAGTGTTTCGTTAAGTACTAAAACTCAGAGGACTATAATCACAGGCACATCACAAAGTTTTGAGTCTTTTGATTTGATGAAATAAAACAACTTATCAAATATATAATATATATATATATATATATATATTATACATATATAAATTATTTTAATAAATTCGAATTTCATTGAGGGAGCAAAAAAGAGACATCTCTTTCCCAGGTTTCCTTAACTAAAGGAGGAACATACTATTACAAAAAACATAGGAATTTGAATGAATAGCATGTCTGTCCGGTGCATAAGCTAGAATTAATTTGCATCTCTTTTGATCCAACGAAAAACACAGTTCAACATAAGGTTAGTTTTCCGTTGATCATGTTTTCCAGCTTACGGAACTCAGGAAAATGCAACACATGTCAACCCAAACAAACGTAGAGATTTTCTAGAAAACAAATGCAATGACAATAAATGGTAGTCAATCCAAGAATTCCTATGACTAGGTCCTATGCGAGAGGGAAAAGAAACCCCTAAAGACCCTGCCAATCCTAGTAGTATTAAAAAACAAAAAATACTCCTAAAAGCTAGTATCTTCTCATCCTATTTAAAAATAATACTAATACTAATACAAACACTAGTGTCTTTTTATGGAAAAAATAAAAAACCAAACATAACAATTGCATTTGATCGTGTCAAATTAATTTATGTTAATGAGATAATACAATTACATTACTCAAGGTTTTTTTTTTTAATTGTAATTCAAGCTAAAAGTATAATGTATTCTTGATTTTGTAATATATATATATTATATATATATAATATATATATATATATATATATATATATATATATAATATATATAATACATTTATATATGTTTTATAATATTTAATAATAAGTGAACAACAAAAAAGGGGGACGCGATTGGACCACTCAAATTTTAGGGCCGACCTTGATAATCAAGGATTTCAGGGAGAAGGGATCTGAGATTTTCGGATCGCTCTACTTAGCGGCACTCCAAAGAGTTACATTGAGGGCAGGGACGAGGAATCTGAGATTTTCAAAATCATAAAATAATAGATTTAACCTATGAAACACAGATACTCCAAAAATGGAGCCATACTCATACCAGATACTTTTTAGGTACTCGTACCCTTGGGATACTATTGCCTAAGTACCCTAGGCGCACCCAAAAGTTTAGAAAAAAAATAAAAAAAAAAGCATTTTTTTTTTGGATATGACACAAAAATAGATAAAAATAGTGAAAGTGGTAGAAACATGAATTTTAGGTGTAACTATATGGATGTATACTTTTTTATTTATTCTTTTGGACCTTGAATTAATAGCTACCCACCCATCATGGATGGGGGTGCCCATTAACGCATATTTTCAACTACTTTAATGCCCAACTTGGTTACAAGCCCATTAACCCATATTTTCAACTACTTTTGGACCTTGATTTGTAATTTAAAAACCATTTGATGGTAATGGATATATTTTATTATCCATAACTGTTCTTAAATTCACATATGCTTAACAATATATGAAAAATATATGCATAATAATGTATAAATTTTTTTAATAAAATATACATCCCCGCTATAACCGTACCGTAGGTCAATTCAACCTCCTTCCCTTCAAATGTCTTCACAAATTGGGGCCTCACAATCAGTAGCCAACTCTCTTCCTTTCACGTGCTCATATGTCCTTTTCCCACTCCCCTCGCTCTACTAATTGATATGATGACCAGTAAGAGGAAGCAACATAGTCATATTTAGCCGGAGCACACGCTAATATCATTTTAAGCATGAGCATTGGAGCCGTTCCAATAGCTGGTACGGGAGCTTGCTGGCTGTATGGTTTTTTTGACTTACACAGATAGTTGTCTCGATTAGACCCTCACAAATTACAAGGAAATGGTCTCCTTTTTCTTCTACCATCTTCCCTTTCTTGATCTTTTCCTTGAGTTCTTTCCACGGATTCAAACATGGTGTAAAAGGGAAGAGCTTGAAAATGATGTGAGGGACTGAGGGGTTTGTTTTCCACCAGGTCCACTCTCCACTGATAGATAGGGCCCATCTACCTCACAAGTCACAAGCCTCCAAAACAAATGGAATACTATATCCGTTGGCAACCTAGCACTACATTATCCCACTAATTACAATTTAATTGCACTATTAAGTTACTGACTTTAGAGGTCTATAAATAACCGATATGCATGGATCATGGATGGTGGGGGTGGGGGTGTACCTAAATAAATTGTCTTTTAGAGTCGTATGAGAGTAGATAAGGAGAGGGCTAGCGCATTGTGTAGTCCAAATCATTGGGGGAGAGGAGGGACCTGTTAACGTTCCCAAAGACCATTACAGACTATGACACATACTGTGGATTAATAATATCAAACAATAATTAGAAGTCTTGCGACAATAACTTTTATAAAAAAAAATTTCACAATTGTTAAAATTTCATGTTATGAATAAATAATAAAGTAATATCACGGTAAGAGCTAGGCTCAACAAACTTATTATGAAATCCATGAATTAGTAATCAATGTGATCACAGTACACCATACAAACACTTCAAGTTAATCCGTGGTAAGCAAGGCTTCACTCAAGCTAATTGCCATCTGAAGTAGTGCTGTTTGGGTACGATCTTGGGCTAAAGTCAATTTAGGTTTCAAGGATTAGAAACTGGAGCTTCGAGAATGAAAAAATTGATGGGCCCAAAACTCCAATAAATGACACTGGAAAGTTTACTTTGCCATGAAAATGCACCATAACGCTAAGGTACGCTTGGTATAGTGTAATGATCATTACAATTAAACAAGAATCAATATTAAAAGGAATAGAAGAAACTGTAATGGAATAGTATTGTCATTCATTTATTTGGTAACAACATATTAATAGAACTTTGAATCCGAATTTTATATATTACTATTGTAAAAAGTGATAAAAGAGGGAGAGAAGTTTCTGGAGTAAGAGCAGAAGAAGTGAGATATTTTTGTAAAGTTGTTCTTGATTAATCGTAGAGCTTTTAGCTCAGTATTTATAGTGTACAGTGTGCTGCTCTGCTGTATAAAATACAGTTGTAACTAAATACAATCTACTAGAAACTGATCCTAACGTAATCCACTCTATGTGCTGGCTGTTAGACTACCAATAACAGAAGGCCAGGTGTACTTGCCATCCTTATCATGAGAGCTAGGATCTGGTGCTTTCTCATGTATTTTATCATGCCCCCTCAAACTGATGCGACGAGAGGCGAAAAGCAGTTTGCCACAGAGTTTGGAGAAAGGACCAAGAGCAAGACCCTTTGTAAGAATATCTACTAGTTGATCACCGGAGTTAATGAAGCGAACCTGGAGATCTTTACGAACAACACGATCCCGAATAAAATGGTAGTCTACTTCGATATGTTTTGTCCGAGCGTGAAATACAGGATTAGAAGCGAGAGCAAGGGCTGACACATTGTCACACCAAAGAGTAGGAGGGGACCAAAGAGAGATGCCAAGATCATGAAGAACCATGCGAAGCCATGAAACTTCTGCAGCACAAGAAGCTAAGGCACGGTACTCAGCCTCTGTAGAAGAGCGAGAGACAGTACTCTGTTTCTTAGAAACCCATGTGAGAGGATTGGTACCCATAAAGACAATATATCCAGTCGTAGACCGGCGAGTGTCGGGGTCCCCAGCCCAATCGGCATCGGAATAAGCATGGAGTTGAAGAGAACCAGGGGAGAAAGTAAGGCCAAGATGAAGAGAACCGCGTATGTAACGGAGAACTCGTTTGGCAGCAGATAAATGGATGTCAGTTGGAGCATGCATAAACTGGCAAAGGCTGTTGACAGTGTAAGCGAGATCGGGACGGGTGAATGTGAGATATTGGAGAGCACCCACGAGACTACGGAAGGTGGTGGCATCAGGCAATGGAGTACCAATCTGTTTTGTAAGTTTAACAGATGTGCAACAAGGTGTAAAGCAAGGCTTGCAGTCCCACATGTTATATTTCTGAAGCAGATCAGAAGCATATTTATGTTGATGCACAAAGAACCCAGTGGCACTATAATCAACCTCTAATCCAAGAAAATAGGTTAGTGGCCCTAAGTCTTTAAGTTCAAAGCTTGTAGCAAGTTGTTGAACAAGAGAACTAAGAGCAGATGGAGAGTTGCCAGTAATGATAATGTCGTCGACATAGACCAGAAGAAAAATCATAGTGGAGCTGGACCGATAAATGAAGAGAGATGGGTCAGCTGTGGATGCCGTGAAACCAAGAACCAAAAGTTGAGAAGTAAAGCGCTCAAACCATGCGCGAGGGGCCTGTTTAAGTCCATAAAGGGACTTTTGTAATTTGCAGACATGATGGGGTCGAGATGAATCCACAAAGCCTTGAGGTTGGACCATATACACATCTTCTTTGAGTAGTCCGTGAAGAAATGCATTGCTGACGTCTAGTTGACGTAAAGACCAACGGAACTGAGCAGCAATGGAGAGTATGAGACGCACAGTAGCTGGTTTAACAACTGGACTGAATGTTTCATCATAGTCCAAACCAGCCTGTTGATGGTATCCTTTGGCAACAAGGCGTGCTTTGTAACGAGCAACAGAACCATCTGGTTTCCTTTTGATTTTATACACCCATTTGCAGCCCACGATATTGTGATTAGAGGGTGGAGGAACAAGGGACCAAGTCTGTTGACGTTGAAGTGCTGTATATTCATCAAGCATAGCAGATTGCCATTCGGGATATTTGGAAGCAACTTTATAGGATGGTGGTTCGGTTTCAAGAGGATTGAGAGTTTTGGTGTGAAGAAGAAGTTTGCGTTTTGAAATACCTGACTTACCACGAGTTTGCATGGGGTGAGAATTAATAGGAGGTAAAATAGGACCTGAAGGAACTGAGCAGGAAGGTACTGGACATGAAATGTGGGGGGAAGAGGTAGTATGTAATAAAGGAGAAGGGGGTTCTGTTTGGGCAGAAACATCAGGTAAAGAAGATGATAGAGGAGTGGAACCAGAGAGAGGAGGAAGAGAAGGTGGAGGACCTAAGATTGAAGGAGCAGTACAAGGATGAAAATAAAGAACAGAACTCAACCAAGTGTTTGATGGAGTGGAACAAGATGAAGGTGAAGTTTGTGATTTAAATGGAAAAGAATTTTCATGGAAGGCAACATGGCGGGATATGAGGAGTTTATGGGTTTGAAGATTGAGACAAAGGTAACCCTTGGCATTAAGAGCATAACCCAAGAACACACATGGAGAGGAACGGGGTTCAAGTTTGTGTTTGTTATAAGGACGTAATAGAGGAAAGCACAAACAACCGAATGTTTTTAGAAAGGAGTAATCTGGATTGGTATGAAATAGAAGTTGCCAGGGGCTGGTAAACTTGAGGTTTGGTGTGGGCATGCGGTTAATAAGGTAAATGGCAGTGCTGAAAGCATAGGGCCAGTATTGTAAGGGTAAAGATGACTCAGAGATGAGGGTAAGAGCAGTCTCAACGATGTGGCGATGTTTTCTTTCTGCCACACCGTTCTGTTGAGGTGTATGTGGACATGAAAACTGATGTAGAATGCCACGAGTGGAACAAAATGACTCAAAAGCAGAGTTGGTGTATTCACCACCACAATCTGTACGTAGAACCTTAATGCGAGTGTTGAGTATGTTTTCCATGGTTGCAGTGAAATGTTGAAAGGTAGCTAAGACTTGAGACTTGTGTTTAATAGGGAATAGCCATGTAAAACGAGTAAAATGATCAACAAAAGACACATAAAATCTAGTTCCATTTATTGAAGTTACAGGAGCAGGGCCCCATACATCACTATGGACTAATTCTAGAGGAGCTGTAGCAGTAAAAGAAGAAGAAGGAAAAGGAAACTGATGAAGTTTCCCTTGCACACAATGTGTACAACAATCAGAAGAAAACTTTGCAGTATTTACAGACAACCATGGTTGTTTATTCAGAACTGAATGGAGAACACAATCTTGAGGATGACCAAGGCGTGAATGCCAAACAGATTTGGTGCCTTTTGTTCCAAGAAAAGCAGAGTTGGGAGGTGTAGAGGAGTGACACGGAGTGGAGTGACGCTGGGAGGAAGAGAGACCAAGAATGGGATAGAGCCCATCCTTGCTAGAACCCTTGTAAAGAGTTCTCCCCGAAAAAATGTCCTGAATAGAAAATTTGTTAGCATCAAAATAGAAAGAACATGCATTGTCACAGCAGAATTTATTGACAGATAAAAGATTGGTTTTCATGCAAGGAACACGAAGTATTTTTCTAAGGTTAAAGATGTGAGATGAGGCTTTGAGTTGGGAATGACCAATATGGGTAATAGGCAAACCTGTACCATTGCCGATGGAGACTTGATCAGAACCTGGATAATCCATTGGATTATTCAGATTGGTTAGATCAGGTGTGAAGTGATCTGTTGCGCCAGTATCCGAGACCCAAGTGGTAGTAGATGGTGCTTGATTGGTTGAAAGTGGTTGCCAAGAAGATGGATTCTGTTGTGCCCAAGGTGGATTCTGGTGTGCCCAAGGTGGAGTATTCTGATTGTGCCAAGGAGAAACAGAAGTGTTCTGATTGGGAGCAGAGTTCAGAAGATTATTACCAGAAGCCAGTGCAGCCAACTTAGCAGGGGGATGACGACCTTGATAACTATAGTCCATTCTGTGATAACAATCCAATGCCAAATGTCCAACTTTTCCACATATTTGACAATAAGGACGTTGAGATTGATTACCAGAATTTCCAAAAGTATTAGAGGAAAAATTCTGATTTTGAAAACCGCCTCTGCCATTGTTGCGTCCACCTCGACCTCTTCCATTGTTGTTGCGACCCCTGCCTCTATTGGATGAGTTATTGAACTGAGGAGGATTGTGATTTGGAGGAAACCGATTACTAGTGCTAAGCATTGCCATTAACGGTGGATCTTTTGGTGCATCAACATTTGTCTTCAAAGAACTCTCCTGTGCTGAAAGTAGAACACGAAGTTCATCGAAGGAAATTGGATCATTTCTGGTTCGGATTGCAGATCTGATGGAATGAAACTCTGTTGGCAAGCCTTTCAACACCATGTGTAGAATTTCTTCATCGCTGATATGAACATCCACAGCTTCTAGTTTGTCTCTGCTTTCCTTGACGCGTTGCAGGAACACATCAACTGGATCATTATTCTTCATTAGGCCATGAAGATCCATCTTGAGATTCAAGATGTTTGAGCGATTCACAGAGGTGAATCTTTTCTCAAGAGTGTCCCAGACTCCACGGGCTGATTTCTGTCCAACTACCATTGATAGAGTAGATGGCGAAAGTGTTGCGTTGAGCATCGTGAGAAGAGTTTTATCGCGACTCATCCACTTTGTGTATTCAGAATTTACAGTCAAGCTGAAAGATCCAACTTCATCTTTTAGAAACTTTTCTGGACATGGCTGAGAGCCATCAATGAATTCAAGCAAGGAATAAGCCTCAAGAATAGAAGTAACTTGATATTTCCACACAATATAGTTTGTGTTATCAAGTTTCACCGAAACAAGATTGGAAATATTTGAGAGAAGTATGATAGGATTTGAGATCTGAGTATTATTTGGAATGGAAGCCATTGTTGATTACAACACAAGCTCTGATACCATGTAAAAAGTGATAAAAGAGGGAGAGAAGTTTCTGGAGTAAGAACAGAAGAAGTGAGATATTTTTGTAAAGTTGTTCTTGATTAATCGTAGAGCTTTAGCTCAGTATTTATAGTGTACACTGTGCTGCTCTGCTGTATAAAATACAGTTGTAACTAAATACAATCTACTAGAAACTGATCCTAACGTAATCCACTCTATGTGCTGGCTGTTAGACTACCAATAACAGAAGGCCAGGTGTACTTGCCATCCTTATCATGAGAGCTAGGATCTGGTGCTTTCTCATGTACTTGGTGAAAATTGAAATACTATACATGTGCATAACTATAATAGACTTATTTTATAGAACTGTGCCATATGTGTAAAACAAAACTGGACAATAATTGTTTATTATATGAGTATTATTAATTTTAAAAGCATTTTTGGATTTTGATATTTCTCTCTCATATATATATATATGTGTGTGTGTGTGAGAGAGAGAGAGAGAGAGAGAGAGAGAGAGAGAGAGTAGAACACAAGAAATCAATCCATGATTCATTACAAAAATCATACATAAGATTGAACAATTGAAATTTCAAACAAAAGAAGTGGAATTATTTGTAAAGAAATTTTGTCTAACAAGGACAAACTGCATTTTTCCCTGTTTTAACAGAAACTACAAAAGTAAGTAATGCCCCACTTAACTATTGATAATAAACACTTTGTCCCATGTCATGACAATTCAAATTTCTATTAGACACATTTTTTTGAAATTTTTTGACACTTTCCCTAAATTTTTATTAGATGGAAATTTTAACATTTTGGGATAGAATTCTTATTACCAATAATTAAAGGGGAACGTTACTAAAGTCTGAATATTTTGAATTTATGAGGACTTTCCTTACCAATAGTTAGGAAAAGCATAATTAATCCCCAAAAAAAAAATTTATCTTCAGGGATTTGTTTTATCATTTATGTGGAGACCTTTTGAGGTGACAAAACTGCGCCTTTGACACGAAAGAGTCATCTTAATAGATGTATTATGTATTCCATATTCCAGTAGCGCTACCAAAAGCAATTAATGAGGCGATAATTATTGACTTAATAACGTAAAACAACCTCAACAAATGAATTTAGTATTATTTCGTCAATGGATCAGGAAGGGAAGTAAAAAAAAAAAAATGGTTATAGTTAAAAGGTGTAATTTGTTATTTAACCTAAATAATAATTTGAAACTATTTGAACAGTCATTATCTAATTGTTACAACATCTTGGATAGATCAGCCACAAACAAAAACCTTTGTGCTTCTCCTTGATTGTGAATTGATACTTTTGCTATACAAAATGGCCATAGCTTAAATAAATGAGCATTACTTAAACATTGTCAATGTAGGCACGTTACAAAATTACCATGACACAACGTCTAGTGGTATTTGTAAAATATGTCGTCCATCTATTTGGATTGAGGTTGAGCATTTTGCACCTTAATATTTTCTTTCAACATTTCTAATGCTTTTCTTAGCCTAGTTTTTACATCCTCTATTCAGAAAGTTGTTTGGCTCCGTCGCTCTTGTTGAAATAAAAGTGTTGGCATTTGGGCTTTTGAACAAGCCCAAGTTGGCACCCCATGTGGGTATCAAGGGCCAACGTGGTTGAGGGGGCAATATAATATAATTTTATTTTGTTGAAATTTTCTAATTGATAAAATTAATAAACTAAGTATCTCTTCTATATGCCAAATTTTATTTAAAAAAGAAACCTTTAACTGAGGTTCTGCTAAGTGTCTTACAAACTGATGTGGCACTGATGTGGCTGCCACATCAGCAATTAAAACACCAAATTAACCGGTCACCATTAATTTTATAAAATAATTAAAATTAAAAAAAAAGGAATAACCTTGAACCCAGCGCCGGCCCTCCCCAAAACTGTTCGTTTTCATGCCTGGGAGAGTCAACAAGCAGTACATCATCGACTACGAGGACCAGATGTGCCGGGCGATCAAAGCCAATCACCACGACCAAGCGGTGGTCATCGACAACGACGACGACTGCAACAGAGGAGACGGAGAGGACCTTTATATTCCTCCTCTCAACTTCTCCATGGTCGACAACGGCATTTTCCGCTCCGGCTTCACTGACTCTGCCAACTTCTCTTTCCTCCAAACCTTAGGCCTCCGCTCTATCATGTACTCATTCTTTCCTCCTTTGTATAATATAATACACATGTCCACATATTAATTGTGGACATCTTTCGTACACACCACTTCGTAATCCGTACCACTTACTAATTTTTAATAAATATATGCAACTGTACTAGGATGTGAGACGATAAATAACAAACACCAAACACTGTGTATGTGTTTGGACTTTCAAAAAAAAAAAAGTATCAGTGCCACGTCAATTTATAAGACAAACTCATTTCCATGTTTCACCACTAACAACATTTGGCTTTTCTATTTTATTTTTGGGTAGTTATCATATTTTCTTCAACTGCCATTACTTTATTGTGAATTTTAACTTTCTCTTTTCTCCCTGGTGAAGCAATAACAGTGACAAGGTTTTGTAATTTTGCTTTTCTACGACTTTCTACAAGCAGAGTTACTGAACCAATTTCAAAGGTTAGGAAAATCTTTGTTTTTCTTCAGATTTCTTTTTCCTTTGTTTTCCTGTTTTACGTTTCCATCTCTATCCACTACCACTAGGCTTTTCCTATTTGTGGATAAGAATTCATTTTCCTTTATGTTTGTAAACACTATGCTTAAGTAAGGCCAACTTGGATTTATGTCAGAGATGAAGCATGCAAGACATTAAACATAAATCTTAATGAACAAAGAATAAGAAAACCATAAGGTTGAAGATATTTTTAAAGGACTCAATTAAGGGTCATTAAACATAAATAACTTAACCTGTGTTTAATTGGTAACTGATAGCTTAAACAAGTACAGTAGTTGGAGGCAATAGAAGCCCAATTGCATTAAACAGATTAAAATGATAAAACAGTGTCCAATACATGCATCCATCTCACTGTCAAATTGTCATAAACTCTTGGGCAATTTGCTTAACCTGTCAGTTAAATTAGAAACTAATGGCAAGAGTTAACAAAATTGAAAAAAAAAAAGAAAGGATGGTGTTAGCCTCAAGGTTTCAATACCTATTAATTGGCTAATTAATCCAAGGACATTCATGTAGTTTTGATGATAACTATGATTTTAAGTTATTTATAAATGATATTTTCATATGAACTAATGATTTATGTTTAAAGCACAATGTTGACTATTGATTTAATTGGACCAAGATGGCCAATTCAAATATCAAGCAAATGCAAATTCATTGAAGATTAAAGTCATCAAGACTCAAGACAAAGAAATCAAGCTCAAAGACAATGATCCGAGACATATGAGAAGTAAGAGTTAGGTTTTGTAAAGTTTATTAAGATTTGATCTTTATGGCTCAACTTTAAAACCAAATCAATTGAAAAATCTCTTAAAGTTTTCAAAGACAACTTGATTGGTTGAAATTCAAATATAAGACAACCATATCAATTGAAAAATCTCTTAAAGTTTTCAAAGACAACTTGATTGATTGAAATTCAAATATAAGACAACCATATCAATTGAAAAATCTCTTAAAGTTTTCAAAGACAACTTGATTGGTTGAAATTCAAATATAAGACAACCATATCAATTGAAAAATCTCTTAAAGTTTTCAAAGACAACTTGATTGGTTGAAATTCAAATATAAGACAACCATATCAATTATGGTTGAAGAAGAAAAGTTTTCAAAGAAAGCAACTTGATTAAAATTCAAATGCAAGACAACCATATCAATTATGGTTGAATAAGAAAAGTTTTCAAAGAAAGCAACTTGATTGAAATTCAAATGCAAGACAACCATATCAATTATGGTTGAAAAAGAAAAGTTTTCAAAGAAATCAACTTGATTGAAATTCAAATGCAAGACAACCATATCAATTATGGTTGAAAAAGAAAAGTTTTCAAAGAAAGCAACTTGATTGAAATTCAAATGCAAGACAACCATATCAATTATGGTTGAAGAAAAAAAGTTTTCAAAGAAAGCAACTTGATTGATTGAAAATCAAGAAGAATGCAAGACAACATGATAATGGGAAGAAAACAATTATGGCTATAAATACTACCATTTCTTCATTTCTAAACATCAAGCATACAAGAGAAATCAAAGATAGAAAAGATAACATCTTATACATCAATCCATCCTTCTCAAGCTTATATTTTCATATCATTCAAAATCCTTGATTGAAAAATCAAATTTCTCTAAACACTTTTTGAGCCATATTGATCAAATCCTTGATATACTATTAGAGTGAGCATATTGTGTACAATTACTCTTTGAGAGAGCCTTATCTTGTACAACAAATACTTTGTTGAAACCTGTGAGTATTTTGTTAGGGTTTTGGTATAAATCCTAAGGAGTGAAAAGGATTTTTCACTCAGTGGTTACTCTTCACTGTGTAAGGAAGATTTGTAACGGTTTTGATCTTCACCCGAAGAAGATTATCAAATAGTGGATTTGGGAATCCTCAAGAAATGTTCTTGAGGCGGGGACGTAGGCACGGAAGCCGAACCTCGATAACAATCATCGTGTTTGATTTTCTCTCTCTCTATCTCTTACATATTTAATTACTTATATATATACTTGTGCTTGATTTCATATCATATCTATATTGCAATTGAATTGTGATCAAACATTTGCTAAATCAACATTTGCTATTTGAAGATAGTTTTTAATTCCGCATTTAAATCGAAAAAGTTTGCCTCAACCTAAATCACCCCCCCTCTTAGGTTGATGTTTGGGTAACAGATGGAAATCCTTAATTGAAACGGAATGAAACTTAGAGCACTAAATTGAAACAGTCAAAACTTAAAGCACTATTTTTAGGTTTTGTTTGGCTATTCTGTTTGCAAGCTTTTTTAAGAAGAAAATAAAAAATTATTTTCCTAACTTTCTTTTAATAGCGGTTTTGTTTTATAATGTTAACAGGAAGGATGCAATGATGCATAAACCAATATTGGATGATCGTAAAAAAGAATTCAGGGGAGTGACGATTCATAAAAATGATGCAATTAGTAGTAGCAAGGTATGTGTTAAAAGTACCCACATGTCTTCTTTGAATGAATGCCTTGAAATTAGAAGACATTAAAACTTTCATTTAATTAAAAAAACCTTAGTAGAATGTGTTTTTGGTGTTACAATTATTTGAACATGGCTTAGATTGATGACACCGATCTTTGGGAGATGTGGAAGACCAGCCAGTCAATATTGAACTTAGGATCTATTGATAACAAGGTACATGTCTTAATGTTATGTTCGATCATCATCATTTTTCGATTATAATATTATTCGAATTGGAATAACAATTGTCATCTATATGGATTAGGTTGTGAAATTACGAATATATTCCCTCAGTTGGGGATGTATTGTTCAAACTAACAAGATTCACCTATAGAGATTAGTGAAGCGAGTCTTGATCTCACAATTATATGAAAGGTGTCACTTTATCATTTTCGATTGGGTATTAGCTAATACGTTATCCAAACATTTACAAACTATTTTGTTCTTCTTCAATTGACAGTTCAAACGTCCATGAGAATAAAGACAGGAAAAAAAAAAGGATTAAACGATATGGTGATAACACAGGTATAAAATTATTACTAATCTATTTCTACATGTACTTTCATGAGACAATTATTTTAAAATTTAGATGCTAAATGGCAGTTCTTAAAGTCCCAAGCTGACATAGACCATTTAATGTACAAAGAGTTATGCAAAACCGTCACAAGGTATGTACTTATAAATTCTACATCAATCATATTTTTCATCTGTATGTTACCAATAGAAAAATATATGTTTTTGAAGTTCCAATTAATAATACAAAACTAATATATTTTAAATTTTGAATTCAGGTTAATGGCAAATGCAGTTGAAAAACAATTAATGCCTAACTAAAGATATTGATACTTCAACTTCTTCTTACTAACCTATATTTGTATTTTCATATAAACTTTTTCTATGTGTTTAATGTAGTTAATCATTATACATTTGACTTGATGTAATTTTTTTTAGATATATTTCAATGGTTTAAATAATAGTAATTTATATACACAATATAGTACATTAAATTTCATTATAAATTTAGCTACTATGTCTACAAATTAACATATTTTACTGTTTTTGTTATTCATATTAAATAAGTGTATCCTGCGCATTGCGCGGGTCATACGCTAGTTTTATTTAAAAAAAAAGGAAGAAACATATTTTATCAATCTTTATTATTGTTCATGAGAAAAGAAAAAAAGAACCTTAATATGTTACTTTTTGTGGATTTTATTATGTTAGAATATCACTTAGTATTCAAATGAATAATTTTTTATTTTTCAAATTGATCACAAATAATATATATTCACATGCTCAATTATAAATGTGTATCATCTATAAATTTTCCCCCTTAAAGTCAAATCCTAGCTCCGCCACGGTAGCTAATTTTATGACATATTCATAGAGAGAGGACAATGTTCCAAAACCAAATGAATCATGTAAGGGCCTTTCTTGTAAGTAGAATAGACTTTGTGAAATATCTCACTAAGATTTAAAACCATGGAAGCGAATGTGATGAAGTAGAGCATGGTGAGGTGAGAGGAAAACCAATGTTATATAGTGCAAGAGATTGGGGTGGTGGCACAAACTTGTGTATGAACATGTGTAGTGGAGAGAATGTATATATGATGGGAAATCTACATTGATGTAGAAGTCTATATATATAGATTTCTACATCAATTAGATTTCCCATCATATATATATATATATGTGAGAGAGAGAGAGAGAGAGAGAGAGAGAGAGAGAGAGAGAGAGAGAGAGAGAGTATAACACTTTCTTCTTCTTCTTTTTTGGGGATAAGTTCCAATGTATCACATATGAGTTAGCGCAAGGCACTTAGATACAAAAGAACACAACAAATCAATCCATGATTCATTACAAAAATCATACATAAGATTGAACAATTGAAATTTCAAACAAAAGAAGTGGAATTATTTGTAAAGAAATTTTGTCTAACAAGGACAAACTGCATTTTTCCCTATTTTAACGGAAACTACAAAAGTAAGTAATGTCCCACTTAACTATTGATAATAAACACTTTGTCTAATGTCATGACAATTCAAATTTCTATTAGACACAGTTTTTTGAAATTTTTTGGTACATTTTCCCCAAATTTTTATTTGACGGAAATTTTAACAATTTGGGATAGAATTCTTATTACCAATAATTAAGGGGGAACATTACTAAATTTTGAATATTATGAGGACTTTCCTTACTAATAGTTAGGAAAAAGCATAATTAATCCAAAAAAACAAATTATCTTCAGGAATTTGTTTTATCATTTATGTGGAGACCTTTTGAGGTGACAAAACTGCGCATTTGATATGAAAGAGTCGTCATAATAGATGTATTATGTATTCCATATTCCATTAATGGAGGGAAGTTTAAAAATAAAATAAAAAAAGACTTATTGTGGCGACAATGTTGCCCTTAAAACAGCAAGATTGTCTAAATATAAAATATCTTTCAAAATGTGCTAGTCGCATGCATGTCATAACCAAAAGATTTTGTTAAGGCAAAACTGTTGCCTTAATAACCCAGCTTGCCTCAACAACATAATTTCAGCAACATGAGTGCTCTTTTTCCCCCCAACTTTGGTGAAATTATTGAATGTGCTGTCAATATACTATGCCCTCTTCTCGCATAATGATGACCTCACATGTGGATCCAACACATGAAATCCACTTTCATATGAGAGGGAAGTGTATCGGATGTACGAAATAATTTCTCCCAACTTAGAGACATAACCGATTGGGTTACTTGCAATCTTGTTCCCCAAACATATTTTATTCAATGAGTGATTGTAGTTATGCTTTCAATGGGTGAGTTCACTTTCCACCTTAACTTTCACTATAACCATTAGTCCAATGTTCTAGTTAATGAATATTATGCCTATCAATTTATGAAACCCATCTTATGAAGATTTGGGAAATGAAAGAAGTTGTTAGCAAGAGATAAAAAAGATAACATCAACTTTGAGTAGGCACAGAGTTAATTTTAAATGCATGCTATCAAGATTTATCTTCCAGTAGCAAGCTAGATGATGAAGAGCAAGAGTCAGTGAAGGTAAGAGTATAGAGAATGAATTAAGTGGGAAAAACACTATAATAAAACTGGCATTTCATTCACAAATTGGCACAAAAGATTTCAAAAGATTTCGGCGAGTTGCCAAGACCCTCTAAAAAGTAACCTTCCATAACATACACATGGACACGGTCCGAAACCCAATTATCATAGATGATAGACCAATACTACTGCCTCACCAAGAATTGTCCTAACCAAACCTCTGCAGTTTCCATTTCTGATATCTTGTACACAAACATAAAAGGCACATATGATGTGAGAAGCCCAGCAATGCATTTTGCTTGCAGTGACTCCCTCCCATGCACAAACCTCACACTTCCTGAAGTGGAACTACTTCCTAATAAAGGAAAAGTTGTCTCAAACCCAATTTGCTGGAATGCTTATGGGACTATGCAGACACTTACTATTCCACCAGCTTCCTGCTTGTTGGAAGGAATACCACAAAAGATGCAACAGAGTGATGTTTATGGGTGTTAAATTAAGCAACTTGGACTAATTAGACTATTATGAGAAATGTAAATTAGGTACATGTCAAAAAGAAAAAGAAAAGTACCATGGAAATCACAAGTGAATTAAGAGTTGATATTGTCTCTTATTTACTTAATGGCAACAAGTTGGGGATAGTTTGAAATATGGTTTTATATAGGCCATGGGAGATGTTATTGTAAAGTGATACATGCCCAATTGTAACTTAAAATCATAGTTATTATCTATGTTACTCATTTCTATAAAATTTAAAGTTTGGTATTGTTAGTGATAATCAAGAAGTTTTGTCTAAACTAAATCATTGAAACAAGAATAGTGGACCAAATAACTTTGGGTCATGCAAATGGTGTCTATAATGAAGACATGGATGTAATTGGAACAGCCTCTCCATTATCTTATTTACAAAGTGTACTTTGCCAGCATAAGGCTATTATAATGTGTACACATAGTTTATGAATGTATGAATAGACAGCAATAGTGGACTGCTATGCACATGCTAAGCCTGTAGCTTCAGGCCTAGGATGGTGATAAGTTACCAGAAACAAGGTATAAAATGGACCAATGTGGGCACTAAAATGGGGTAAACGCATAAAAAGGGAGGGAGCTGCGCAGCTTCAGCCACTACAACTACTACAATTGTACAAAAGTGGAGTTTTAAAATGTTGTACATGAGCAAATTAGCTTTAAAAACTCATTATTCAATAAATAATTACAATTTATACAATTGGATTTGATATTCCAACGTCATATATAAAAACTAAGTCTTAAAATACCAAAATAAATCAAACCAACAAATTTAAAAATCTCAAAATCCAAAATTGGCATACCTTTAGCATGTGTTGGTTGGGTTATTTAGATTGAAAATTTTGTTAACCCGAGCCCAACCCATCAACCCATAAAAAAACAAAATAAGGAGTAAGATGTTGGGTTGGGTTCGAATTGGCTCAAATTCGTTGATTTGGTGAATTGAATGCACACCCCTAGTTACATCAATGTAGACTTCCCATCATATATACATTCTCTCCACTACACATGTGCATACACAAGTTTGTGCCACCACCCCAATCTCTTGCACTATATAACATCTTTGGTTTTCCTCTCACCTCACCATGCTCTCCTTCATACATTCACCTCCATGGTTTTAAATCTCAGTGAGATATTTCGCAAAGTCTCTGTTCTACTTACAAGAAAGGCCCTTATATGATTCATTTGGTTTTGGAACATTGTCCTCTCTCTATGAATATGTCGTAAAATTAACTACCGTGGCGGAGCCAGGATTTAACTTTAAGGGGGAAAATTTATAGATGACACACATTTATAATTGAGCATGTGAATATATATATTATTTGTGATCAATTTGAAAAATAAAAAACTATTCATTTGAATACTAAGTGATATTCTAACATAATAAAATCCACAAAAAGTAACATATTCATTATATTGTGCTTATCTATTAAGGTTCTTTTTTTTCTTTTCACATGAACAATAATAAAGATTGATAAAAATATGTTTCTTCCTTCTTTTTTAAATAAAATTTGGCATATAGAAGAGATACTTAGTTTATTAATTTTATCAATTAGAAAATTTCAACAAAATAAAATTATATTATATTGCCCCCTCAACCACGTTGGCCCTTGATCAGCTACCCACTTGGGGTGCCAACTTGGGCTTGTTCAAAAGCCCAAATGCCAACACTTTTATTTCAACAAGAGCGACGGAGCCAAACAACTTTCTGAATAGAGGATGTGAAAATTAGGCTAAGAAAAGCATTAGAAATGTTGAAAGAAAATATTAAGGTGCAAAATACTCAACCTCAATCCAAATAGATGGACGACATAGATTACAATACCACAAGATTTTGGTTCATGGTAATTTTGTAACATGCCTACATTGACAATGGTTAAGTAATGCTCATTTCTCTAAGCTATGGCCATTTTGTATAGAAAAAGTATCAATTCACAATCAAGGAGAAGCACAAAAGGTGTTTTGTTTGTGGCTGATCTACCCAAGATGTTGTAACAATTGGATAACTGACTGTTCAAATAGTTTCAAATTATTATTTAGGTTAAATAATAAATTACTATCCTCTAACTTTGATTTAATTTTTTTTTTTTCTTTTCAGTCATTTTACTTACATTTATTTCCAATACCTTACATCCATTTAAACGTTATAGGATGAAATTTGTAATTTGGCCTATTATTTTTATGTTTGTCATTCTTGAGAGGTGATTTTGATTCTTATTCTTACAAAATATTAGCACTAAAATAGTATTTCTACTCTATATAAAATTGATTGTACAAAATACTAGCACTAACATGGTATTATCAAAATATTAGCGCTAACATAGTAGTTCAAAATATATATAAGCTTGAGACCCAAGTATCATGAAATTGAATATGAAAATCAAGCTTCTACTCTCATGGTGCTTGATCTTTAGCAATTGTATTTATAATTGTTTCTCTATGGCAGCTTCTCCTTTTTTATACCATGAATTAGTTATCAAGCTGTCCAGGCAAGAAACAAAAAAGTCTTTTGAGGCTTGAATTGTCTCCCAATAAAGAACATGAAAAAAACAGAGCTTGATGTGGGCCTTCACTTGAGATTCTCAGATCATTCTTCATCAACACCAGTGACGTTTCCATAACCAGAGCTTCAATTATCAAATTTAAATTTTGGAATGCAATTTAGGCAATATGCAGTACTAAGCAGTAGTAATATAACATTCCATAACCAACCACACAAAATTTTAATGTTTTATAGGCATGCTTCATGTTAATCCCAATTAACATACTTCACAATCTCACATTACCATACTGTTTATACTAAAAAAATACATTTTTATATGAAAATAAGCCCACCAGGCCTTAATTTAACAAATTGGATAAATTATTGGGTCAATGAATAGTAAATCAAACAGGCCCAATCGTTATTTTAGTAAATCTAAATATACGTAAGAAACGCGCTTGTATGATTCATTTGGTTTTGAAATATTGTTCTCTCTCTATGAATATATCGTTATAGGTCACAACGCACAGCCTCTCTATGACAATGTAAATTCTTTTTTTGGAGTGTAAGTTCCAATGTATCACATATATATATGACACACTATAAAACAGTTTTGTCTTAATTAGCTACTGTGGCGGAGCCATGATTTAATAGATGACACACATTTATAATTGTGCATGGAATATATATTATGTGTGATCAATTTGAAAATAAAACACACACACTTATTTGAATTCTAAGTAATATTCTAAGATAAGAAAATCGACAAAAAATAACATATTCATTATATTGTGCTTATCTATTATTTTTTTTTTCACATGAAAAATATATTTTTATTTTTCAAAGTTGAATTTCCATTTACGAATGGAAAGATTTTTAAGTGCAACATACATAAATTTTTGTTATTTTTATTATTATAGACTCAAAAGATGTTCAAATTGTAATGATTTAAAACTATACTATGAACATTTATGCGCTTTAAACTTATGAGTTTGGCTAGAAAACAACATCATACTTTGAAATTTGTTATGTAATTATCTCCATGTATACAATTTTTTATTGAAGGAAAATAAATTAATAAATTGCAAAAAGAATTTCAGATTTATCAATTTCTTATAACTTTTGAAAGATAAAAATAATGTTCTTTTATCAAACCTCTTGTTCCTTTATTTTCTCTTTTTCTTCCCTTTAAATATTCTTTTATAGGTTTTGAATCATAATAGAGATTGATAGAAATATGTTTCTTCCTTTTCTAAATAAAAATTGGCATATAAAAGAGATACTTCGTTTAGTTACCCTCATGGGCTTGTTCAAAAGCCTAAATGCCAACACTTTTATTTCAACAGGAGCGACAGAACCAAAGAACTCATGTGTACTGGCAAAACATGCAAAAGCAGTGGATGTCAGTGTAGTTTGGATAGAGCAAGTCCACGATTTTCTCCAACAGCTTGTAATATAATATCTGACATTCATTGATTAGTGATTTAATAAAATTCCATATCTGACATAGTAGTTTACAATACCTAAGGCCTAAGTTTGGAAACGTGTAAACAAAAGAACCACAAGATATTGTGTACTTGTGTCATGCAAATTTTGGAACGTGGCTACAATGATAATATGGTTCAGTAATGCTCATGATTGTATAACCATTTGTCTAAGCTATGGTCATTTAGAATAGAACAAGTATCAATTCGCAATCAAGGAGAAGCACAAAAGGTTTTGTTTGTGGCTGATCTACCCAAGATGTTGCAAGTACTTGTAACAAATAGTTAACTACTGTTTTCAAATAGTTTCAAATTTTTATTTAGATTAAATTATAATTATAAGTTACAACTTCTAATTTTGATTTATTTTTATTTTTGTTTTTATTAGTTTCATATTTTTTATTTTTTCATTTCCATCATTTAAATTACATCTATTTCTAACATTAAAGGATATAGTTTATAATTTGACTTATTATTTTTAGGTCTACCATTGAAGTGATTTTGATTCTTATCTATTTGTAATTTGGCCTATCCACATGGGATTTCCAACGCCATGAACAACACCAGCACTTCATTAGTCCGGTGAGTCTATTTTATGTGAGATATGTCTCTCAGAGAGAGAGAGAGATGCCACACTAACACCACGCTGATCAATTAAACAAAATGGGGTTTCTATTATGTGCAAATGTTCTAAAAAGAAGACCATAATAAATGTTGCATCGCCGTCAGCACCCGAGAATACTAAATCATTATTCTGAAGTCTCTGTTATACATAGATAATGTCAGAAGCAAAGTTAATTTTGTTTAGTGACTTTAGTTTGTTAATGAGAATAAATATTTAAATATCAATGTATATGGGCAGATCATTTAGAGATTACCATTATATTTATATATCCAACTTTTATAATAAAATATTTTTAACACCAGCATATTATAATAAAACATAATTTACGTCAAGAATTTTTGTTTGGGGTGATTGGTTTGGTTAATCAACATGTTACGTGTGAGTGAAAATCATGGTCTTTAAGACACGGAAGAAAAAAAAAAAAAAAATTGTTTGGCTCACTCATAATAATTAGTAATTCAAGAAAAAACTCAAAAGGATTATATAAATAGGACTTTGAATTTTTCTTGAGTCAGTAGAAAGAAACGCCACTTATTGTGAGAAAAGGAAGATAATAAATTAATAATTAAATGTCTCTCTCCCCCAATCACATCATCCTCATCTCTCTCTCTCTCTCCACTTCCTTCCTTTTTTTCTTTTTCTATTTTTTAATAATCAACATGTTTATTATCTTCCATTCTCACAATGTAGAGATGTCATGAAGCTATTAAAAAAAATTGCAAGGTTCTGATCTCACATGCATTTCATTAAGAAAGGAGGAATGAAGCCCCAAATTTATGTGTCAGAGCACTCATTGAAAATTGCTTCATGGTGAGATAAAGTTCCAAATAATTTTAAAATCTCAACAATCAAGGTTTTAGCACTAGATGGCTCTGATACCACATCTTAGATATAAAAGAAAGCACATGTTAGATATTAGAACACAAACAATTAATTAATAAAAGTGTTAGGATTTAGGGACCTCTCTCTAGCCACCATGAACAAACTTGCATAAATTACCAGGGACGTGCACGAGCACGTTCAACACATGATTTTCCTTTCCATGCTCCAACTCTTAAGACGGTCATCAATGGAGCAAGCCACCTTAATCTCCCAACAAAATGAGATTTAGAATTTGTCTAATATTTTTGTAGTGGGGAAGGTACCTAGCCTTGATATAGAGGAAAAACATTCCATTCATGCATCAAGATATATACACATATCAAGGCCCTACATTCTACCTCACATTAAAATAATGCCCAAGACCGATTATATATATTTTGACTTGCCCTTGCAGCACGGAGTTGCATATTTTTCTTTTGAACTGGCTTTCAACTTCTTTTTTTTTTTTTTTTTTTTCAAAGGAAAAGAGGGAAGATAGGGAGAAGCTAAAATAAAGACCATTACTCGTCAAGTTTTGCTACAGAAGCTCAAAGGATAAACAATTTTAATTCTTATTTTGAGTAATGTCAAAGATTTTCTGCATGAAATATATGACGAAAGTAAATTTTAGAATAAAAATTCCGAAGATGGATTATACCAGCATAAGGAGGCTATTACGAAAAGGAAGTTTCTTTCAATACAATGAAGTGATGAACAACTTAAATCAAAGTAAAAAAAAAGTTAACATGGTAGGAACGTGATAAAACTCTCCACTTTCCAGTCAATGTCGGGCATTTGGATTTTATCAAGTCAATTCTTCACCCATCAATAATTGCAGTGATAGTTCCCACCAGCCCGGACATCAGGTTTTTTAAGCTTCTTTTTCCTAAACTATCTTATTATTTTTTTTCATTTATAGCTAATGAGAACCGTTTGATGCATTTATCTTCTAGATAGTCTCCCTTTTCTCTACGAATAAGTCTACCGACAAATCCTTTTTCACACTCTGTCAAAAAAAGTAATCAATCAGATATGCAAATATTATAAAAAAAAAAAAAATCAGATATGCAAATCTTATAGAAAGTTCAGTCAAAGGTTATTACTTTACTTATTACACCACTCAAATGAAAATGCGTGGCTGGAATCTTTAAAAAAGATAAATTTAGTACAGAAGATAAAATATAATACAATGGATTGTCTTCCTTGACATCAATTTGACATGATGAGAATTATTTAGTGAGAATCACCATCAACGAGCCAATCAGTAGACCCTCCCACTAAGCCAAAAAATCTCATCTCTCTTTTTGGTCATGAAAATAGGGGATAGCCATAAATGACAGATGTAAATAGCTAGAACCATCATCAAAACAGCTTATCCTTATTTTGGCATATAGTTGTCAAGCATGTAGTTTTCTTAGTCCAAAAGAAAGAGTGACTAATTCCAACCTGGCCAGTCCATTTTGTGAAACTTCAATGCCTCTCCAAAAGGTTTTACAAACGAACTAACTATACCTCAGTTGGTCTCGCCTTAAATTCAGGCAGTACTTTTATAGCATGTAAAAGTTGTGCTTTCCAGGACATAACTATACACTTTATCCTACAAAAGTCAATAATTGCTCACCATAATCTCTTCCTCCTCCGCAAGAAACTCCATACATTCACCATAATACATTTCCTGTCATGATGTAAGGATGTATTTCTTTATCTCATAGATCTTCATATGACCGATGGCAATCCTGTAATGATTTTAATGTTAGAATATTAATTAAGTAGTTAAATTCAACATTTTTTAAAAACTTAAACTTTTAAACTAATAATTTTTGGAGGGGTAGTATTTTATACGAGATTAATAAATATAAGAGCTGACGTCATCTGTTCGGTCATGGACGAATAGGTTTGTTTCCGAACAAAGTGTTCGGATCCTTGATATTTATTACTAAAAATCTGAATAATATAAAAACATACGTGGAGATATTCCATAATGATTGTATTTAATGCTAAACGAAATATCAAGCCACCAATCAGGCGTATTAAATGTAAGCAAAATATCGCATTAATGTCAGGATCATTACGAGTTAAATGGGGGGTAAACGAGGCCAAATGAGCTGTAATTAAGGAGCATTAATGGCAATCAGACAAAGAAGAAGAGGAAGACAGGAGAAACAGAGAAAATATCTTGAGTAATAAGAGGTATAAATATAAGAGGAAGGTACTGAAAAAGGGGTTCCTCACAATACAACAAGAATTAAGAGTGAAATACACAGAGATATAATTGTTTTCCTGATTGGTGTGACATTGAATTATGGAATTATTAACAAAATCCATCGGAGGTTCTTAGGCTGGTCCCTACGGGGCCAGCCAAGTCTTATCTGAGGATCTTTCTCATTGTCTTTGCACAGGGAGGAGTATCTCAAGATATTCGGATTTCAAAGCCAGATTGTTCGGGATCGATTTCTACTTGCTCGGATCTCTCCATATTCAGTTCGGGCGTGTTCGGATTCGATTTACGAGTAAGCCTTGATAATATTGATTAGTCTTTCCTTTTATTATTTACAAAAAACCCACTTACAATTGGCGCCGTCTGTGGGAAGGCTCTTTAATATTGCTCGGTCCAATCCGTTTCATCGATCATGCCACGCTCAGTTCCAGGGCCCTCCAGGCCCGCAGAATCTCCAGCTCGACAGGCTCCAGGGCCATCACAACGTCAGCTGGAAATTCCCGAACAACCTAGACCCGCACAATCTCCAGCCCGACAGGCTTCAGGGCCGTCACGACGTCAGCTGGAAATTCCTGAACGATCAAGACCCGCAGGATCACAAGTAGGGCAGGCTCCGGCACCCTCATGTCCTAGAACCTCAACAGAGTCATCTTACAAGCCCACTGAGCATACTCGGGTTGCTGTCTCAATTGCATCCTCCTCCAAGCACACCAAGCTTTATAGGCATATGGATGATCAGCGAACAGAAGGTCGGGGGGAAGGCTCTGTAGAGGTAACACGTCCACAAGTCCAGAGGTCATTAGTACAGTCCCCTTCCGCAGCATCGCGAGCAGATGACAGTGAAAGAGTGATCGCAGCACTCCGCCAGGAGGTCGATTCTCTGAAGAAAGCAGCTCGGGATATGTCCATAGCAAAAGAAAGGCTGAGGAAGAATTTCCATAAGGATGAACAAGGAGAGGCGTCACGTAGTGCCCATCATGAAGGTTGGGCAGAAAGCCCTTCGGTAAAAGAGAAGGCTGTGAGTTCGGCCGAAACTTCCGCGACTCTTCGGGAGATGAGAAGGAAAGATGGCCGACCAGATAAACAGGTGGATGAACCTCGTAATGAACCTCGTAATAAAGGTTTTTTACCTCCGACAGTGCCGAAGAAGAAGGTGAGGCGTGGGGAGCAAGGAGCAGTCTGGAAAGCCTTAGACTTAATATCATCCTCTCCATTTACTGATGAAATAGAGTCTGCTGAACTGCCAGAAAGGTTCACTGCACCTCGTCTTGAAACCTATAATGGCCGAACAGATCCTGTTGTCCATATAGACCATTATCATCATAGGATGGCCTTATGGCGTTATAGAGATCCCTTGATGTGCAGGATATTCCCTTCTAGTCTGGGAGAGGTAGCACTCAGATGGTTTAACCAGCTTGAGCGAGGTTCAATCGGGTCTTGGAGTCAGATGGCTGAAGTATTCGTGGGAAGGTTCATAACGAATAGCCGGAGATCTAGGGGCTTGGATACACTTATGGTAATCAGGTTGGGTACAAATGAGTCACTTAAAGATTACTCGGCAAGGTTCTGGGAAACTTATAATGACATCGATGCATGTGCAGAGGATACAGCCCTTCAAGCTTTCAAATTAGGCTTGCCTCCTAGTACCGGACTACGTCAATCCTTGACTAAGCGTCCTCCCACGACTCTTAAGAAGCTAATGGATCGTGTGGAACGGTTTGTCAGAGTGGAAGAAGACGGGGGTAACACTAATGCAGTGGTTTCAGAGGTCCCTGTATCACCACCTGTCTCTAGACCTCCAGTTCGAACGACTCAAGCTCCTAAGGCACGTTCGGCACCGACCAGCTATGCCGCGCCTTCATATAAAGCATTCCACACGGTTTTCAAGGAGCCTATTCATCGCTTGTTGGATAAAATTAAGGGTAAGCCCTTCTTTGTATGGCCTTCTAAGCTTATTGGAGATCCGGCAGCTCGGAATCAGAACCTTTATTGTTTCTACCATCAAGATAAGGGCCATGTGACCGAGAATTGCCACAAGTACAAAACTCTTTTGGAGCAGTTAGTGGCGGCCGGGCACCTTTCAGATTATGTTGAATCAACTCCTACTGCGAATAAGGCTCGAGGAGCTGGTATGAGTCGTTCGGGAACACAGGGGCCTGCTCCAGCTGGCGTTATCCATGTCATTCACAATCCGTTGTGCATCTCTGTTTTGCCAACATCTTTCCGGTCTGATATGCAAAAAGCGTCACATCTTAGAAGGAGCTACGGAATTGTAGATTATGCCCATTTCGTCTCGACATCCTGTTCGGGGGTTCCCATTTCTTCCGCGCATCAAGTCGTCTCATTCTCGGATGAAGACTTGGCGGATGTTCAGATGCCCTATAACGATCCCCTCGTCGTAACTCTTAGATTTGGGGATTATGACGTTCAAAGAGTCCTTGTTGATCAGGGTAGCTTTGCCGAGATCATGTATAAAGGCCTTTATGAAAAGTTGGGTCTAAAGGAGGCGGATTTGGCGAACTTCACCACACCTGTGTTCGGCTTTACAGGAGAGTCAACAATTCCAATGGGAAAAACAACACTTCCCGTACTGGCTGGGCCGATCAATCTGCAAACAGAGTTTATAGTGGTTCGTGGCACCTCTCCATACAATGCAATCGTGGGAAGAGATTGGCTGCACCGAATGAAAGCTGTTCCATCAACTTTGCACCAGAAGCTGCGGTTCCCAACTGAAGAAGGAGTCATGGAAATAAATGGTGATCAGGTGACAGCAAAGCAATGTGTCTTAGCTGCTGTAGCACAAAAGAGTCCGGAGGATGAACATCCCACCAAGGCTTCATGACAGTTACAGGCACCTGCTGCCGTGACAGATAAGCTTGCGGCAGAAAAGGATCCCGAGAAGGTATATTTTGATCCCTCTGAAGCCTGAATTTTATTTCTTAATAGGGACAAATTTATCCGTGGATGATAGACAAGGGTTGGTTACCCTCCTTATGGGATTCCGAGACGTTTTTGCATGGTCAGTTTATGAAGCCCCTGGGGTGAGCCTAGATCTTGCCTGTCATTCACTGAACATATCCGGTGATGCAAAGCCAGTAAGTCAAAAGCGTCGGAAGTTGGCACCCGAACGGGCTGAGATAGTTGCAAAAGAAGTAGAGAGGCTACTGGAGGCCAATGCCATTCGGTCGGTACAATACCCTACTTGGCTTTCTAATACTGTGGTGGTCAAGAAAAAGAATGGGAAGTGGAGGGTATGTGTGGATTTTACTGACTTGAATCGAGCTTGTCCGAAGGATCCCTTCCCTCTTCCAAGAATAGACCAGTTAGTAGATTCGGCTTCGGGGCATCAAAGGATGAGTTTCCTGGATGCATTCCAGGGTTATCATCAAATTCCGATGGCCCATTCGGACCAAGAGAAGACAGCTTTCATTACACCTAAAGGAGTTTACTGTTATAGAGTAATGCCGTTTGGTTTGAAGAATGCCGGGGCAACATATCAGAGAATGGTGACCGGTATGTTCGGACGTCTGATCGGGAACACTGTGGAGGCTTATATAGATGATATGCTGATAAAGAGTAAGAAGAAGACAAGTCATGTAGAAGATCTGAGGGAGGTTCTTGAGATTCTCCGAGCCACTAAGTTGCGACTTAATGCCACAAAGTGTCTGTTCGGCGTTAGCTCAGGAAAATTTTTGGGCCATATGATCAGTTATAATGGGGTGGAGGCAAACCCGGATCAAATCTCAGCCTTGTTGAATCTTCAACCTCCCAAAGACGCCAAGCAGGTCCAACGCTTGACAGGGATGATTGCAGCTTTGGGTCGGTTTATTTCTCGTTCGGCTGATAGGTGCCGCCCGTTCTTTCAGCTTTTGGGAAAGAGGAGGAAGTTTTTGTGGGACCAGGATTGTTCGGCTGCGTTTGAAGGCATAAAAGCCTATCTTTCCTCACCCCCATGCCTCTCAATACCCTGTTCGGGAGAGCCTCTCTTTCTCTATTTAGCTGTTTCCGAACATGCGGTGAGTGCCGTTCTGGTACGGGAAACTAATGAAGGCCAGAGGCCAGTCTTCTTCGTGAGCAAAACTATGGACGAGACGGAATCCAGGTACTTGCCTCTTGAGAAAGCTGCTCTGGCGTTGATTCAAGCTGCCAAAAAACTCCCTCATTATTTCCAGGCCAATACTGTTACTGTCCTCACTGATCTCCCGTTAAAGATGCTTAATGCATAGTTCGGATTTTTCCGGACGGATTACAAGGTGGGGAGTGCATTTGGGATCTTTGGGAGTCGAGTATAAACCCCGAACATCTATAAAGGGGCAAGTTCTGGCTGATTTTGTGGCCGAATTCCAGGGAAAGGAAGCAAGCACAGAATCGAACCATACTCCGAGTCCGTGTGTCATTGGGGATTCATCCGAGTGGAAATTGTTTGTGGATGGAGCTTCCAACATGAAAGGGGCTGGGGCAGGTGCTGTGCTAGTCTCCCCAGAAGGACTTATCTTAGAGCAAGCCGTGAGACTGGGTTTTTTGGCATCAAATAATGAAGCCGAGTATGAGGCTTTACTTATTGGTCTCAGAAGTGCACTTCGGCTAGGTGCGGATCGGTTGCAGGTCTTCTGTGATTCTCAGTTGGTGGTAAATCATATTTCAGGGGAATATTCTGCTCGGGATGAACGGATGATGACTTATCTCTCCATTACCAAATCTTTGCTTTCAAAATTTGAATCTGTGCAGGTAGAGCAGGTCAGAAGAGAATATAATTCTCATGCAGATATATTGGCAAAACTAGCAACGGCCCTAGAGTCAGATTTGCATCGATCAGTAACAGTGGAGGTTTTGAGTGCCCCGAGTACCCTGATTGATACAGTGGATAGAGTTTGCGGTACGAACATGGAGCCAAGCTGGATGGATCCTCTAATAGCTTATCTTCGGGACAATTGCTTACCCCAGGACCCCAAAGCAGCTAATGTTATCAAAAGAAAAGCTCCCAGGTATTGGCTATCCAAAGAGGGGAATCTCTATAAACGTTCGTTTTCAGGACCATATTTGTTGTGTGTACATCCTAGCTTGGTAGATGATTTGCTTTACGAGATTCATGAAGGAATCTGTGGAAGCCATACTGGGGGTAGGTCCTTGGCACACCGAGCAATGTCCCAAGGTTACTGGTGGCCCTTCATGCAGAGTGATGCTGTTCGGTATGTTAGAAAGTGTGATAAGTGTCAGAGGTTCGCTCCGAAGATCCATCAACCTGCTCGGGAGCTCAATCCGTTATCCAGCCCTTGGCCTTTTGCTCAGTGGGGTTTGGATATTGTGGGCCCTCTCCCTCGTGCACCAGGAAACAAGAAGTTTTTGATTGTGGCAACGGATTATTTCACCAAGTGGGTGGAGGCCGAACCACTTTCTCACATCCGAGAAGTGGATACTAAACGGTTTTTATGGAAGAGCATCATTACGAGATTTGGTATACCTTGGGCGGTTATCTCTGATAATGGTACGCAGTTCGAGGGAAAGCTTTTCAAAGGCTTCTGTTCGGAACTTGGCATCAGGAATTTCTTCTCCTCACCGGGATATCCCCAGTCAAACGGTCAAGCTGAAGTTTCGAATAAGGTAATTCTGGATGGTATAAAGAAAAGATTAGAAGAAGCTAAAGGCAGGTGGGTTGAAGAGCTACCAAGTGTCATGTGGACTCACAGGACAACAAAGAGAAGATCAACTGGAGAAACTCCGTTTGCATTAGCATATGGTGTTGAAGCTGTGATTCCACTTGAAGTCGGTTTGCCGACCACTCGTACCACGGAGTATGACGTGGAGGAAAATGAATCTAGTCTTCGGATGGATTTAAACCTCGTAGAAGAAAGAAGGGATATGGCAACAATAAAGTTGGCTTCGTATCAGCATCAGATGAAAAGAGGATATGATAAGAATATTCGGCCCAGAAGCTTCCAGGTTGGGGATTTGGTACTTCGAAAAGTGGTGGCAAATACTAGAAATCCTAATGACGGAAAGCTTGGACCGAACTGGGAGGGCCCGTATCGAGTAACATCGTTCGCCGGAGTTGGAGCGTACAGGTTGACAGATTTGGATGGGAAATCGGTCCTTAGACCATGGAATATATGTAATCTGAAGAAGTATTTTTATTAAGTTGGAATTTTATCAGAGCAAAGAAGTATGCTGTTGATGCCATTCCCGAACAGATTATCTATTCGGATCCACTTATCACTCCTCCGGGTGTGTCATAAGTTGAGAGTATCTACTCGGATCCACTTATCACTCCTTCGGGTGTGTCATAAGTAAACAAGTCCCTATTCGGATCCACTTATCACTCCTCCGGGTGTGTCATAAGTTGAGAGTATCTACTCGGATCCACTTATCACTCCTTCGGGTGTGTCATAAGTAAACAAGTCCCTATTCGGATCCACTTATCACTCCTCCGGGTGTGTCATAAGTTGAGAGTATCTACTCGGATCCACTTATCACTCCTTCGGGTGTGTCATAAGTAAACAAGTCCCTATTCGGATCCACTTATCACTCCTCCGGGTGTGTCATAAGTTCCCTATTCGAGGGTGTGTCAGTATCTACTCGGATCCACTTATCACTCCTTCGGGTGTGTCATAAGTAAACAAGTCCCTATTCGGATCCACTTATCACTCCTCCGGGTGTGTCATAAGTTGAGAGTATCTACTCGGATCCACTTATCACTCCTTCGGGTGTGTCATAAGTAAACAAGTCCCTATTCGGACCCATTTAACACTTCTCCGGGAGTGTTATAAGTGAGCCATCCGGTAATACACTAAAAGGCAATTAAAGGCGTATGGAAGATGCCAGGAACATCCTAATCAGAAAATGTGAAATGTTCTAGACATTCCAAAATCAGACTAAGGTAAGTTTTCTTTGTTTTATGAATTTAAAGTTACACCAAACCAAAATCCTATGTTGGCTCCAAAGCTGTTCCATAAACAGAAGAAGTGGAAAATGTGTTATAAATAAATGTTTTTGTAGTTTTGAATAATCCCTAATCCTTATGTTGTATAGTATGAATGACCATTATTTAGTTGAAGCAATTAGTGACAGTGAAGAGTAAAGTAAGAATGCATTCAAACCGTTAATTATCATTAAAGTTAAAATTTAACAAAAGAAAAACTTAGTCAATAAATTAAATCTCCAGGTCTCGATAAAAAGAAGTACAGATGTGAATAAAAGTTTACATAAAGCTGAGTTTCCTTATCCAAAATACAAAAAAGAAATAGTAAGGTTCCTATGAGTTTAGGGGCTGTTCGGAAGTCGTAGAAGTCTGCTAGGTCAGATCAACCACATCTGGCACAACCACAGTTGGTTCGATCCGATCATCTACTTGAAGTTGACTTCCTTCTGCTATCGCTTCTCTTTCTTCTTTTTCTTTTTCTTCTTCTTTTCTTCCTTCTCCTTCTTTTCTTTCTTTTTCTGCTTCTTTTTCTTTCCTTCCTTCTCCTTCCGCCGGCTTCTTTTTCTCCTTGTTCTACTCCGTCTTCCTTTTTTCCTTCCCCTTCTTTCCCTTCTTTACCTTGTTGCCCTTCTTCTCCTTCTTCTTCTTCTTCTTCTTCTTCTTCATCTACCCCTCCTTCTTCGCTTCCTTCATCGTCAGACTCTTGTAGTCCTGCATTCGGGAATGGGAGTGGAGTGCCAGTTCGTAGGAATAGTTCGGATGTCTCGGGGTGTTCGGTTTTGTACAAAGCCGACTTCCATCCAAGTCTAAACCCACTGTTATAAACCAGTTGGAACTGGGTGGCGAACTTCTCCCATGGCTCCCTTCTCTTCCCAATGCTTTCCCTTTCTGCAGACCCTCCTCTATCCCTTTCTGTTCACCCTCTCTTCATTCCTTCTTGGTGAGCTTTGTTGAAGCCGAGAGATGCATTCAGATTCTAGCTTTCCCACTCTCTCCTGCAATCTAGCCACTTCGGCTTCAGCTTCTGACCGTTTGGTCTCTTCTGCACGAGCTCGTTCCTCGGCTTCCTTCATAAGGTTCGCCTTTTTGGAGATCTCATCCTCCAACTTCTTGAGGTTTTCACTGGCGGCCCTCAATGTGTCCGACATGACCTTCTCGTGTTCGGCCATGGTTTTTTGGTGTTTCTCTGACAGTCGGTAGAACTTCGCTTCCATGGTCATGACACCCTGAGTGGCCTAAGCAATAGAGAACAGTGTACAAATAAAGGTCAAAAGGAATCCGAGAGTTTAACAAAAAAGAGAACTCATATGTAAATCATGCGAATAATCCGGGAATACTTACCATTATCAAATTTTTAGTAATATGGCGGAAGGCTGGACCGGGTTGAGTACCAGCCCATTTATTCATATCTTTGGGCAGACAGGTCGCGAAAGCCAGGCCACGGGCAATTTGTCCCGAGACCTCGTCATCAGGGTTGTCCATAATGGAGTCCTGAACTGTAATCGGATGTTCTCCGAACAGTAGGGCGGGGTCCCAGGCCGAGACATGAGAGGAAGGCCCCTCCGTTGGGATCATGGGGGGTTCGTTCCTCCCTCTTTTCTTACGAGGTTGCAGCTCCTCTTCCTGTTCGGGTTCCTCGGATATTTGATCCCTCGCTGGTTCAGGAGATGGTACTCGCTCGGAAATTGGTTGGCTCTCGGATTCCGTGATCGAGATCTCTTCGAGAGGCCTTTTCAGGATCTTGGGAGCTTCAGGAGCTTTTCTCTTTCCTTTTCCTTTGTCTTTTGCCTTTTTTGAAGGGATCACGGTGGATCGTTTACCCATTACCTCAAAAGGGTTGATCGGAGGAGGCATTGCATAAACTTGGCCGACGGGGATACGGTCGGGATAGTCTTCGGGCTGCTCGGTTTCTGCAGGCTGGGCTATAAATGGAGCTCGGGGCAGAATCTCAAAGGCCTCAGACCTAGGAACCGTAGGACCTTCCAGGAACGACTTCACTTGGGGTTCGTATCCCAGAAGCAATGGAGCCGAGCGGGGTTCTCCTCTCTCATCAACGCAGAAGTTTGCTGATAGAACCCGCCTGATCAGTTCGGCATCCCCTTGCTTTCTCGCGGATTCCAGTCTTTTCTGATCTGCAAAATACCATCGAACGAACGATGAGGAAACGAATTAAAACGCAAAAAATACATCTATAAGTGTTCGGATATATTCAAAATGTGTTCGGACATGCTAGTTTAATATGCTTATAAAATACAAACCTGGGCTTCCAAATTCGCTCCGGCAGAGAGAGCTACCTGGGAACCAAATCCCCCCGACCCTCAAGTAATCTTTCTCGAATCCTTTGTTGGTGCTCGAGAGACCGTTCACCAATTTCTCGTTCACGTTCCTGGCAACCAAATGACACAGAGTATTCGATTTGGCTCCAGGGCATTTGTATTGGTAAACAGCGAGTACTTCCCTAATCGTAAGATTCACATCTAAAAGCCGATTAATGGCTATAACACCCATAATAATCCTAAAGGTGTTGACCGAAATCTGGGAAGGGGTGGCGTTCACAGTTTGTAGGAAATCTATGAGAAATTCGTGAAGTGGGAACCTAACGCCACCCTCTACTATGGCCATGATCGGAATCAGAATTTCACCCCTATTTATGACGGGGAAATTGTCCGAGTTACAGTAGGTGAGAGAGACAGACGGAGGAATTTGATAAAGCAACCTAAACCTCGTCATACTTTCCTCAGTGTTCACTAACAGAGCCAATTTGCTCGTCATGATGTCGGGAGGATTCTAATAAAATGTTTTAAAAGGTTTATAAAAAGAAAAGACCCAACTGGAAAACGACAGAGAACTTACGGAGGTGGCTCAGGCCGTCGTAGCGGTGGGCTTTGGAAAGAGAAAGGGAAAGAAATTTTGTGGAGCGGAGAAATACGGGGCGTAAAAGTAAATAGCTTATGGGTAGGGGGTAGCTATTTATCTGACGTTTAAAAAGGAGGGATTAATTTCCCTCCAAGCAGTTTGAACCGTTCGATTTCCCTTGGAAACGTGCAAGGGAAGGCGGCGAGTCATCATGCCAAATCTTGGGAAATTCAAACGTTTGATTCCGGCTCCCTCCAAGTTACTTGAGGAAGCCGAAATCAGGGGGTAATTGGAGGGGTAGTATTTTATACGAGATTAATAAATATAAGAGCTGACGTCATCTGTTCGGTCATGGACGAATAGGTTTGTTTCCGAACAAAGTGTTCGGATCCTTGATATTTATTACTAAAAATCTGAATAATATAAAAACATACGTGGAGATATTCCATAATGATTGTATTTAATGCTAAACGAAATATCAAGCCACCAGTCAGGCGTATTAAATGTAAGCAAAATATCGCATTAATGTCAGGATCATTACAAGTTAAATGGGGGGTAAACGAGGCCAAATGAGCTGTAATTAAGGAGCATTAATGGTACTCAGACAAAGGAAGAAGAGGAAGACAGAAGAAACAGAGAAAATATCTTGAGTAATAAGAGGTATAAATAGAAGAGGAAGGTAATGAAAAAGGGGTTCCTCACAATACAACAAGAATTAAGAGTGAAATACACAGAGATATAATTGTTTTCCTGATTGATGTGATATGAATTATGGAATTATTAACAAAATCATCGGAGGTTCTTAGGTTGGTCCCCACGGGGCCAGCCAAGTCTATCTGAGGATCTTTCTCATTGTCTTTGCACAGGGAGGATTATCTCAAGATATTCGGATTTTAAAGCCAGATTGTTCGGGATCGATTTCTACTTGCTCGGATCTCTCCATATTCAGTTCGGGCGTGTTCGGATTCGATTTACGAGTAAGCCTTGATAATATTGATTAGCCTTTCCTTTTATTATTTACAAAAAACCCACTTACAATTTTCATGACATCAAAGCATATGGTTCTGAAAACCGATCTCTTTTGAATCATTTCAAAATTATTGAAGTAGTAATTATTTGATGAGTATAGAATGAGGAATTGCATGTCTGCATCTGCCATTAAAAGTTCAGACTTGCCCATATTATTAAAAAAATAAAAATAAATAAGAACTGCTACAATCACTATAGGATATATGGTTTTTGCAGTGGCAGGCTTTCCTCGGCAATCAAACTCATGCTGTGAATTTTTTCGTATCAACTGATATGATTGTTGACGCAGTAAGGGACAATCAGTTATGTATAGTGTAAATGGGACATAATGTCCTTCTTATAGATGTGTGGCCTATGCTTGTAGGGGTCTAGTATACACTAATAATTCTTTTAATCTTTAACTGTTCAATAAAAAATGATTTTTCATCTTTACCGACCCATAAAAAAAATAATATTTTAGTTTTCTTTTAATAATATTAGCAACATTTCACCTCGTACAAATGAACAATATTTTCAAATTATTATATGGGATTCGATCCGTACGGCTCACACGGCCACACTTGAAATTATAAAATCTTTTTTGTTTTTATATATAAAATTATAAAATCTTGATGAGCTTGGTTTCCAAGCAAGTGACGTCACCCACGAATTAAGACGTGTCCTACTTGGATGATAGCAGAGAATACGCAAGGCCATTAAGCGGTTTCGTACTGTGGGATCTATTTTGTCCTCTCATCTCTCTCTATCAATCATAACTTTTCCGTTTTTATTAGCTCCAAGCACTATTGTCATTTTGTACTTGGTTGCATGTGTAGCTATAATGATGGGACATATTTTATAGATATAAACATTATTGTTATTTATAATGTCCTCGTCCTTCTAACCAAAAAAAAATCTTATATCATATATTATATAAGAAAAGTTAGCTTCTAAAAATCGTAATTATTAATTACACCAAGTATAGCCAAGTGACTCCTTTAATTAAAAACTTAGATAAATTGTATTATTTTTCTATAGTTTGTGGTGGTTTCAAATCAAATCTTACATTTTAAGAAAAATATTAAAAATTTATTTTTTTTGTTAGATGACCTAAATGAAAAGTTTTACTCAAAAAAGTATTATACTTTGGCCCTGGAAAACAATAGTTTAGGTACAATTCTACGTTTTAAGTTTTGCACCCAATCTCTTGATTTGTTGCTTTCACTTATGCAATAGGAATGGAATCTATACGTCTTATCGTCTTGGATCTCTTGGTAGCTTCTAGCTTCTGTTTTTTCCTTGGTGTTATGTAAAGTTACAACTTTTTTTAAAAGTAGATCTTCAATAGTCAATAGTCAATAGTTTTGAAGTTCATGCTTGATGAAGTGCCCTCAGGGCCACTTTCCCACGTGTACCTCTAAATAAAATCAATAGTCAATTATGATGAAGTGCCTTGGCTAAATTCTAGTAGTCAATAGTCAGTACCAAATGTTTGGGATATATAATATAGATACAGACATAGCATTGATAGTACTCGTGAATCGTGATTGATTTAGCAACAAAGAAAGAAAGAAAGATAGTACTCGTGATCGAAGAAGCAGAATGGAGATGATCAAAGACCAGAGAGGTCTTGGCTATCCTGTTGGGAATATATATATATATATATATATGGACATAGTTTTCTTCTAATCCGGTTTAGAGGAATTCCCCTTTAACCTACTACGTTCAAATATAACTCATTAATTCTATAAAATATAATATATTATAACTCATTAATTTTTTTTCCTTTTATCACTCTTATAGCATACTTAGCAAAATATATTCAAGATATATGTTCCTAAAAATAGATAAATCAATCTTTTTAATAAAATTCATCTTTATTTTCAATAACAAAACCATTTTTTTTTGTTGTTGCGAGAATCAAAGATATAAACACTATGTACATTGGAGTTCTGGACTAAAATATAAGCATCCGTAACACTTATCCATAACCATAATACTAACACATCTAAGTTATAATTAATAACCATCTAAAACACTTAAAATTGTTCAATAACATATAACCGTAAGGATAGAGTTTGGCTACAATCCAGTTTGTAGTCAGCTTGCTACAACCCATTATATAATAATTAATAAGACTATCCACGTGTACTTTATTCACATGACCTATTTAATAAATCATTTGACTTCTTTAAATAATATATGTGGATAGTTTTATAAGCTGTCATGTAGTGAGTTGTACCAAATTGATTACAAACCGATTCGTAATCAAACCTTATCCTAACCATAATACTACTTTCATCAATAATAATATTTTATAAACCTACTTATTATAATATGATGGTGTTAAAAATGTTTATTATTTGATTTTGAATTGATATGATATAATTAAGCTTGATAAACAGTTAGATATATAAACATAATGGGAATCTCAAAATGCCGGAATATATTGATTACCTTTGGAGCATCTAATCAGCAGGTCATTCATGCTATTAAAACTTTTTGAGGTTAAAAGCAGATTAATAAGAAAAGAATCGCCACCTAATTTATAGGTCTAGGAATCAAATATTAATTTTTGTTCTCTATATGTTTTAATAAAAGACATTCAGTAATGGCATGTAAGTTGCAACTTGTGAGAAATTATTACCTCCACCGAGGTTGGTTCCTCCTACTCCCTTCGCACGTTGTTGTTGAATAAAGAACGATACGAGCATCTCAAGTGGCCCACATGCATGAAGCTCTTTTTTCTTTTTTTTTTTCATGTTCTTTAACGAGTTGACAAGCCTCAAAAGCTTTTTTGTTTCTTGAATGACAGCTTCATACCTATTTCATGGTATTAAAAAATAATAATAATAAATAATAATTAAAAAAAAAAAACGATGATATGTAAAATTTCATGAGGGTGGGGTCTCAAGATTATATATAGTAGAAATACCATATATGCTAGTGCTAATATATTGCAAGTTTCGATTATCAAAAAAATATATTGCAAGTTTCATTTTCCTTTATTTATTTTTTAAAATTAGGGTTGAGAGGGTGCATGAAAATACGAAATATTATAAGCGGAATCATATTCTCTATGGTTTATTTTTCAATGTCATTCAACATCACGTACGGGCCACCACTAAGCACAAATATGATAACTACTATATAAGAAATAGAGTTAGAGAGGATCTTTTTGTTAAGTTCTGAGAAACAAATAGAATTAATAATCTAAAGTAATAATAAAAAAATAAAAACTTTAATCTTTTATGCTCTTTCCCATGTGGAAATTGCATATTTTCAAGAGACCACCAAAATTCTAATGTAGTGTAGTGTTGAGAGCCTAAAAGGAATGAATCTTTAAGAGACCCTATACAAGTGTAAACTAGCCAGTCTCCTCCTCGCACACCTTTCTTCCTTTTAAGAGAATTGACTGCAAGACTATGGTGGCAAGGGTCATCCTACAGTACTCACGTGGGTACCGTATTTCTAAATGGGTAACCTGCTATAGCAAATGTTAACATATTGTTGCAAGTGGTTCAAGAAAATTCCTAAAATCCACTTTCAATATCTACTCTACTCTCTCGAAAAACAAAACTCATAGTTGTTGGTTTGGAATATTTCAAGAAATAGTTTTTTTATTAATTTAGGTACTTTTTCTTGTATCTCAAACAAATAATATTAATATGTTTAGATTATGTGAGCTTTAAACCCACATAGCATATTAGCAGCCACATGAGAATTCTTCACGGAATTTTCTTTGTTCTGTGACCAACATCCAATAAAAAATCCAGTGTGTTGGGAGCCGAAGGTGAGAATGAGATGGGTTTGGTGGGAGGGGTTGATGAGGACGTGGTGGTGGGGCAACAACGATGCGTGGGTGGTTGCCGACCGTGAGTTGTCTGTGAATGTGAACTAGAGGGTTTCTAGATGTTGGGGGTGGAGATTTAGGGATGGGTTTCAGATGACAAAGATTATTTTACAACGCGATCTGAGAAGAAACAGTTTAGAAAGGAAAGGAAAATATAAAAACTTGTTCCACAAGTAACAGGTAAACCTATTTTAATTAAATAAACGGTTAAGATTAGACTTATTAAAATTAATGGCAGAGATTTTTTGTGAATACGGTACCCACAAAAAAAAGATGAGTACTGTAGAATGACCCTTAATTAGTATATCAACGATTCAACTATTAAACCAATATATCAACCTTTTGCTGATTGGAAATAATACAAATTGGTGTAGAAATAACCCTATTCTTGTTGATTTGTCGATACAATTTTCATAATTATGCTTTTGATATTAGAAGTGACGCGTGAGGTTGACAATCCCTAATTTTTGATAGCTTACTAATGTGAAAGGACAAGACAAAAAGAAAAGAAAAATGTTGAATTATTTATAAAAAAATAAAAAAATAAATTATTTGTTTATTTGGTAAACGGTAAGACAAAAATGAATTAAAGTAAAAGGCTAGGTTGCCAACGGATATAGTATTCCATTTGTTTTGAAGGCTTGTGACTTGTGTGGTAGTGGGCCCTACTATCAGTGGAGAGTGAACCCAGTGGAAAACTAACCCCTCAGTCCCTCACATCATTTTCAAGCTCTTCCCTTTTACACCGTGTTTGAATCCGTGGAAGGAACTCAAGGAAGATATCGAGAAAGGGAAGACGGTAGAAGAAAAAGGAGACCATTTCCTTGTAATTTGTGAGGGTCTAATCGAGACAACTATCTGTGTAAGTCACTTGCATAATTAGACAAATTTACTCACAATATGGTCATAAGCATTGAACATTTTTTCCATGTGGTCGGCTTCTATAGAATTTTGAAGAGAAATATTTTTTTTGTTAAATTTAACTGAGATTGCATGTGATATTGTGGATTTCAAGGATTCTTATTAGAAGCCCTCAGGAATATGCTTATCTAAAATTATGTGCTCAGTCCAATTGGCTGTCATGTGTGTGCCAATTAATAGACTATTTGGTGTGAAGGAAATAGGTGGAGATTGGAGAAGGAACAGGCTTGAATAAAAGGAACTAGCAGTACATGTAGTACAATATAATACAGTAGTATACTACAAAGTACGATTGTACGGTGGCGCAAAGCGTGAAATAGATAAAGAAATACATCCTTAAATAATGATAGGAAAACGTAGAAGTAAACTGTGGTTACTAATTACTTAACATCGTTGATATGGAATTCACCATTGGCCATTGCTAGTCCACACAAATAGCCAATTAGACAATGTGACCTGCAATCTGACCGCCAGCATCTTGATCTTGCTTCTTTGTGTCGCCAGACAAACTAAATCTGTTGAATTTCCATGTTAAAATTTGTTTGTACCTGCGACGTAGAAGCTCTACAAGGATTCCACATATATTAATCACCAGCAGCCTTAAGGGATCCACGAGGCTTGACGCAAGGAGCTCAAATGCAAGAATTGCACTAGTGACACAAACAAACCGTAAGATGGGGATGTAGTCTGCGTTTTGAGGTCCTAGTTTTATCCCCAAAAATGCTGTGCCGTAGATAACCACTGCCATGATAAAGAACGGCATCATTGCATCATATTCCATGAGTGGAGAGGTACCCACGCCTCGAGAGTGAAGTGCAAAGACGCCAAATAAGATCGTGATGAGAAAGTTGAGAGGCTCATGGAATCTTGTGGGGGAACGGACTTCTTTCTCACTAGCATAATTAAAAAACAAAAAATTAATCAAATGAACTGATTGAGCTTTATTATATTACTCAATACACGGGGAAGTTGAATATATATACATTTTTTTTTTTTTTTTGATAAGTGAATATATATACATATTCAAATATGAATTTTGATAATTATTGTGTTTGTATGTAAAACTATATATTTTAGCATTAGGTATTTATTATTATTATTATTATCTATGTATATGAAACTATATATTCTAACATTAGATATTTGTTATGATTGTGTTTGTATATATATATAGAAGTATCTATTTTATTTTTTACATAAAATATGATGTGTCAAGATTCCTTTTTAAATTCAATTAAAAAATGTGGTTTTCAGTTAACTCAACTGATAAAATCTTTTGTCATCCATGTGTTCAAATTTTGTCTACACCAAAAATCAATTGTTGTCTTGGCTAGATGATAAGAGAAATTATCATAGAGCAGACTCCATAGGTTCAAATGTTATCATATTAAAAAAAAAAATCAATTAAAAAATATATATGAAAATAATGTTGTGTAAAATTATGAGAATTAAAAAGTTTATGTGACACAATATTATAAAATTAACAAAAAGTAAAAAAAACCTTAATTTTACATATAGTATAAATAGATAGGTAAATTACCTTTTTGGCCCCGTAAGCAATAGAGAAAATCTAGACTAACATGTAAAGTGTGCCTTCTAAGTTTAGCCTTAGGTGTTTAATTTTACACCATCACGTAGTGGATTAATGTACATTGTGGCGACTACAAATAAATACGTAGTTCCTTCTCTCACAAAATAGTGGGTGCTATATATCATGAATTTAATTAACGGAACCTACTATTTATCTGGTGGGACCCACTATTCATGTGGGAGGAGGACTACTACGTATTTATTTGTAATTCTGGACTACCGAATAATCACTCCTAGTATGAAGTGAACTGTCACCGTCCAACCTTGAGTGTAGCCTGATGTTCTCAGTTGGTAGTTGACACAGACA
>OU015761.1:4108158-4146993 GCA_907173295.1 Fagus sylvatica
TGGTACCAATTAAGTGGGTACTATACCCACAAAAAGAGTGTGGGTATTATAGAATGACCCTTGAAACAATAAGTTTAGGTAAATAATTTTGCGTAATTTTTTTTTCAAATCAAGGGCTATTTGACCACTTGAATATTCAACATCGTATATGGTTATATGGTTGGACTCATGCCACTACTATGGAACAAGAATGCATGTATATGGTTGGAGGACACTCCAGAATTTTTAACAGCCACTTTAATTGATGATATAACTCAAATTTCTCATTAATGAAATATTTTTTCCATAAAAATAAAAAAGAAGAAGAAAAAAAAGTCTTTCTTATATCGTTATGTCTGTTTACATTTTTTTTTTTTTTTTTTTCATTCCTTTTAGGCTCTCAACACTACACTACATTAGAATTTTGGTGGTCTCTTGAAAATATGCAATTTCCACATGGGAAAGAGCATAAAAGATTAAAGTTTTTATTTTTTTATTAGATGAGAGAGTGAGAGACTGAGAGTGTAAGACTCTGAGACTGAACTTTAAAATGAATTAAGAGATTTTGATGATCTTCCCATGGATGAATTAGATGGAAGCAACGACATGGATGAAAATCTTGTTTATAGTGAAGGTCTCCCATTAGAGGACAACATTTATCAAATCAATGATGATCTTGGTTTTTAGATCTTGGTTATTCACATTGAACAATAAGTAATGTGTTACTTTTGTCACAAAATCACCATTGTGGAAAATGGTTGGGAAATATTTTGATTTATGTAGTGTTATTATTTGGAACATTATGTATGTTTGTGGTTATGTGGTATTAAAACTTGGAACTTGAAAGTTTGAAGTTTGAAATTTGTCATTTGGTATTTAGTAGTTGATGACTTATTGCATTTTATAAGTTTTATGCCAAAACTTATTTATTTTTCAATGATTCTTTAACCTATGTTATGAATTATAATTATTTATATATTTTTTATTTACGGAAAGTACAATCTTACGATTCACGATTTGATTTGCGAAATCCTCTCAACGATTCAAGGTAGAATCCCAATTCTAATAACTATTAGATATTATAAATTGCCTTATCTTTTTCTTTTCTTTTTTTCTTTTTTTTTTTTTAAAGAATTTCTCGTTTTAGATTATTAGATATTATAAATTGCCTTATCCTTTTTATGATCGACATGACTAGCACTTTCAAGTTTGAACTTTGAACTAGACACCACCCCCTGATGCACGAAAATGTATTTGAAAACAATATAAATTTAAACCATATCATTCCTAGGAACGGCTCTTATATCTCCATACCCTACAAGTAATGTGAACTAGACACTAGCATCTTCTCTACCTATACACACGTGACACGTGAGCCAATAACTAGCATCTTCTCTACCTTCTTCCCTACGAACAGAAACATGACAACAATTCCATACAGGGGAATAAAACATTTTCGTGCAAAAAAGGTAGTGTCTAGATTTTTTTATTATTTTTTGCTGACCTTCTTTTTTATTTCATTGTACTTTTAATTTGACTCCTAATCTCTTTGTTTTCATGAATATTTTATTTAATTTTTTTATTTTTGCCAATAAGAACAGTAATCTTAAAATCCATATGTGAATGTGATTATGATTATGAGGCACATGAAGTGACAAACAACAAAGCTGGACTTTGACTTATGGGCCCTTAGGCAGGGAAACTTTTGTTTTTGTACTCTGAAGTGGGGTTGTTGCCATGATGCATCATGGCAACAACCCCACTTCAGATTACAAAAACAAAAGTTTCCCTGCCTAAGGGCCCATAAACTTTCATTTGCAGATCAGATTCCCAGCACTTTCTTATATGAATAACATATATTTGTACCTTGCTTATTTGGTATATCAAATCATATATGGAAAATATATTATAAATTTAAATTATTCCTGAACTTGGTCATCTCAACCAATTATATGTTCAAACATGTAATTATATATCCTAATTTATAAATACACGATCAATTTGAGATAAAAGCATCAAGAACATAAAAATGCCCAACTTTAGCATAAATCTAAATTTCAATTATTTGATTAATACCAAATATATAGTGTTTCCACCGAATTGCTGTTACCAATCCCTAATTATATGCATATTTTCCTTGTACAAATATACCATATATAGCATGTTTGCAGGGGCGGATCCAGGAATTCCGCTCAGGGTGGGCGGGCGCCTTTTGTATTTTGTATTTTGATTTCAAACTTTAAAATATTTCTTCATTACTGTTTCAAAAATATTAAAAGAAAAACAATGTTCGTAAAATAAAACTAACTCATTATAAATTATAAATTTAACATTTTTTAAATTTTTTACATGCCACAACCACAAATATAATTCACAAATCACAAACAATTACAATTCACAAACGACAAAAGTTACGTTAGCCGACAAAAGCTACACCAGTTTCCACTATATTACACAGTAACAACTAACAAAAAATATTCACAAACACATCATAAAGCACTGACCAGTCTGATTCAGAAAAAAAAAAAAAAAAAAAGTCACTGACCACTTGAGTCCAGGGACCACTTCACATGGTCCACTCGGACCACTCACCAACACCAAGACACCACATGGCCAACACTCAGCAGAAAGCACATCAAAGCAGGCAACAAACAAAATAAATATTCACCCAAGTCAAAAAGCCAATAACTTCAAGTCTTCAAACTTAAAAGAGAGTCACGGACAGAGAACAAAGGAGAGAGAGAGAGCATACCAGTGGGCAGTGGCAGTCGGTCCAGACTGTCCAGTCCTTGCAAGCTCGCCTCCTCGGCTCGGGTCCAGGCCGCGTGAGGCGTCGAGCTCCGGTCCAAGGCTCCAGGTGTGAGGCGTTGAGGCTCGAGCTCGGGTCCAGGCATGCGCCGATCTGCTTCAACAGGAGCCTAATCAGCCGATCGGTGGCCGTGGATGGTGGATCGGTGGCCGTGGAGACGGGAGGGTGCCAATCTACTTCCGTTCTCTCTCTCTCTCTCTCGAATGGCAATTTTTCAATCTGAGTATCACTGTATCAGAGTATGTGTTTTGGGCTTTGGGCTGATTTGTTTAAAAAATAATAATAATAGAACTAAAATTAAAATCAAGTCTGTGTTGTTGGGCTGATTTGTTTTTAATTGGGCTAATCTGTTGTTGTTGTAATTTTATTTTTGGGCTTTTAAGATATTATTGGCCATTTTCTGTGTTATTTGTGGTAAATGTTATAATTTTGGATTGTTTAGGGTATTTGATATAACTGTTGATAGATTTATCTTCTTTAATATTTTTTTTTTTTAAACATAGATAAGGATTTGAAACAAAAATAAGGGTGGGCATTTTAACAAAGCTATATTTTTTGAACTTATATATATCTACTAATTTTTGTTTTTTCAAATTTGAGGGTGGGCAAGTCATACATTGCATCCGCCCCTGCTTTCCAATTGCTTTAATGCTGGTCCCTGCACGAAAGGAGAAAAAAGGGTAGTAAACCTATCTAAAAATCAAAATGGATGGAGAAAAAAGGGTAGTCAATCATTGCTTTATTTGATTGGATGTTTTAATGTGGAGTAAAAAGCACATTGACCGTTTCTCCTGTCCTCACAATAATTTGGGAAGAAACACTTTGCGGACTAGGTGGATATATGAGACGGAAGCACGTTAAGATCAATAATAATGCGGTAGATATAATAGAGTTCACACTTTTTTTCATAATTTTTTTGAGGTAATAGATCGTGGGTAGGGATCATTCTAAGGTACCCACGTGAAACCGTACCTCTAAATGGGAAATCTGTAGATTATCAAAACATTACATTAATGGTACCATCATCATATTTGATGATACCAATATCACATATGATAATATCTTCATTACATTATTTAATACCTTTATTCACTTCATATATGATAGTACCTTCATCACAATTATGGTATCTGATACCAACATCACGGGTCATTCTACAATACTCACACTCTTTTTGTAGATATGGTACCCACTCAATTGGTACCATCAAATGTGATATAAGTACCTGTTATGCCTCAAATTCTAATAAGTGTGTGTTTGCTAAGTCTCACATCGGGTAATTAACTATTATATGTGATGTTGGTACTATCCAATGTAATATTGGTACCATCTGATTTTTTATATATATTAATTTAAATAAAATATAAAAATAGTAGGTATCATCATATGTGAAGTAGGTACTATAATATGTGACATTGGTACCATTAATGTGAGATTTTATCTATTAAAGGTACGGTACCCACATGGGTACTGTAGAATTACCCCAACATCACATATGATGGTACTTTACATCACATATAATGGTACCTAACATCACATTGGTTAGTATCGTAATTTTGCGTCATATTTTATGGTACCAACATCACATTTAATGGTACCAATATCACATATGATAGTACCCTACCATCACATTAATTGGTACCATAATTTTTTTAAAAATATATATATATATATATATATATATATATATATATATATATATATATATTATATTAAAAAATTAGATAATATCAACTTCATAAATACATCACAATTGATGGTACCTATCATCCTATTGGTTAATACTTATTTTATTTAATTAATTATATTAAAAAAATTAAATAGTACCAAACAACAACATCACAATTGATTGTACCTTTATCACATTATGATACCTGACACCAACATCACATATAATGGTACCTATTATTACATTAATTAGTACCAGGTACATTAACTAAGCTTTATTCAACTCGTTTTTGATAAATCCGACATTAGAATTCTTTTGCAATACCAATCTGCACAGTTCAATTTTTTTTTTAATCGTTTAACTTTTCAATTATTAGTTTTTAATTAAATGATTGGGATTGAAAGTAAAAAAAATTAATTTCCGGTTATTAAAAAAAAAACTATCATCTATAATTTGTGGGCCTTCACTTAAGATTCTCATATCATTCAACATCACTTGCATATCTTGGTTGTTATTTTTTCCTTCGGCCTATTAAGAATTGCTTCTTTCCTTGAAGTCAATCAAGACAGCTTTTGTGGGATATTCAATTGGTCAAATGACCTTGATTTGAAAAAAAAATGGTTTATCTTTTCTTTTTTTTTAATTAAATATTTGAGATTAAAAGTTAAAAAATTAATTTCCAATTATTAAAAAAACATTATACAGATCCCAAAACCATGTTTGGTCATTTCAACTACATCAAATGATCTTTCAAATTGATCACAATCATTACTCAATATACTTTTCTCTCATGCCTTTATTCTTATTATTAAAAATATATTATCTAAAATCCCAAGGTCAAAATTCGGTCATTTCAATTACATCAAACAATCTTTCAAATTGGTTATAATCACTAGTCAATATGTTTTTCTCTCGTACCTTTATTAGGCATTGATACTATCACGAAGAAGCAGCATGGAGAGGAAAGAGGAGGTGAGAAGTCGTGCTCTTGGTTATCCAGTTGGGAGACGTGGCTCAGTCTCACAAGGACCTCGGAAGAAAAGGAAAACAAAGATATCAAAGCTTGATGATGAGAGGTATGTCTTTGTCTTTCTTCATTTTCTTGTTACTGAACTGAATTGCACTAACTACTTAGTGGTTACCAATGTCCAAGATACCGCGCCTAGGTTTCGAATACCATGGCACCTCCTTCCTCAACCAGCGGAAACCAAAGTCGTATCCAGTCAGTTGGCTCAGAAATCGGGTTTTACCGTTTTAGGAAATCGGGATTAGAAAAGAACGACAAGAAAGCCTAATATTCTTAGTTGTGCAGTGGCACTGCCGCATGGTTATACTATTTTAAATTGAGTCTTTGGTGTTGACTTTATAATGTTTGGAATAAAAATTAAGAGTTTTTCTTTAATTCAGAAAGTTCCTCCCATCTATTATATGATAACATAAAAATAAAAATTATACATGCATGTTTTTAATCTTCTGATTTAATGAATCATTTGATTTAATATTTACTTTTATAAACTAGCACTTAATAGATTGGAGGATATTTTTTTAAAAGAAAACTTTGTCCGACTAAAAAAACAACAACTCATTTGATGTATAATAAAAAGTAAAAATACCATAAACTCAATTTTGAAGTAGTATAACCGTGTGTCTGTGTCAACTACCAACTGAGAACATCAGGCTACACTCAAGGTTGGACGGTGACAGTTCACTTCATACTAGGAGTGATTATTCGGTAGTCCAGAATTACAAATAAATACGTAGTAGTCCTCCTCCCACATGAATAGTGGGTCCCACCAGATAAATAGTAGGTTCCGTTAATTAAATTCATGATATATAGCACCCACTATTTTGTGAGAGAAGGAACTACGTATTTATTTGTAGTCGCCACAATGTACATTAATCCACTACGTGATGGTGTAAAATTAAACACCTAAGGCTAAACTTAGAAGGCACACTTTACATGTTAGTCTAGATTTTCTCTATTGCTTACGGGGCCAAAAAGGTAATTTACCTATCTATTTATACTATATGTAAAATTAAGGTTTTTTTTACTTTTTGTTAATTTTATAATATTGTGTCACATAAACTTTTTAATTCTCATAATTTTACACAACATTATTTTCATATATATTTTTTAATTGATTTTTTTTTTTAATATGATAACATTTGAACCTATGGAGTCTGCTCTATGATAATTTCTCTTATCATCTAGCCAAGACAACAATTGATTTTTGGTGTAGACAAAATTTGAACACATGGATGACAAAAGATTTTATCAGTTGAGTTAACTGAAAACCACATTTTTTAATTGAATTTAAAAAGGAATCTTGACACATCATATTTTATGTAAAAAATAAAATAGATACTTCTATATATATATACAAACACAATCATAACAAATATCTAATGTTAGAATATATAGTTTCATATACATAGATAATAATAATAATAATAAATACCTAATGCTAAAATATATAGTTTTACATACAAACACAATAATTATCAAAATTCATATTTGAATATGTATATATATTCACTTATCAAAAAAAAAAAAAAAATGTATATATATTCAACTTCCCCGTGTATTGAGTAATATAATAAAGCTCAATCAGTTCATTTGATTAATTTTTTGTTTTTTAATTATGCTAGTGAGAAAGAAGTCCGTTCCCCCACAGAATTCCATGAGCCTCTCAACTTTCTCATCACGATCTTATTTGGCGTCTTTGCACTTCACTCTCGAGCCGTGGGTACCTCTCCACTCATGGAACATGATGCAATGATGCCGTTCTTTATCATGGCAGTGGTTATCTATGGCACAACATTTTTGGGGATAAAACTAGGACCTCAAAACGCAGACTACATCCCCTTCTTACAGTTTGTTTGTGTCACTTGTGCAATTCTTGCATTTGAGCTCCTTGCGTCAAGCCTCGTGGATCCCTTAAGGCTGCTGGTGATTAATATATGTGGAATCCTTGTAGAGCTTCTACGTCGCAGGTACAAACAAATTTTAACATGGAAATTCAACAGATTTAGTTTGTCTAGCGACACAAACACTACAAAAAAAAGGACTTTTTACGAGGGTCAAAACCCTCGAAATAAGTATTAAAAACCTTCGAAAAAGGTTATTTCGACGGTCAAGATGACTGTCGAAAGGCGTCGTTAGAAACACCGTCGAAAAAGATGTTTCGACGGCCTACACAAGGGTCGAAGAAAGTATTTTATCTTTATCGACGGTCATAACCCTCGATAAAAAGGGTTGGATACTTCACAAATATTACTTGTATCGAGGGTCACAACCCTCGAAATAAGTAATTTTGTTTTTATCGAGGGTCATAACCCTCAATAAAGGTTTTTTTTTTTTTTTTTTTTTTTTTTTTTCTCTAAAACAATTCATTGAGCAGGGACCTATACCAAATATACAAGCAATATACCATATTTGTACCAAAAATCTCAAGAATGCAAGTAATGCAAGTCCAAATATGTAAATGGTATGTTTAATTCTACTACAACAAATCCAACAAATCCAATCGAAATCCAAATAAATCTCAAGTAATGCAAGTCCAAGTAATGCAAGTCAAATCCAAGTCTAATTCTACTACAACAAATCCAATCAAGTCCAAATATCAGGGTCCACTTCCTTCCCACGGACAATTCTTGTTGGACAAGAATATGCTTCAACAACCTTTGGAAAAAGATTGCCTCTTGACAGGGCTGCCATCTAGAACCAATTATTCATAGACCATTAGAAACTAATACATCATTCAAGAAAATTGAAAACATGTAAAAGAAATATATTCCATGTAAATCCTATTTCTTTTAAAGTAAATATTTAGAAAAGGCACTGAAGCCATGTACATGAAATATATATTTTTAAAAATTAAATCTTTTACTTAAAAAAAAAAAACCAATTTAGAGCAAAAGGACTGCAAAAGTCCGTGGATAAAGAGATTTAAGGGTCAGTTTCATATCCTAATCCTAGCTCACAGAGCAGTGCCTCCTGGCAGCTCTGGTATCTATGGTATCACTGAAAATTACAACCAAATTGATATAAGAAGTTTATTGTTTTCTAGAATCTAGAAAGAGTGCATGGACCGCGTAAAGAAAAGCTCTTTTTTTTTTTTTTTCCCAGTATCACTTTAATATGGTGGTTATATATATTAAGTAGCAATTTGTAGCAGACACTGGTCAATATATACCAAAAAGGAGTAGAAAAAAAGTCATTTACCTTATTTGCTGACTTTGCTGCCAGAGAAGGCAAGTTTGCCTGCTCTGCAAGGACAGAACGAACTACTTCTGAGCTTATTCCCTTTCAACCTGTAACCAAATCACAGCCAATATGCCAAAAAGTGAACTCATCGTCTTTTCAGAGTATATTACATGTCCTCAAATAACATGCTTTGATTCTTTATTAAAAAAAATAGGATTACAAAGTAAATAATAATGTTAAAGTCAAACAAATTATCTGACATAGTCTTGTTAAATAAACCAAAAAAAGAAGAAGAAGAATCTTATATTACCCGAAATTACCATTTTCGAATATAACAAAGTAAACTTGGGGAGTATAAAACACACATATCTCCCTTTTCAATCAGAAAAATGAGAAAAACAGATCTTAAAATTGTTTCAAAAGGTTTATTCGGAAATCAGAAAAAGTGCACATTAATTTCAGGAACAAAACCAGATTAAGGTAGGAGATGGATGTAACCTCTTGAACAGTATAGACCCTACGAATTCAATTTATAGTAATGACTTCAAGTTTGAGTAGTTTCCTTACCAATGGTCTTTGGACCAAATGGAATCTCATGTCCCCATAGAGAAGGGTTGGAGATTAAGGTTCTGGTTCAATCTACTATAGGTGTTATTAGTATTTACCTAGCAAGAGAAGTTTGGTTCAGTTCATCTTTCTTATTACACTTATTTTAGGTGGCGTGCCCATGTTCTCTTATATTTTCCAGATGAGCATAGTGGAAACTCAGCTACAAAAATTCAACTTTAAGATTTGCAGTCACTGATCAAGCTTCCTACACTTTGTTCAAGATAAATGTATTCAGACAAACCATTTCGAGCAGGCAAAAATTTTGTGAAGTATTGGTACTAAAACTATGCCTCTCAGTCAATGCTGTCATAGCTCAGCAGTGAAGGCACCAAGAGCAGAATGGGGAGGGGTTTCAGGTTTGACTCTTACTATAGGCCAGATATAAGAAACTGAAATAGACACTGATCCCCAATGATACAATTCCTTGTTTTCTGTTGAATAAATTCTCTAAAACAAGAAAAAAGGAAATCATTTTTGCAAATGAAAAGATGTATGACAGAATAAGTTTGTTAAGCAATGAACTCCTTAATATAAATAGTACACCCACCAGAAATTGCTCCAGTCTCCGAGTAACAAATTGATGTACCTGAAATGAAAGATGCAATCAAAATAATCAGATGCCCATAACAGCTGTAAACAAATTTCAAGCATGATGATGAATCCAAAGTAATTGAAAGGCATGGCATATATAAGAGGTGTTAATATAAATAAGTAATCAGGAAACACATGCAGAGTAACAGAAACCTACTCAAATAATCAGTTGTATGTCATAGCATTGGAATTTATAGTAGCAACCATAGGAACAGTGATGTTAAATTGTGATAAAACTCTAGAAGGGTCTTCGCTCTTACATCATCTATCGTACTAGCATCTACTTTAATGTGTTGGACTTCAGCAGCGAGTTCCAAAGCTTGTTTTAGATCCAAATTTCTATCCTTTTCTACCAACACTTGGACCTAAAAGAAGCAAATGCAGCATAATTGAGTATAATTATCTGAGCCTCAAAGCATTAAAATGATAAAATAACTTACAAGACCATAAGAGATTCTTCGCAGGCCAAATGGGTCATTGGTGGAACTTAGCTGACAACCAGAAGCAAATAAGCCAACAAGGCTAGCTAATCTGCAGAAAATGGATTACATTAAGAGAACTGCAATCAGGGTATTCTTGGTGAAAGGAGCAGTATGCAGTGCAATATAATAATCTTCTCTTACAAACTCATGTCTTGCCCAAGACTAAAACCACCACCTTCCATTCAGCCCCCCCCACCAAAAAAAAAAAAAAAGATGACAATGCTTTAGAGAATCCAGGCATGCCATACAGAGGAGCTATGCCTGTTCCAGGGTATTAGGCAATTTGAGCATGATACTATGAGGACTTTGTTGAGTACCTCTGGTCAGAGGACTTTGTGGATCATCTTTTGCCCACCACTGAGAGATCTTCAGCTGTTCTTGTGTATTAGGGCATTAGGTAACTAAGCAAGAAACTGAAGTCCCATTTCTTTTACCATTTAGAATACTTTTTGAAGGAGACAACTCAAATGCTCTTATCAAGTCCTATTCATTCAACTTCTACAGTGGACCTTTGGAAAAGTTTACCAAGGGGAATTATGTACCAAAATAAGCCCTGCATTTCTTGCCAGATTGCAACTCTATCCAGTTGACTTGGCTCTTTAATCACCCCCGAAAGTTTTATTAGAGGACAAAAGTAAAGTGTTATTAGAGGACAAAAGTAAGTACAGAGGATGAAAATACCGCATCCTCTCAAGAAATTACAACTGGATATTCAAAAATGAAATCCAACAAATCACAATGTAAACTGCCCAAAATGCACTACAGGTCAAACTCATATGGTATACATTTAATTTATCCAAAGTTGAATTTTAGGTCAAACTACAATGTTGGTCCTAAAACGATGCATCAGATTTCAATTTGTTCCTTAACTCTCAATTGTTCCAATTTACTTCTAGAAGTTTTAAAACATCTCAATGTTGCCCTTACCCTACCTCTTCGTCACCATGCAAATGGCAATCACTAATGTAGCACACACCTTTTCCACAAGTCCTTAATAATACTTGTGTGACATGTTAGGCCACATGTGGGTCTCACAATCAGAATATATCAAGGCAAGTGAATTTAAAATTTTAAAAAAGTAAAATATATAGAAAAAATTTGTGGTCCCTAAATCCTGATTTTGTGATAGCACCATGTGGCTTAACATATCATATAAACATTATAAAGACATGTACAAAAGACATTTGCCATATCAGAAATTATCTTTTGTGTTGTGGTGGGAAGGTAGGATAAGGTTCATATCTAATGCATAGTTCAAGAACCAAGATTGCATTTTGACCTAAATTTTTTAGAAACCAATGAGCCTGAAAGGAATAAGTAAATGAACTTATGATTAGAGTTTCACCTGTCAGCAATTGACAAAACTATCCCTGCATCAGTTGCTGGAAGAATATCCCCAGAAAATCTAGTAAGGGTGATCTCAAACAATGCCTCTGCAACCTGCAACACACAAATCACAGAAACAAAGGAAAACACATAACTAAAACAGAAACAAAATCATTGGATCAAAAAATCATTGGATCTTAAATTTCTCTGCAGGAGGCATAAAAGTGCTGACGCAGTGGACAACCAATATGACAAAGTTACATTCTCATCCCCAGCCTGAAACAAATTTGATACCAAAGTTCAGAATTCTTTAGAAGCTAACACACAAGATGAATCCTGATCATGATTCAGGATCTATAAAAATTCTAAAGTACAAAAAAATATAATCAGAGGATTGTAAAATAGGTAATCCACAACATAATACATAATATCATTATAGCAATCAGTAACCAAACAGACACTTTCTCCCCCCACACACACAAATGATAATTAGCAAAGGAATTAAGCTTAATTGAGACAGATTTCAGCTTGGAATATAGAAACCAGACATTTATCTCTACGAAAATAGGATTAATTGACGAGCAAATCAGGCTGAGTTTCTCATTCATCGGGAGCCAAACAAGCATTTTCTCGAGAATATGAAAAGGAAAGAAATGGAATCGGAGAGAAAACCTCTCTCTCTCTAAAAAATCTGAACGAAAATCAAAAGAGTTCGAAGTTGGAACTTACATTTTGTTGGAAATTGATTGGAGTGAGTGATGAGAGGTGGAGCCGTGGAGCGAGGACAAGGTCTGGTGCGAGAATTTGAGCGTGACGATTTGGGGGTTTTGAAGATTTGGGGATTTTGAAGATTTGGGGGTTTTGAAGTTTCTATTTCACGATTGCATTTGCTGGGGTTTTCATTTTGCTGGGGTTTTCATTCAAATTGCTATTCAGGGGTTTTCATTCAAGTTGCTATTCAAGGGTTATCATTTTCAGAGATCCTTCGCGCGCGTCTATTTTTTTCATGTTTATTTCGAAGCTATTTTTGGCCGTTGAAATAGCTCAGTTAAAAAAATGCATATTCCGAAGGTTACCGTCAAAACAGGTGAGTAATATAATTTTTTTATGTTTATTTCAACGGTTCTATTAGTGACCGTCGAAATAGATTAATTGTATATTTCATCCCAAGCGCTTCCCCCACAAAATTATATGCTATTGCAACCATTTTTAATGAACCTTCGAAATAAATGTGTTGAAATAAACCAAGTTTTTTGTAGTGAAAGAAGCAAGATCCAGATGCTGGCGGTCAGATTGCAGGTCACATTGTCTAATTGGCTATTTGTGTGGACTAGCAATGGTGAATTCCATATCAACGATGTTAAGTAATTAGTAACCACAGTTTACTTCTACGTTTTCCTGTCATTATGTAAGGATGTATTTCTTTATCTATTTCATGCTTTGCGCCACCGTACAATCGTACTTTGTAGTATACTACATGTTCAATGCTTATGACCATATTGTGAGTAAATTTGTCTAATTATGCAAGTGCCCATCTTCACTCAAAACAAAAGAGAAGAATGAGACCCTCACAAATTACAAGGAAATGGTCTCCTTTTTCTTCTACCATCTTCGCTTTCTCGATATCTTCCTTGAGTTCCTTCCACGGATTTTAAACACGGTGTAAAAGGGAAGAGCTTGAAAATGATGTGAGGGACTGGGGTTAGTTTTCCACCGGGTCCACTCTCCACTGATAGATAGGGCCCACTACCTCACAAGTCACAAGCCTTCAAAACAAATGAAAAGAATCAAGAAACAATGGTACGAGTATTATATTACTAACCACTCGAGTTTCAGTGATAATACTGTGCATGATAATTGATATCACTTCCAACCCGTTCATATTAATTCATGTTTACTGTTATACTTACGTCTAGCATTACTACTTACGTCTGACGTGTAGTTAATATGTCTTTATCTGGAATTTTTCTTACAGCAACACCTATTAATATAGGTGCATGTGGAAGTGGTATCATTTATTATGTTATCATAAAATTATGGTATTAAGAATTTTTATTATTTGATTTTGAATTAATATGATATATAGTTAGTGTAAATGCTCAAAATTCACTAAGCGCCATGTGTCACCTTATGATTGGTCGAGGATGGGCCGAGCTTGTATTGACGGGTTGTTGAGCCCAAAACTCCAAACCAGGCTTTCGAGCTTGCCTGATGGCTGATGGTGCACTCCCTCTTGATCTGCTGCTACGCTGGGCTTTTATGAAGAGAAGTATGGATCTGCTGTGAAAGCCCTCTTTTCAACAAAGTAATTACTGCAGACACTTTTCTGTCAAACAAAATAACCACTGCAGACAGCAAACGTGAGCACCCCAGAACAACATAAATATGAACTCTAATAAACTGAAAAGACTAAGGAAGATTTTGATGAGTGATGGGGGAGGATTATCCCTTGAAAACACGTGTCATGGAATGGGGTTGATTGGATGTTTATGGAGTTTAGCAAAGAGTGTTTTTGATATGGGTCTTGATCTTTTTCTTCTTCTTCCCTTTTGACTTGGGCTCTTGGCTTTTACTGGAGGCTAAAAGTTGTTTATGGGCTGGGAAGATTGCCTTGACATCACTGCATCTCCTTTTTTTATAGTGGTCTGTTGTAATCCATGGAATTCATGGCTTTGACCTGGCCACCTCCTTAACTCTTGGATAATAGTCCTCTTCGTTGGCCTCTTCAAGCTGACAACATTTCTTGATAAGACAAAAATATCGCCGCAGGCCAAATTAGTGAAAGAGGTTTGCTCACTGATAAAAGTTAGTCTGAACGTGTTTTCATTAAGGTAGTTGAGGTTTGCTGGTCACTTGTGCTCATACCCCCCAACGGGTATGACACACTTGTGCCGCAGACTTCAATACCCTTTTAGGAAATAACCCCCCTACCTCCAAACCAAATCCCCCTTAGTCTTTTAATGAAATTTACTAGCAGTCACCATAGGTTTGGGCTTTGGTGACTGCATTACCTTTGTTCATGTTCTCATCGAAGCATCTTTTGTCTCTCGTTGAGCTCCTTCCTCTTTCGTGAATTCGCCGTTGCTTGACTCTTGTCTGCCGTGCAGAGGGAGTAGGAGCCATCGTAGGCTGGTCTGTGTTTGCTCTCTTCATATTGTCTTCAGGTTCCCTTTTGTCTTTGGTTGTGGTTTTTCCATTTTTGTGATTCTGCCGTTTGTTTCTTGTCTGCTGTGCATGAGGGATGGCAGAGATGGCAGCTATCCTCATTCACGTTCTCCTCAGGTTATCTTTTTACCTTTGGTTGAAACCTTTCCCTTCTCGTGAGTCTGCCGTTGCTCATCTCCCTCGTCTGTCGTGCAGAAAAGTCTTGGCAACGGTCATTGGCATCAGGTGTGAGTCTGCCGTCCCGAGGAGATGGTGAACAGTGATTTTCTTCAGTTCAGGAGGCTTGCTTTTTTATTCTTCTGAAGTGTTCCACCCTTTTAAAGGGTGTAGTAATGGGCTCCACCTGTTTAAGATGAGATTACTCTTTGCTCCCTTGGCTTGTCTGTGGGCTGGGTTCATTATTGGGGACTCACAACAGATTGTTCCTAATGACTCTTGGGCCTTACAGCAGACTGATTTTCCTTGAAATAACACAGTGTTTGTTGGGCCCATCGTGGGCTGTTCTGTCTTGGGCTTTCCCACATCATGTCACTTTCCTTCATTTGGGCTTACTGCAGATGGTTCTTGTGGGCTCCTTTTAGTCTACCATAGTTTTGGCAAAAAAGTGAGCATCTACATAAGCCCCCCGAGCCCATGCCTCAAAGTGTACTCACGTGAGGCGTGGGTGAGTGTTTGTACGAAGCATGTGTATAGATATAGCCCTTGATTCAGTTTTTTTTTTAATCGTTATGTTCCTATTCTGAAGGAAGTGGCGGTAGTGTTGGTTACTACCTCTTCACACTCCTTCTTGGCATCAGTTACTGCCTATTCTTATTCACATCCTTTCAAATCCCCCTTTAATGAACACAACTTACTAGACTTCAACCACCAGCCCCCATAATTAATTTCCCTCATTATAAAGCTTTGGTTTTGCAAAACGAGAGAGAGAAAGAAGAGAAGAAAAAGAGTTTTCTTTTTTCTGGTTTAGTTAGAGAAGAGAAAAAGAAAGCAGTGAAGAAACCTCCCTCAATCGCCGATTTCCCCTTCCTCCCTATGGCTTCATCTTCTTCCCACCCCCCTCCTGACACTGTGATGGTCAGTGGTGGCGATTCCGAAATTCCTACGGCAGACACTGGGACCATAGTTGCGGGTTCCGTTGACGATGAGGGCATTGATGGTTCTAGGTTTTCTCCTGTGCCTGAAGATGACAGGGAAGATTTCGTCTTCCCTCTCCTGGACCCTTGGTACGACAACGGTGGTAATTTCCCTTACATCCCGAACAAAGTTTCCCTCCCTCCTTCTAACTGGGAGTGGATGTTGAGGGGCCAAGAAGCTACTGCAGACCAAGTCTGGGCCCCTCCTCTTTCCGGTATTTCTGATCTCAAGATTCAGAGGGGGGATATGCAACCGGTGCCTATCGACTTCGAGTTTTCCTGCTCCGCTGCCGCAGACTGGTTTCATTGGGTGGCAGACGAATTCTTGGATGCTGATTTTTGTGATCTTTTGGAACGAGCGGGTGTGGCTGAGGCGATACTCCTTTCGAGGAGTTGCAATATGTACAGAGACACCGAGATGCTGCGGCAGATCCTACGGAGGTGGTGTGCTTCCACACACACGTTCTTCTTTTCTTGGGGCGAACTTACCATTACTTTGGAAGACGTGGAAAATCACTGGTTGCTCCCCGTGTTAGGTGATATGGACCCATTTGCTATCGAAATGTCTGAAGAAGAGACTTTGGTGGAACAAGCATTGATGGCTCGGTCAAGTACTAGGATCAACGCTTGGTCTCTTTACTTCGCCAAAGGGACTGACCCTGCTATCCGCCATGCCGCTTTCGTCGCCTACTGGCTTTGTAAGTGTGTATTCGGTGATGCTCCTTATTACTCTATGAAACCCCTTTACTTTCGCTTAGCTGTAAAAATTTCTCTTGGTCATCGTTTTCCGCTTGCTGCCATGTTTCTTGGTTATTTGTATTTGCAATTGGATTCTATCTGTCTTGATGAGATCTGCGGTGGCTCTTGTCACTTTATTACTACTTGCTTCAATACCTCCGCACTGCAGACTTTCCTTTGGGAACGCTCTCTGAATTACCAAGAGGTTGGTAATGATAATAGTCAAATAAGAGAGAAATACAGAAACATGTCCCGCCTCATTTTAAGTAGATACCCGGCTTTAAGGACCAATCTGCCGCTCGTCTATCGTTGGGTTAGTCTGCGAGGGAAAGATCTTGATTTGGTTCCCTCCTTGAATTTCGAGGAGTGTATTGTGTGGCATCCCTACTCTTACCGTTATATAGGTTTCTCTTACCATTCTGTCCTTTATTGGTTCAGTGACATTGCTAGTCAGAGTTTTGAATTGTTTCCTGATGACACCAAGAGCCTGACCTATTTGTCTGCCGTAAATCCGGGTTGGTTACCCGTCTGGAGTAGCAAGGGTGTGGAATACACTCATTATTGCGCTAACAGAGTGCGTAGGCAATTTGGTCTGGACTAGGGCGTGCCAGGTAGCCCCAGTGAGACTCTTCCTCGAACTCCCAGTATTGTTCCCTTCTTAAATGACCGAGCATTCGATTATTGGAGCCAATCTGTTTCGCGCATGGTCATTCCATGCGGAGAGAGACTTGGTATATGCATCGTGGCAATGCAGGAATATTGGCTTAGGGTGGTTGTTGCTATGGCAGACTATGTCAACCAAGGCAGAGGGACCAGAGTTCCTTTGCCTAACCACCATGCGCATCCTGTGGAGACCATGACTCTATCTCCCCCCACCCAAACTGCAATTTCTTATGCCGATAGACAAAACTTGGGCTTTGCAGAATGGGATGGTCCGCGGGATGGTTGGATTCTGTATAGCACTAAGTTCCCTTCAGGTTGGAAGGAGTCTGTAAAGATGGTGGAGGAACGGTTGAGGCTGGATTCCAAGAGGGGTAAGGGAGGCAAGAAGGTTGATTCTAGCAAATGTGATTCGTCCCCTGCAGCTTCAAAACAAAAGCCTAAGTCTGCGGCTAAGACCACCTCGAAACGACCTAAGGTGGCTATGGACATGTCTATGATCCCTCCTTTAGAATTGGGAGGTAGGTCCTTGATGGCTCCTGGTACTTCAAAGAAGTCTGCTGTAGGGACTTCTAAGGCTCAAAAGAAACCTGTCGTTGGTTCACTGGGGAAACCTGCTGAAGATACTTCCATTCCTTCAAAAGAGACAGAGTCTTCTGCCGTTCGGAAGAAATCCGCTCCTTCTTCTACTAAAACCAAAAGCCAGCCTGGGAGTAAAAATGTAGCAGCCTCGAAGAAAGCTAAAGGCAAGCCTACTCAGAAGTCTGCGGCTGCCCCTCCTTCTTCGGGTGAAGAGTCTCCAGTAGAGTCTACCACTCCGATTGAGAAAGAGTCTGCTGTCCCTACTCCTCCTAGCACCATGTATGGCCGTACAAGGAGTAAAAGAAAAGCTGCTGAAGAACAAGTCAAATCTCAGGTAAACGTTTATTTGCCTTCTCACATTATTGGTTCATTGATTATATGTATGAACGCTGCTTGGTATCTTGGATTTATTTTTTTCCCATTATCTTTTATTTAGGCTAAGCGGAAAGTAGGTGATGAGGCTGAGGGTTCCGATTGGACTCCCATTGTCATTGAGGTAATATCAATGTTTTCAACCCTTACTGTGTTTGCCTCCGAGGAGACTGAACACTTTCTTTTTTTTTTTTTTGCAGGAGGTCAGCGGTGATAATGATATCATGGATGCTGGTGTAGGGACGACCGAGGTGAACGAAGGCATTGTTGAGAGGCAAGAAGTGGCATTGGAATCTACTGATGAAGTTGTTGCAAAGGATAGCCCTATTGATTGGAGTGATTCTGATGACGCCATGGCAGACGAAACTTTGGGGGTCACTGTGTCAGATGAGGCCGTTCTTGTCATGGCAGATGAGGCCGTTCAATCGACTACTTCGATTATGGCAGAAGAAGTTCCTGGTGAAATTCCTGTCAGTATGGCGGATGTTGACGAAGCACATGAAATTGCCCCAGTTATGGTAGACGAGGCCCTTGCAGGTGTGGCAGACGAAACTCGTATTAGTATAGTACATGAAGTTATTCCCATTGTGGTAAGCCTTGACATAGTTATCATTGTAGGATCTGCTGCTAAGGGTGATCATGATCAGGACGTTGGTTCTGTTGATTCAGAAGAGACGATCTCGGATGAGCCTCAACCACTTCAGATTATTCCATTTGCTGACCAGCGTGATGAGCCCCGTACCATTGACCCGATTGAGTTTCATTCGAATCCTCCTTTTGCCAGGATGGCCTCAGTCATGGAGGGGATTTCTTTGTTTGGAGTTGCTCCTCGTTTTGAGAGGATCTTTAGGGAGGAGAGCTCCCCTATGGTGGTTAGTGATCGTCATTCTTCAGGGATTTTCATTGGTGGCCAAGTCCCTGCTCTTGAGGGGACTCCAATTCAAGATGCTGATGATGGTGGTATGGCAGACACAGAAGTTCGTGGTGTAGATGTAGTCCCAGAAGGTAATATCTCTTTGGTGAAAGAAAATAAGCTATTTTTCTTATGCTTATCACCTCTGTTCGTTACATTTTTTTTTTTGTTTTGGTCAGATGTTGAGACACCTGTTCCTGTGGAAAAGGAGAGCGTTGTTCACGTAGTGTCTGCGGCTGCCAATTCCTCTCAGACGCAGCCTGCAGTAGAGCTGATTACCCCTGGAAGAGTTACTGTGTTTTTTGCAAGATTTAAGGAGAGAGCCCCCAATCCTTATCCTGATTGGCACTTCTGGAGATTCGAAGGCCCGTTGGTTGCTTATGGCAACTTTTGGGTGTATCAAGATGCTGTGCCTCTTTTGCAGGGACTGACTGCAAAATTTGGAGACTTCACTACCCATTTCAAGTTTGGTGCCGGGTTTGGCGGACCAATGCTTTCTCTGTTGGGCAGTGTTTTAGCTGATATGAGGAGGACCAGTTTCAAGACTTTGAGTGAGCCCAAGATTTTTTCATGGAGGAATGTAGTGCAAGATCTTATAGCCGTTGGCTTTGATCTTGACTTCATGCTTGAGCATCTGCAGAAGGTAGCCCGCAAGTTCTTTGGCGAAGCGATTGCCAATGAGATAAAGACTGTGCAAGAGCAAATTTCCTCTTTGCAGAGTACTCTTGCTGTTTTGGTTTCTTATCAAGGGGAGTTGATGTCTGCTGCTGCAGCATCCCCCGAGGTTGTTGAAGTTGCATCGCCGATTGACGGCTTATTTGATTGAGTTTAGGATGTTTATGAACTTTTGTCATGACCATGTTGGTCTAAGTGTTTCAGACTTTGTGTGCTGTTACTACTTTTGTCAAGTGTGTAATATATATATGCTTTGTTTAAAATACTTGTGTTGTTAATTGTAAAATATTTATTGTTTACGTATATTTTCTTGCTTTTTGTAATATTTTGTGGAGTGAAACAAAATAACTATATTAAAGCATAAACGGTGATCATCATTTCACTTTTTTGAAAACAACACACAGTAGTTCGATTTGTTCTAAGGCAAAAGGCACACAAAGATGCTTACTAATAATAATACGGTGGCTTGATCCATGCTAAGGCAAAAGGCACAAAGGGTAATATGGTAGATTGATTTGTGCTAAGGCAAAAAGACACAAAAACTTACTAGCACTGATACGTCTAGGAGTAGTATTCCTTCAACCATTTCCCATTGATTAGGTCTGCCAAGATAGTTCCATCTGCTTTAGATAGCCTATAGTATCCGCTGTCATGTGCTTCGCGGATTACGTAAGGCCCTTCCTAATTTGGTGTGAACTTGGACGGTGACGGCAGACCTCTTCTCACATGATCTGCCGTCTTCAAAACCATTTGTCCTTGTGAAAATATCCTGGTGTGCACCGTCTTTCCATAAGCATTTGCCAACTTCTGATGGTACCGCAGACTACGAGCTAAGGCTAGCTCTCTTGCTTCATCTAGGCTTTCGAGGTCTGCCACTCTGGCTTCCGCGCAAATTTTAATGTCAGCTTCCAGTTCGGTTCCTTGTAGCATCCGTGGGCTTGGTACAAGTAATTCAGGCGGGGAAATAACATCAGTTCCATATACAAGTGAAAATGGAGTGAAGCCTGTGGCTGTCTTTGGTGATCCGCGGTAAGCCCATAACACATCCGCCAAGTGAGAATTCCAACCCTTACCATAATCAAAAACCATCTTACTCAGAATTCTCAGCAACATGCGGTTGGTAGCCTCTGCTTGTCCGTTACCTTGAGGGTAATAAGGTGTAGACCATCGGTGCTTGATTCGGTAGTGTTTCATCATTTCTCGAACATCTTTGTTAATAAAGGGAGTACCATTATCGCTAATGATCTTATGAGGAATACCAAACCTTGTGATGATATGCTCTCGGATGAAGTTGGCCACGGCTGCTCCGGTGGCTTTACGAAGTGGGATGGCTTCAACCCATTTTGTAAAATACTCCGTGGCTGCCAATATCCAAATATATCCATCGGATGGCGGATTAATGGGACCAATGAGATCCAGCCCCCAAGTGTGGAAAGGCCACGGCGTGGCCATATTTTGCAGATTGGTGGGGTGTGTATGGATCAGATTGGCTTGCATTTGGCAGGTGTGACATGCCTTGACGAAGTCTGCTGTATCCCTCTTCATTGTTGGCCAATAATAGCCAAGTGTTAGCAGCAATTGATATAGCCTTTTCTTTCCCTGATGCTCCCCACACTCTCCTGAATGAGCCTCTTTCATCACTGTTTGGGATTCAGACAGACTTAAACACCTTAAAGGATCTCCATGAAATCCTTTTCGAAACAGAATACCACTCTCCACAAAGTATCTAGTAGACAATTTTTTGATACGGACTGCCTCTCTACCAGTCTGCGGTAGGATGCCCTCTATGAAATATTCCAGGAAAGGAGTTCGCCAATCACTCGAAAGAAAAGTAGCACATACTTGTTCATTTTCATGTTGGTGCTGGCAGGTCGGGCAACGTCTCTGCAGGTCTGCCGCTTCCTTGCTCATATCTGGCCAAAAATAACCCAAGCGCTGGAGTCTACGATAAAGGCTTACCCCTCCCTCTAATTCACATGATTTTTCATGGACTTCCTGCAGCTTTTTTGTCCCTTCTTGGAGGCTTACACACCTTGCTAGAATCCCTCCAGGTAGTCTGCGATAGAGGTCTCCAGAGATTAGTACAAAATCCTTCAACACCTTTAGATCTGCCACACCCTCCGGTGATATAAGCTTCCTCTTTAGAGGGGTTCTCCAATCTTCTCTACCACAGTCCCCTTCTTCGTATTCTTCCCTTAGTAGCTCAGTGATTGGGGTGCTTCTTTTTTTGATTGTGACATCTGCCGTAGGTCCTTCAAATGCTACTTGTGACCCTAAAGCTGCCAGTGCGTCTGCATAGCGGTTCTCACTTCTTAAGGCATGTACAATTTCGAAAGTGGAAAACTTCCCCTCTAACTTTTGAGCCAGTGCGCGATAAGGTGCTAGAGAAGGCTCCTTTAATGAAAATTCCCCTCTAGCTTGGCAGATTATGAGATTTGAGTCACCAATCACTCTTAAGTGCTTTATTTCCATTCCACGTGCTATGGCCAGTCCTGTGATGTAAGCCTCGTACTCTGAGGCATTGTTGGAACAAGGGAAATCCAGCTTGAAGGATTTAGCAATGGTTTCCCCATCTTCCCTAATGAGTACAACTCCAGCTCCGCTTGACATAGATGTGGAAGAAGCCATCGAAGTTCAAGGTCCATATTGGAAGTCTGCCATTCCCAATTAGCAGTGCTCCCCCAACTTCCTCCAGGAACCTCTTGTGAAATTGTTGAACTATCTTCTCCAGGGAATTGAGCCAAGGAGGTCTGCGATAGCCTTGACTCTTAATCGCTGTTGGGGTTTCAGTGGATATCTCATATTGCGATAACTGCAATAGCCATTGGGCAAGCCTGCCTGAGAGAACTGGTCGGTGCAGCAGACTTCTGATTGGATGAGACTTGGTCATCAACTGAATCTTGTGGGCCAAGAAGTAGTGCCGCAGACGCTGAGAAGCATACACAAGGGCCAAACATGCTTGTTCTGCCACTGAGTAACGTGTTTCAGTATCTTTTAATCCACGGCTGACATAATACACAGGCTGCTCAATACCATCGTCATCTTCTTGCACCACCAGTGCTCCTATTGCCTGGCTGTTAGAAGCTAAGTAGAACCGAAAGGGTTTTCCAGCAACTGGAGCACACACTGTGGGGAGTTTCGTCATGATTGTTTGGATTCTTTCAAAAGCCTCCTGACACTCCGCAGACCAACTAAAAAAGACCCCCTTTTTTAAGAGGTGTGAAAAGGAAGAGGTTACTGCTGCCAAACCTGGTATAAATCTTCTGATATACGATAGTCTTCCCAAGAAGCTCTTTAATTCTTTGTGAGACGTTGGTGGCTTCATGGTGGCTATGGCAGAAGCTTTTGCTGGATCTACATCAATTCCGCGGTTATGCACCAAGAAACCCAGAAACTTCCCCGCAGACACTCCGAAGGCACACTTGAGAGGATTCATCTTAAGCTTGTACAGACAACACCTTTCAAAAACTTTTCTCAAGACTTCAATATAATCTTCTCTTTTCTTAGACTTTACTACAATGTCATCAACGTAGTCTTCAATTTCTTGATGGATCATATCGTGGAACATAGCCGTCATTGTCCTTTGATAAGTAGCACCGGCGTTTTTGAGGCCAAACGGCATAACAGTGTAATAGAAGTTACCTATGGGCGTGCGGAAGGCAGTTTTTTCAGCATCCCTTAGTGACATCCGGATCTGGTTGTACCCGCTAAATCCGTCCATGAAGGAGAACATGGCGCTGCCTGCAGCAGAATCAATCAACAAGTCCATGTTTGGCAAAGGAAATTCGTCTTTCAGGCATGCCTTGTTGAGGTTGCGGAAGTCCACACAGCACCTGATCTGCCCATTTTTCTTCTTCACTGAAACTATATTTGACAACCACCGCGGATGTTGGATTGGCTTGATGAAACCGGCGGCGAGCAGCTTCTTCACTTCTTGGGTGATTTGAGCTTCCACTTCAGTATGGAAGGTCCTTGCGGGTTGCACAACAGGCTTCGTGCCAGGTTCTACATTCAAGGAGTGAGCCACAAGTCCCGAATCTATCCCAGGCATTTCATCGTATTTCCATGCAAACACATCCTGGTACTCCTTAAGCAGACTAATAAGACAGGCCCTCTCTACAGCAGACAGAGATGTGCTAATTGAAACAGGTTTATCAACACTAGGATCATGACTTAAGTTGATTACCTCCAGGTCTTCCATGGGGATTATCTTTGAATCCACTTCCGCAGATTTCTCTAATTTTACTTCTTCTTTCTCCATTGCCAACTTCTTGTGACCTTCAGCTTCATTCTGTATCAGATAACATGAGGGCCGCAGACCACCCTCTTTAGGTATGTGACCCTCTTGCCGTGGGCAATCAGGTCCCACGCACCTTCACAAACGGTAGACTATGCGTCCATCAGGCATTTGGACGCGTATGCATCGTGGTGCATTTTCATCTTCTGCCATACGTTCCTTCCTCTTCTTCTTCCGCTCCAGGACTTCTCGCAGATCAACATCTGGGTCATTTTTTATGTCTTCCCAGTCTGGCAGGGGTGTTCCAGATGGCTTGATGATTGGTGGTTCTTCAGTAGACAATTCGTCATACAGAGTTGCTTCAATGAAATGTGCTTCAGTTTGATCAAATGGTGAGGGGTTTGCCGCTATGCGGATTGGCTTCCCATTGAGCCTTCCTTTGATACACTGGTGGTATGTGGATGAAATCAGCTTATGCTTATGCAACCATGGTCTGCCAAGCAGCGCGTGATATGGGACTTCCGAATTCACCACATGGAATCGGGTAAGAGCCACAATTGGTCCAACCCTTAAGACTAGCTATATGTGCCCCATAGTATATTCTGTTGCTCCTCCAAAACCTGTTACTTCAATAGGAGCACCTTGGATTTTATGTTGTGGAATGTTGGCTGCCTTAAGAGTGCTTAATGGGATAAGATTCAGACAGGAGCCTGTATCCACCAAAGCTCTCCTGACTTGTACATCTTTGATCACAGCAGACACATAAAAGGGTCGGCGGTGGTCTAGATATTGGACTTCCATGTCATCATCCGTAAAGGTCACTGCATTAGTGGTCTCTAAAAAGGCACGGCTAGCATGGGTTTCTGCGGTAAAACAGGTTGCTCTTGAGTCTGCTGCTATTGCAATAATGGCCTCTGTAGCAGCGTTCCTGGCTTCTGGTCCCAATCCCAATTGATTAAACAATGATTTGAACTTTGGGCTTTTCTGCAAGGTTCTCACGACTGCTGGTGTTAGAGTGGTGTCAGCTACGGCAGACTCATCTATTTCCATGTCGCTGGTGCTGCCTTGTATTACCACAGACACAACTGCTTTGCCTTGGTCTTTCCTATAATTTGGGAAAGGATTCTTGTGCACCCTCTGCTGCTCCGGAGAGAGTTGTAAGGTACCATCTTGAATTTTTTGATTAAGTTCCCATCGAAGCGATCGGCAGTCTGCTGTTGGGTGATGAACATACCTGTGATAACGGCAGAACTTGGGATCTCTCTTTTCTTCTTCAGTGGGAGGCTTGTTAATCTGCGGCAGCTTGATCACTTCATCTTTCACTCATTTGTCGAAGATAACCATCATTTCTTCCACCGTGAAGGGCAAGAGAGGTGGTTCTTCAAAAACCTTCTCTACAGGCCTCTTTCTCTTGTTCCCATTTGGTGCGGTTGTGGTTGACACAGTGAGTGCTTGGTGCTGACTCTTCTTTTCTTTAGCCTTTTCGGAATGAGGCTTGACTGACAGGGCTGTCTTCCTAGCTTTTTGGAGTAGCGGTGCAAATTATGAAATGTCTAGGTTCTCAAGGTGAGCTCTGAATTCGGGAAGCATGTTGTCTATGCATACTTCGACTAGCTCACTTTCTTCATACTTCACATGGCAATCCAGAGAAATATCCCGGAAACGATGAATATACTTCAGAAGATCCTCACCAGGTAATTGTTTTGTGCTGTGCAAGTTGAACAGAGTGATCTTTTCCTCCACATGGAAGTACTTGCTGCAGAAGCTTTCCACCATGTCTTCCCAATCTCTGATAGATTCTTCAGGCAGCATGGCATACCAGGTATATGCCCTGTCAATGAGAGACTTCGAGAACTCCTGCAAACAGAGTCCCCCATTTCCGGCGAACGGGCCCATGGAGTCAAGAAACTTGCTAATATGCTCTACTGCACTACCCTTCCGGCCGTCAAAGAGAGAGAAATTCGGAGTATCGTATTTTTCCGGGTAAGGTTCCTTTAGTAACTCCTTAGGATAGGGAGGCTTTCTCACAAAATGCCTAGGCTCTTTCGGTGGTCGTTCCCTCTCTTGTTTGAGGAGGTCCGCCACGTCTGACATAGTAACAAATGGTGCGTCATTTTTGTTGTTGGAATCTCTTTCATCATGGTGGTCTCTTTCTTCATGATTCCTTCCGTTGCCTCCATGTGCTTCCCTGTTATTGCTGGATTCCTTCAACTGCCTTATGGACTCAGCTAGTTCTCCTTGATTCTGCTGTAGACTCTGAATCAACTCATATATCAAGGTTAAAGGTGGCTGTCCTCCTGGGTTGCCTCCTCCTGGATTACCCTCTGGGATACCGCCTCCTTCCATGTTTCCTCCGTTGTTCTGCTGTGCTCCGCCTACAGCTTGATTATGCGCGTTTGATTCTGTGTCAGGATGTGAGTTCACAACTGAGTTTTGCCTTCTGGACCTTGGTGGCATTACTGCAGATCTGGTTTGCTGAAGTGCTGCTCAACTCCCTAGTGGAGTCGCCAAAATGTAAATGCTCAAAATTCACTAAGCGCCATGTGTCACCTTATGATTGGTCGAGGATGGGCCGAGCTTGTATTGACGGGTTGTTGAACCAAAAACTCCAAACCAGGCTTTCGAGCTTGCCTGATGGCTGATGGTGCACTCCCTCTTGATCTGCTGCTACGCTGGGCTTTTATGAAGAGAAGTATGGATCTGCTGTGAAAGCCCTCTTTTCAACAAAGTAACTACTGCAGACACTTTTCTGTCAAACAAAATAACCACTGCAGACAGCAAACGTGAGCACCCCAGAACAACATAAATATGAACTCTAATAAACTGAAAAGACTAAGGAAGATTTTGATGAGTGATGGGGGAGGATTATCCCTTGAAAACACGTGTCATGGAATGCGGTTGATTGGATGTTTATGGAGTTTAGCAAAGAGTGTTTTTGATATGGGTCTTGATCTTTTTCTTCTTCTTCCCTTTTGACTTGGGCTCTTGGCTTTTACTGGAGGCTAAAAGTTGTTTCTGGGCTGGGAAGATTGCCTTGACATCACTGCATCTCCTTCTTTTATAATGGTTTGCTGTAATTCATGGAGTTCATGGCTTTGACTTGGCCACCTCCTTAACTCTTGGATAATAGTCCTCTTTGTTGGCCTCTTCAAGCTGACAACATTTTTTGATAAGACAAAAATATCGCCGCAGACCAAATTAGTGAAAGAGGTTTGCTCACTGATAAAAGTTAGTCTAAACGTGTTTTCATTAAGGTACTTGAGGTTTGCTGGTCACTTGTGCTCATACCCCCCAACGGGTATGACACACTTGTGCCGCAGACTTCAATACCCTTTTAGGAAATAACCCCCTACCTCCAAACCAAATCCCCCTTAGTCTTTTAATGAAATTTACTAGCAGTCACCATAGGTTTGGGCTTTGGTGACTGCATTACCTTTGTTCATGTTCTCATCGAAGCATCTTTTGTCTCTCGTTGAGCTCCTTCCTCTTTCGTGAATCCGCCGTTGCTTGACTCTTGTCTGCCGTGCAGAGGGAGTAGGAGCCATCGTAGGCTGGTCTGTGTTTGCTCTCTTCATATTGTTTTCAGGTTCCCTTTTGTCTTTGGTTGTGGTTTTTCCATTTTTGTGATTCTGCTGTTTGTTTCTTGTCTGCCGTGCAAGAGGGATGGCAGAGATGGCAGCTATCCTCATTCACATTCTCCTCAGGTTATCTTTTTACCTTTGGCTGAAACCTTTCCCTTCTCGTGAGTCTGCCGTTGCTCATCTCCCTCGTCTGTCGTGTAGAAAAGTCTTGGCAACGGTCATTGGCATCAGGTGTGAGTCTGCCGTCCCGAGGAGATGGTGAACAGTGATTTTCTTCAGTTCAGGAGGCTTGCTTTTTTATTCTTCTGGAGTGTTCCACCCTTTTAAAGGGTGTAGTAATGGGCTCCACCTGTTTAAGATGAGATTACTCTTTGCTCCCTTAGCTTGTCTGTGGGCTGGGTTCATTATTGGAGACTCACAGCAGATTGTTCCTAATGACTCTTGGGCCTTACAGCAGACTGATTTCCCTTGAAATAACACAGTGTCTGTTGGGCCCATCGTGGGCTGTTCTGTCTTGGGCTTTCCCACATCATGTCACTTGCCTTCATTTGGGCTTACTGCAGATGGTTCTTGTGGGCTCCTTTTAGTCTGCCATAGTTTTGGCAAAAAAGTAGGCATCTACAGTTAGATATATAAAAATAATAGTAATCTTGAAATGATCCACGAAAATATATAAATGCTGAAATATTCTAATCCAATTGACAAATGGAAACAGTCACTAGTCATGCACTAAAACAACATTAACAACTTTACTTCGAAATTACCATGTAAGTTGTTATTTTGTAATGGTAGACATGCTATTCTTTCAAATTCCTATGCTTTTTGTAATGGTATATATGTCCTTCTCTCCTTTAGTTAATTCGAATTTATTAGAATATATATATATATATACTATTACGAAGAGGAAGCTTTCAATATAAATTATACAATGAACAACTTAAATCAAAGTAAAAAAGAGTTAAATGTTAGGTACGTGATAAAAATAATGACTACCCGTGAAAGGTGCGAACTTTTAGCAATAAAATTCAACCTGTTAAAGCTATAAATAGTTAAATACAACAACATAATGAAGCAAAAATCATGAGTCCATCATCATGACTACCAAATACTTGATTTAATAGAGAAATGGGAAAACATAATAAAATAATAAATAAAACAAACACAAACATAGTTAGTATATCTCAATTCACTATTGAATCAATTAATCAAAGGTGATGAATACTAATAGTAAGTTGCGTTTACTAAAGTCAAATTTTTCTTTTTCTTTTTTGGATAATAAGGCAGTTGTTTTTAATTCATCAAATCAAAAGAAGATTTCATATACAGTGGACGCACTCAATCATGTCTTAGGAACTAATCAAATTCAGGCATTTTCTGCTAGAACAAAGGACAAATTCTATGATTCCATCCACATAGCAATATTCACCTACGAGTAGACATATCATGTCGTAAAGTAGACAGATGAAAATATTGTCCATATTTTAAATGGTGTAAAATAATAATATGAAAATACCACAGCCAACCCTAAAATTGAGAAATTACCGATTATCCCAAAAGCTTAAGCTATTAGGATATGGTGAATTTAATCATTTAACCAATATTCTAACATTCCCCCTCACATGTGGGCTTAGACTCCCCCTTGATGAATGAGGCCCAACACGTGGGGTAGAGTGGAGTCAAGGTTCGAACTAGGGATCACCTGCTCTGATACCATGAGAAATTACTGATTATCCCAAAAGGTTAAGCTATTAGAATATGGTGAATTTAATCATTTAACCAATATTCTAATAAAAATGATTTAATTTCCAGTTGTACATCGAATCAACCTTGATCCTGACAAAAAAACTAGAGCTTGTTCAAATGCTATTAGATGAGCCACCATGCTTTTTTTCTTGGAAGACCAATTGTTCAGGAGTTAAGACATTGCAACCCAGTCTATTGCTATTTCCTTGCGTCCAAAGCAACCAAGAAATAGTTAGAAAAAGATCCCGTAAACAAGATCTGTCCAAACCCTGTGCGGCTGCTGACTGCTGACTGCTGACTGCTGTGGGATCGAGCTCAAACTTTCAACCATCTCCCAACATTTTTAGCGCATGTAAACTTATTACTAGAATCAATTTTTAGTTATAGGAACAATTTTTTTCATAACATCTAAAATATAAAGTTAAATAAAACATACAACTCACTTTCTCTTTATTTTTTTTAATTTTTTTTATTTTTTTGGTTGGAAATTCAGCGATTTCATTGAAACGAACAGAAACAAAAACACAAGATCAAGGTAAAAGACCTCAAAGTTTAACACAAACAACAGAAAACAGTAAACACAAAGGCTAAATGAAAAAAGATACATATATAAATTGTTTTAATAAATTCGAATTTCATTAAGGGAGTAAAAAAGATACATCTCTTTCCCAGGTTTCCTTAACTAAAGGAGGAACATACTATTACAAAAACATAGGAATTTGAATGAATAGCATGTCTGTCCGGTGCATAAGCTAGAATTAATTTGCATCTCTTTGGATCCAACGAAAAACACAGTTCAACATAAGGTTAGTTTTCCGTTGATCATGTTTTCCAGCTTACGAAACTCAGGAAAATGCAACACATGTCAACCTAAATAAACGTAGAGATTTTCTAGGAAACAAATGCAATAACAATAAATGGTAGTCAATCCAAGAATTCCTATGACTAGGTCCTATGCGAGAGGGAAAAAGAAACCCCTAAAGACCCTGCCAATCCTAGTAGTATTAAAAAACAAAAAATACTCCTAAAAGCTAGTATCTTCTTATCCTACTTAAAAATAATACTAATACAAACACTAGTGTCTTTTTATGGAAAAAATAAAAAACCAAACATAACAATTGCATTTGATCGTGTCAAATTAATTTATGTTAATGAGATAATACAATTACATTACTCAAGGTTTTTTTTTTAATTGTAATTCAAGCTAAAAGTATAATGTATTCTTGATTTTGTAATATATATATATTAAACATTTATATATGTTTTATAATATTTAATAATAAGTGAACAACAAAAAAGGGGGACAGGATTGGACCACTCAAATTTTAGGGCCGACCTTGATAATCAAGGATTTCAGGGAGGAGGGATTTGAGATTTTCGGATCGCTCTGCTTAGCGGCACTCCAAAGAGTTACACTGAGGCCAGGGACGAGGAATCTGAGATTTTCAAAATCATGAAATAATAGATTTAACCTATGAAACACAGATACTCCAAAAATGAAGCCGTACTCATACTAGATACTTTTTGGGTACTCATACCCTTGAGGTACTATTGCTTGCGTACCCTAGACGTACCCAAAAGTTTAGAAAAAAAAACATTTTCTTTCATTTTTTTTTTTCTTTTGGATATGACACAAAAATAATTAAAAATAGTGAAAGTGATAGAAACATAAATTTTAGGTGTAGCTATATGGATGCATACTTCTTTTATTTACTCTTTTAGACCTTGATTTGTAATTTAAAGACCATTTAATAGCAATTGATATATTTTATTATCCATAACTACTCTTAAATTCACATATACTTAACAATATATAAAAAATATACGTATAATAATGTATAAATTTTTTTTAATAAAATATACATCCCCGCTATAACCGTACCGTAGGTCAATTCAACCTCCTTCCCTTCAAATGTCTTCACAAATTGGGGCCTCACAATCACTAGCCAACTCTCTTCCTTTCACGTGCTCATATGTCCTTTTCCCACTCCCCTCGCTCTACTAATTGATATGATGACCAGTAAGAGGAAGCAACATAGTCATATTAGCCGGATCACACGCTGATATCATTTTAAGCATGAGCATTGGAGCCGTTCCCAATAGCTGGTACGGGAGCTTGCTGGCTGTATGGTTTTTTGACTTACACATATAGTTGTCTCGATTAGACCCTCACAAATTACAAGGAAATGGTCTCCTTTTTCTTCTACCATCTTCCCTTTCTCGATATCTTCCTTGAGTTCCTTCCACGGATTCAAACACGGTGTAAAAGGGAAGAGCTTGAAAATGATGTGAGGGACTGAGGGGTTAGTTTTCCACTGGGTCCACTCTCCACTGATAGATAGGGCCCACTACCACACAAGTCACAAGCCTTCAAAACAAATGGAATACTATATCTGTTGGCAACCTAGCCTTTTATTTTAATTCATTTTTGTCTTACCGTTTACCAAATAAACAAATAATTTAGTTTTTTATTTTTTTTTTATAAATAATTTAACATTTTTCTTTTCTTTTTGTCTTGTCCTTTCACAAGTAAGCTATCAAAAATTAGGGTTTGTCAACCTCACGCATCACGCCTAATATCAAAAGCATAATTATGAAAATTGTATCGACAAATCAATAAGAATAGGGTTATTTCTACACCAATTTGTATTATTTGTATCATAATGTCATAATTAATAAGACAAAATTGCTTTAAACGAATATTAGGCCTCATAAGTCATAACACGTTAGTAGGCGTCATTATTTTGAGCCTATCTAATCGCTATGATGGGCTAGAGTCGAGAAGATGAAATTAAGACCGCACTCGGGTTGTAACTAATAGCTCACGTTATGATGGAAACCTTCTATATATTAATATTATTCACTCATTTGAAAGTGATAAAAATATGTATTCATCAAAAAAAAAAAATATATATATATATATATATATATATATATATAATTAAATAAACCAAGTGAGTAACGAGCTGATGTCACTTTCAAGTATTAAATGATTCATTAACTATTATTCTAAAAAGCCTGTTAATAATAATAATAATAATAATAATAATAAAAAGGGTTTATTTTGATCCTTGAAGTTGGTGTTTTTTTTTTTATCTCAGTCTCCGATCTTTGAAAGTTCTCTTTTGTTGGGAATAAAGTGGCTTTGGATGCCGGCCAAACTTCTTAGTTGCTTGGTTAATTGTTACGGTTTTCAATGTTGTAATTTGATGTCTTCTTTAACTTATAGTGTTGTAATGAATTTCGGGTTGCAACAGCACTACGTTATCCCACCAATTACAATTTAACTGCACTGTTAAGTTACTGACTTTAGAAGTCTATAAATAACTTATATGCATGGATCATGGATGGTGGTGGTGTACCTAAATAAATTGTCTTTTAGAGTCGTATGCGAGCAGATAAGGAGAGGGCTATCGCATTGTGTAGTCCAAATCATTGGGGGAGAGGAGGGACCTGTTAACGTTCCCAAAGCCCATTACAGACTATGACACATACTGTGGATTTATAATATCAAACAATAATATAAGAAGTCTTGTGACAATAACTTTTATAAAAAAAAAAATTTCACAATTGTTAAAATTTCTTGTTATGAATAAATGACAAAGTGATATCACGATAAAAGCTAGGCTTACCAAACTTATTATGAAATCCATGAATTAGTAATCAATGTGATCACAGTACACCATACAAACACTTCAAGTTAATCCGTGGTAAGCAAGGCTTCACTCAAGCTAATTGCCATCTGAAGTAGTGCTGTTTAGGTACGATCTTGGGCTAAAGTCAATTTAGGTTTCAAGGATTAGAAACTGGAGCTTGGAAAATGAAAAAATTGATGGGCCCAAAACTCCAATAAATGACACTGGAAAGTTTACTTTGCCATGAAAATGCACCATAACGCTAAGGTACGCTTGGTATAATGTAATGGTCATTACAATTTAACAAGAATCAATATTAAAAGGAATAGAAGAAGCTGTAATGGAATAACTATTGTCATTCATTTATTTGGTAACAACATATTAATAGAACTTTGAATCCAAATTCTATATATTATTACAACATGATTAATATACGTGTTCTTTGTTCAAAATTAATAATTTCATAAATGTTAAAATAAATGATAATATATTTTATAATAACTATACATGTCCTTTGATAATTTTTTTTAATAAACATAACTATAATAGACTTATTTTATAGAACTGTGTTTTGATTTTTAAGATGGTTTTGCATATAAGAGTTCAAAAATATGTGTAAAACAAAACTGGACAATAATTGCTTATTATACGAGTATTATTAATTTTAAAGCATTTTTGGATTTTAATATCTCATATATATAGAGAGAGAGAGAGAGAGAGAGAGAGAGAGAGAGAGAGAGAGAGAGTGTATCACATATGAGTTAGTGTAAGGCACTTAGATACAAAAGAACACAACAAATCAATCCATGATTCATTACAAAAATCATACATAAGATTGAACAATTGAAATTTCAAACAAAAGAAGTGGAATTATTTGTAAAGAAATTTTGTCTAACAAGGACAAACTGCATTTTTCCCTATTTTAACGGAAACTACAAAAGTAAGTAATGTCCCACTTAACTATTGATAATAAACACTTTGTCTAATGTCATGACAATTCAAATTTCTATTAGACACATTTTTTTGAAATTTTTTGACATTTTCCCCAAATTTTTATTTGACGGAAATTTTAACAGTTTGGGATAGAATTCTTATTACCAATAATTAAGGGGGAACATTACTAAATTTTGAATATTATGAGGACTTTCCTTACCAATAGTTAGGAAAAAGCATAATTAATCCAAAAAAACAAATTATCTTCAGGAATTTGTTTTATCATTTATGTGGAGACCTTTTGAGGTGACAAAACTGCGCATTTGATATGAAAGAGTCGTCATAATAGATGTATTATGTATTCCATATTCCATTAATGGAGGGAAGTTTAAAAATAAAATAAAAAAAGACTTATTGTGGCGACAATGTTGCCCTTAAAACAGCAAGATTGTCTAAATATAAAATATCTTTCAAAATGTGCTAGTCGCATGCATGTCATAACCAAAAGATTTTGTTAAGGCAAAACTGTTGCCTTAATAACCCAGCTTGCCTCAACAACATAATTTCAGCAACATGAGTGCTCTTTTTCCCCCCAACTTTGGTGAAATTATTGAATGTGCTGTCAATATACTATGCCCTCTTCTCGCATAATGATGACCTCACATGTGGATCCAACACATGAAATCCACTTTCATATGAGAGGGAAGTGTATCGGATGTACGAAATAATTTCTCCCAACTTAGAGACATAACCATTGGCGGAGCCACATTGTACCTGCCAAGGTTTGGTTTTTTGTTTTTTTTTTTTTACCTATATATATATATATATATATATATATATATATATATATATATATATATAATATATATATATATATATATATATATATATATATATATTTTAAAAAATCTTAAATTAACTAATTAACCTAGTCAATTTCTTTTTTTCACAATTAGCCCACCCTAAAAAAAATTTCTGCCTCCGCCCCTGTAGAGACATAACCGATTGGGTTACTTGCAATCTTGTTCCCCAAACATATTTTATTCAATGAGTGATTGTAGTTATGCTTTCAATGGGTGAGTTCACTTTCCAACTTAACTTTCACTATAACCATTAGTCCAATGTTCTAGTTAATGAATATTATGCCTATCAATTTATGAAACCCATCTTATGAAGATTTGGGAAATGAAAGAAGTTGTTAGCAAGAGATAAAAAAGATAACATCAACTTTGAGTAGGCACAGAGTTAATTTTAAATGCATGCTATCAAGATTTATCTTCCAGTAGCAAGCTAGATGAATTAAGTGGGAAAAACACTATAATAAAACTGGCATTTCATTCACAAATTGGCACAAAAGATTTCAAAAGATTTCGGCGAGTTGCCAAGACCCTCTAAAAAGTAACCTTCCATAACATACACATGGACACGGTCCGAAACCCAATTATCATAGATGATAGACCGAATACTACTGCCTCACCAAGAATTGCCCTAACCAAACCTCTGCAGTTTCCATTTCTGATATCTTGTACACAAACATAAAAGGCACATATGATGTGAGAAGCCCAGCAATGCATTTTGCTTGCAGTGACTCCCTCCCATGCACAAACCTCACACTTTCTGAAGTGGAACTACTTCCTAATAAAGGAAAAGTTGTCTCAAACCCAATTTGCTGGAATGCTTATGGGACTATGCAGACACTTACTATTCCACGAGCTTTCTGCTTGTTGGAAGGAATACCACAAAAGATGCAACAGAGTGATGTTTATGGGTGTTAAATTAAGCAACTTGGACTAATTAGACTATTATGAGAAATGTAAATTAGGTACATGTCAAAAAGAAAAAGAAAAGTACCATGGAAATCACAAGTGAATTAAGAGTTGATATTGTCTCTTATTTACTTAATGGCAACAAGTTGGGGATAGTTTGAAATATGGTTTTATATAGGCCATGGGAGATGTTATTGTAAAGTGATACATGCCCAATTGTTACTTAAAATCATAGTTATTATCTATGTTACTCATTTCTATAAAATTTAAAGTTTGGTATTGTTAGTGATAATCAAGAAGTTTTGTCTAAACTAAATCATTGAAACAAGAATAGTGGACCAAATAACTTTGGGTCATGCAAATGCTGTCTATAATGAAGACATGGATGTAATTGGAACAGCCTCTCCATTATCTTATTTACAAAGTGTACTTTGCCAGCATAAGGCTATTATAATGTGTACACATAGTTTATGAATGTATGAATAGACAGCAATAGTGGACTGCTATGCACATGCTAAGCCTGTAGCTTCAGGCCTAGGATGGTGATAAGTTACCAGAAACAAGGTATAAAATGGACCAATGTGGGCACTAAAATGGGGTAAACGCATAAAAAGGGAGGGAGCTGCGCAGCTTCAGCCACTACAACTACTACAATTGTACAAAAGTGGAGTTTTAAAATGTTGTACATGAGCAAATTAGCTTTAAAAACTCATTATTCAATAAATAATTACAATTTATACAATTGGATTTGATATTCCAACGTCATATATAAAAACTAAGTCTTAAAATACCAAAATAAATCAAACCAACAAATTTAAAAATCTCAAAATCCAAAATTGGCATACCTTTAGCATGTGTTGGTTGGGTTATTTAGATTGAAAATTTTGTTAACCCGAGCCCAACCCATCAACCCATAAAAAAACAAAATAAGGAGTAAGATGTTGGGTTGGGTTCAATTGGCTCAAATTCGTTGATTTGGTGAATTGAATGCACACCCCTAGTTACATCAATGTAGACTTCCCATTATATATACATTCTCTCCACTACACATGTGCACACACAAGTTTGTGCCACCACCCCAATCTCTTGCACTATATAACATCTTTGGTTTTCCTCTCACCTCACCTCCATGGTTTTAAATCTCAGTGAGATATTTCGCAAAGTCTCTATTCTACTTACAAGAAAGGCCCTTACATGATTCATTTGGTTTTGGAACATTGTCCTCTCTCTATGAATATGTCGTAAAATTAACTACCGTGGCGGAGCCAGGATTTAACTTTAAGGGGAAAATTTATAGATGACACACATTTATAATTGAGCATGTGAATATATATATTATTTGTGATCAATTTGAAAAATAAAAAACTATTCATTTGAATACTAAGTGATATTCTAACATAATAAAATCCACAAAAAGTAACATATTCATTATATTGTGCTTATCTATTAAGGTTCTTTTTTTTCTTTTCACATGAACAATAATAAAGATTGATAAAAATATGTTTCTTCCTTCTTTTTTAAATAAAATTTGGCATATAGAAGAGATACTTAGTTTATTAATTTTATCAATTAGAAAATTTCAACAAAATAAAATTATATTATATTGCCCCCTCAACCACGTTGGCCCTTGATCAGCTACCCACTTGGGGTGCCAACTTGGGCTTGTTCAAAAGCCCAAATGCCAACACTTTTATTTCAACAAGAGCGACGGAGCCAAACAACTTTCTGAATAGAGGATGTGAAAATTAGGCTAAGAAAAGCATTAGAAATGTTGAAAGAAAATATTAAGGTGCAAAATACTCAACCTCAATCCAAATAGATGGACGACATATTTTACAAATACCACTAGACGTTGTGTCATGGTAATTTTGTAACGTGCCTACATTGACAATGGTAAAGTAATGCTCATTTATCTAAGCAATGGCTATTTTGTATAGCAAAAGTATCAATTCACAATCAAGGAGAAGCACAAAAGGTTTTTGTTTGTGGCTGATCTATCCAAGATGTTGTAACAATTAGATAATGACTGTTCAAATAGTTTCAAATTATTATTTAGGTTAAATAACAAATTACACCCTTTAACTATGACCATTTTTTATTTTTTTTACTTCCCTTCCTGATCCATTGACGAAATAATACTAAATTCATTTGTTGAGGTTGCTTTACGTTATTAAGTCAATAATTATCACCTCATTAATTGCTTTTGGTAGCGCTACTGGAATATGGAATACATAATACATCTATTAAGACGACTCTTTCGTGTCAAAGGCGCAGTTTTGTCACCTCAAAAGGTCTCCACATAAATGATAAAACAAATTCTTGAAGATAATTTTTTTTTTGATTAATTATGCTTTTCCTAACTATTGGTACGGAAAGTCCTCATAACTTCATAATATTCAAAATTTAGTAATGTTCCCCTTTAATTATTGGTAATAAGAATTCTATCCCAAATTGTTAAAATTTCCGTCTAATAAAAATTTAGGGAAAGTGTCAAAAAATTTCAAAAAAATGTGTCTAATAGAAATTTGAATTGTCATGACATGGGACAAAGTGTTTATTATCAATAGTTAAGTGGGGCATTACTTACTTTTGTAGTTTCTATTAAAACAGGAAAAAATGCAGTTTGTCCTTGTTAGACAAAATTTCTTTACAAATAATTCCACTTCTTTTGTTTGGAATTTCAATTGTTCAATCTTATATGCAAAACCATCTTAAAAATCAAAACACAGTTTCTATAAAATAAGTCTATTATAGTTATGTTTATTCAAAAAAATTATCAAAAGACATGTATAGTTATTATAAAATATAATATCATTTATTTTAACATTTATAAAATTATTAATTTTGAACAAAGAACACGTATATTAATCATGTTGTAGTAATATATAGAATTCGGATTCAGAGTTCTATTCATGTGTTGTTACCAAATAAATGAATGGCAATAGCTATTCCATTACAGTTTCTTCTATTTCTTTTAATATTGATTATTGTTAAACTGTAATGACCATTAGATTATATCAAGCGTACCTC